>CABFOC020000060.1:0-207874 GCA_902141235.2 Clonostachys solani
CTGGGGGAGGGTTTGCCGAGTTGTCTTGGCTGGATTCTGGGACGGGTTGAGGTGGTTCAATCGGTTGTTCCGGCTCAGGTGGAGCATTGCCGTCGACATCTGGTGGGTTCGTGGGTAGTGGTGCGTCGGTCATTGACTCATCCTGTTGATCCTCCTCGTTGTTCTTGCGGCGCTTTGGGTCATTTTTGTTTGAGTCGACAGACTCCAGAGACTCGCGTGCGCGTTTGCGCGTCATCCGCGGTTCCGCAGGTGCGGCCATCGCCTTGCCCTTGCCCTTCTTGGGCGGCATGGTGTGATCGTACAGTCGAGTCTTCAGCGGCTATTTAGAATAAGCGTCAGTAGTGCTACCAGGAAGTGTGTGAGTGGAGCGCGGCTGCATCTCGATGAGGCCTGATCCGCCTTGTTGCAGGCTTGGCGCGCAGGGCTGAAAACCGGGGAAAACCACGAAATCGGCGTTTTCTCGCCCGCAACACCAGAAAACCCCAGGAAAAGCGCGCGCGTGCTTGGAATGATTGATTTGCAACTTACTATCGTAGGCGCAATGTTCGAGAGGTATGTGGTGGTTTGGAAGCTGTGCGATGATGGTTTTGGGGCGCGCCAAATGAGGTTGTTGTGGATGGGTTGCACGGTTGGGGTTTTTGGTGCGAGATGCCGATAAAGTGGAATGCCCGCCGGCAGAATCGCCCACCGCCTTCGGCTGCCTGATTTGCAAGGCATGAGTGGCCGAGGCCTCATCGAGATGCTGTTCACGCACTCAATTTTGTTGTTTATTCACTTGGTGTTTGGTGGTGGGAATTGCGTGTGGTTACTGAATCGATTGTTTTCTGGGTGCGTGTGGTTGCTGTGCTTTGTTGTGGAGAAGTGTTCACTCTGTGTAGTACCCCGCAGTAATTTTCCGATGGTATGTGCAACCAGTACTGAACTATGTAAATCCATGTGTTTTCCTTCTCTGGGTTGATGCTCTAGTACATGGTTAAGTGCACTGGATGCCGTTGAATTTACTCATGATTTCTACATGTAAATCTCCTCCAACCTGGTAAGTAAGATGGAAATATATCGACACATGTTACTGGTCTCAATGCCACCCCACTTGGTCCTACTCCCAAGCCATTGCCATACTGCTTCATCATCGTCTAGATCAATCTCCTGCCCATCTGCCTCTAGAAGCTCTCCCATGATAGCAGTTGCCTGCCCTGGTATGAACTGGAGCCCGGCGGCATATGCTTCTGCAACCAGCTCTGGGCATAAGCAGTCTTGTGCCTTTACCTCTTGGAACTGCTCCCCTTCACCTCCGATAAACCTCCATCGCCCACATATCTCCTGCGGCAGTCCACATCGGAAGCAACCGCTGAACCTTTCCATCTTCTTCCCCTGGAAGTACTCCTTCTTCACCGATCTGATCCATTCTCGGAGACTGGCCCCTTGCTCGCTCTCTAGTAAACCGCACACCCTGACACTGTGATCATTCCCCCCGCATAGGAAGCATCGGTCCATCCACTCTACTAGCTGCCGCCGGAAATACTCTGCCTCCTCTGCATCCTTCCTGACGTGCTCGGCCCTGAGCCGCATAGCTGATGCACTCTGCTGCTGCTGCTGCTGCCTGAACATCCCTCGTGTGCTTGGGGTCCCCTCTTCCTCTCCATCACCTGACCCTGGCCCTTTTGATTGCTTGGCACTGGCACATGCATCGCATGCTGCCTCGCCTGCCTCGCATGGCCCCGGCCCTGACCCGTCCATCACCTCATCTAGCAGAAGACGTCGGCAGCTGGATCCTTGCGTAAACGCCAGCATGCCCGTGTCCACACCCTTCTGTGCTGCTCCTCCTGACCCTCCGCCCTCCATTACATCTCTTGGGCTAAGGAGAATGGCCTGGCTTGGCTGCCCATCCCGCCCCGCTCGCCCGCTCTCCTGCACATAGTCCCGGAGCTGTCGCGGGGGCCCCATGTGCAGCACTACCCGCACAAACGGCACGTCGATCCCCAATCCTAGCGCATTTGTTGCTGCAATCAGCCCGCCCTGCTTCTTCCACTGCTGCATCTTCTCCATCTTTGCCTCCTGCGTCCCTATCTTACTGTGGAAGATCTCACATCCAAGCGCTGCCCCGACCCTCTCCACGGCTGCAATCGTCTGCGCGTAGATGATCATACGACCTGGGTTCGCCTGTGCCTCCCACTGTGCTACCATGCTCCTGGCCTGGTCGAGCCCGGGCATGTCGCCATCACCTTCTTCCTTGCCGCTCCTGCCGCCCTGGTGCGTTTCTAGCCCTACTACCGAGTATGCAATGTTCTTCCGCCGCGTTGGGCCGCGGTATATGTACGCCTGGCGCCTCGTGATCTGCGCTCTGTGGAGGAACATATTCTCATCCCTCGGCGGGAGTGTCGCCGTCAGAAACACCAGCTGCACCCCCCATGACTGCAGGATCCCCCCTAGTGCTGCCAACGCTGGCCGGAACCGCCCGACTCCGTCCAGGACCACGTGGCACTCGTCCAAGACCACCCGGTCCAGCAGCTGCCGTACCTGTAGCCGCCGGATGAAGTCCTGGAACCCCTTCGTGATCGCCGACTCGGGCGTCACGAACACCAGACTGGCGATCCGGCTCGGCCCCTGGCTCTGCCATATGTGCGTCGAGATCCCGGCTTCTTCGCACCGCTCGTACATGTCTGTACGCAGTGTAACAAGCGGTATAACCACCACCGTTACCCCATCCGGCGAGCAGTGTGCCGGCAGCATAAACGTCAGGCTCTTGCCCCCGCCCGTGCCTGTAATATACACCACCGGGCTGGCCCCTGCCATGATCGTTCGGATTACCTTCTCCTGCTGGCCCCGGAACGCCGCATCTGGCCCTAGCATCGCCCGGAGCTGCCCGTGTACAGATACCTGCTGTAGCCGGTGGAAGCGCTGGTACCGACCGCTCTCCTGCTGTAGCTCCGCTGCCTCCAGCGTCCGCTTCATCTCTCCGGCCACTGCCCGTCCTCTCTCGTGCGTGTCGAACCCCAGTAACCGATGCCACCGCTGGCTGATCCGCTGGAACCTGATCTGCTGCTGCGCTGTCCCGAATGTCGGCTGCTGGAGCTCTCGCGCATATATCATACCGGCGATGTGGCTCCCGTGCCCTGCCTGGATGTCTAGTATATGGTCTGATGTGGTACCGTTAACATCGTCCTCCTCCTCATCCTCTACACTTCCAGTATCCTCTTCTATACGGAAAGCCTCGTTTAGATAGCGGTTGGCGATAGCAATGGCGATATGCCGCCAGCTGATGATGGTGAGCGTGGTCCCCATGCACCGTTCGCTCTGCCGCTGGAGAATCCGCCGCATATGATCCGGTGACCATACTGACTCGGGCTCTGGTGCCGCCTGTGCGGATCCGTCCGTGTTGGCCGCCCTCTTTATCACCTCGTCCGCCCAGAGAAATACACTGGGTCCACCACTGCGCTGCCAGATGATACCCTGTACCTTCCGCCAGAACGGTAGAACCAACCACATATACCATACCAGCAGAGAACCAACTGCGCGTGGTAGATAGCGGTAGATCACCTTGTTGCGACCGCTGATCCTGATGTTCTTATGGTATGCCGTTACGAAGAATACCATGCCCTGGTTGCAGAAGATGTTGCGTAGCCCGCCATTGGCTGTGTTCCACATCCGCACCCCAGCAATCTCCGTTGCACGCGCCGGCATCGACAGCATGTGCATCAGCAAGAATATCCGCTCCCGGAACTGTAATAATGTATCGGTATACTGGTGAATGGCGCTTTGTTTGAGTGGGTGCTCTTTGTTACTAGCGCTTGTGCTGATCCATGTCTTCTGGAGTGATGTGGACTGCACGAGCTGTTTGAACACCCAGCCACCCCCCGCCTGCAGCCATGTGTTACGCTGGTCATCCTCGAACTGCTCCCATCTGATCTCTGGGAGTCCGTCTACCGTACCTGGGGGGTTTAGCGTTAGTGCCCCGAGCAGCTTCTCCGCCTCTTGCACGAGCGTGTGTAGCATCTCCGCCAGCTGCGGCACCCGGAACCGGATTGTCTGGTAGCTCACGCGATCATCTAACCACTCGATGCTGCCGCTGCCCGGTGTGTTATATCGGATGTTCATCCCGTATGCTCGTGCCTCGAAGATCCAGTCTAGTGGTGTCGGCTCGGCCGTGGGCCCCCCGTGCACCCGTACCATGAACCGTGCCATCTTGCCGCGCAGTATGCGGAACACGCTCTCCGCTTCCTCATAGGCATCATGTGCCTCCATCGCCTGCGAGTGCTGGATCACCTGCGCCTCCCGCTCACAGTATGACTGATATAGCACGAGCATCCGTGCTACCTTGATCACGGCTGAGTAGATCGATGTGTAGTTAAGCACGGACTCCCACCCTCCATCTTGCCGGATGCCCATGACGGCCAAGCAGCTCACCAGCACGTTTCGGTATGCATCCCCCTTCAGTGCATGATCAAACCAGCTGATTAGTAGGGTTAGGCATAGATCCTGTTCATCCTGGCTGGGTTGATCACCCTGCTGCCTATCCTCGCTAGACATAGCCTCGATGAATGTATCCCAATGATCGCCTTGTGCTGTTGTGAAGATGAATGGCGGTCGCTCATCATCAGCCATCTCATCTACACGATAGATGATGCATAGTATCTGTCGGAACACATCCCTATACCGCTTCCAAGTATCCTCCTCCATTCTACTGTTAAATGGCCGATTAGGCTTCCCTTCTAGAGCGGTTCGGGCCACCTCGAATAATGCAGCCTTGCCCACCTTGGCGGCTGTCGCAGTTGCCCGTGCCTGGTTGAGCACATACTCCATCACTTTCCATGCTGACTGCAGTGCTGTCTCCTCCTCCCGGATATCCTGCCTTGTACTGTAGAGCTTGGTAACAGATAGCCCCTGGAGATGCGTTGCCCAGCCAACAAACTCGAGCCATCCGTTGGATTCAAGCCGGTCATCACCAACCTGGATGATCATTCGTGTCTCCTGCGCCTCCTTCGCTGCCTCCTCCCTAAATAGCTCCTGAACTCTTTCAATCGCTGCTTCTGTTTGGCCGGTATGGTCAGGGCTAGCAGTCTCTCCACCTGAGCCAACACGGAACCAGCTGCTCGCAGCCCTTCGGATAAAGAACCGCTGGCAATGCACACCGCTTATCCATGGCTGATCGCGAGCCTCTGCTGCTTTTTTCCTGATGTTACCACCCTTCTTCCAATTACTGATCCATTGGTGTGCTTTCCTGCAATGGTCTCGTATCCCAACCTCTGTACAAGCAATATATGGGCACTGCTTGCATTGCTTCCCATCTGTTCTTGGCGGGGAGATATATGGTACTGGCTCTGCGATATATATTGGTAATGGATATCTACGTAGTTCTTCTTGATCCTGTAGAAGCCCATCTATGGCTTGGATAGCTGCCTTGATTTCTCTTCTCTGGGATATTGTGAATAATGGGTGTTGAGCTTGGAGATGTGTTTCCACTTCCTTGGTAACGCATGCATAACTGCACTGCTTGCAGATAATAAATGGATATTGTATAAGATGGATAAATGGCTCCATTATGTTCAGTATAATACTATAGATTATAAGGTATTAAGGTTGAATATGTTAATAAAGCAGGTTTCGAAGGTAGTAGATAGTGCGGCTGAGGATCTCGATGAGGCCTGGTTTAACTAGGCGTTTGGTTGAGGCCTCACCGACATACCGGGTGAATGATATTCCTGGCGGGAATATCGGAAATATCGGTTAAATACTGGGTAAATAGCTATCTTTTGTGGGTCCCTGATAATTATTGACCAATTAATCAACACATCCTACTCAACACATCCTACCCCCTACTTTTTAGTAGCGCGAAAATTCACCCACCAAATTTCAACACATCCTAGTAGGATGTGTCGTGGAATTACTGTTAGCCGTCGGATACCGATGGCGGTAGTGCAAGCCCTACAGCGATGGACAGCGGTGAATTCGTGCCTCGAGTCTCGAGACCTAGCAAGGCTCGAAAGTGCGCTGTGCCGAGTCCGTTTGCGACGTGGAGTGTTTCCTTGAGGAACGTGGATATGAAGGCAGTAGACCTATCCAAAGTTACAAGAGCATGGTTCGAGTTCTTTGGCACAGAAGAGAGTTCGAGGATAAAGTTAAAAACAACAATAGGAGATGCCAGACCCGACATCTCAACACAATGAATACGAGTTCTTTGGCACAAGCCGTAGTTTTCGTCGAACCAGCCCTCCATTGCACCGACACCCCGCGATGTGCGTGACATGATATACTGTTTTAAATAATGTCGTTAACAGGAGAACAAATTGGCAATATTAATGAAGGAGGTAGATAAGGGGATTGCAGGAAGCCCACTTAGGCTGCCAGTACAGAGCCTGTGCCCCCATCGCCGCCAGCAACGCTCCTGGTTATATATGAAAGCAAGTCAAACAACTCGGGGCTGACCGCCGATTCACTAAAGATATCGTCTCTTCAGATCTACGATCGCAACCCATGGCCATTCATCGTTTGGTGTATTGCCGCTGCTCAAGACCTGGTCATCATGAACGAAAACAGGCCGTCATCAATGTGACGACGACCGTCACAGAGTGGGTCTCATTTGTGCTCGCGAGATGAAATGCGACGGGACGAGACCAGTCCATGGATGTTGTTCTAGACTTACGCCGAAGGCCTGTTTAAGCCCATCCACTTCCACGTTGCGACCTTGAAATTGCCACTGAGTGGACAGCAGGATTGGCAGCCAAGGCTTACGGTGGCTGGTTCCCTGTTGCACTATCAATCTTTTTGGCAAAGAATTGGTAGTACGATATCATCTCACCCTAGCTAACCACACCCCCAAGCTAATATTCAGCTTCTGTGGGTTACATTGAAGGATCCACGTGCACCATCCTGCAAGATATCTCTCTTCTAGCGAGCATCTTACTCAGCTGAAACCATTTCAAGCTTTCTCGTACCCTCACACAAGGTAGCAAAATGGAGGTCAGATATAGACGAAGCGACGTGTTGTCTTGTGATAATGCAAGCATTGTGCATATGCGTGTGATTCAGCCACGGTGCCATGCGTCACACAAGCCAGCCTTCCAGCCTTCCTTGCTCTTCTTTTAGCTGCTACCTCAGAATACTTCTCCGCCTATGCTCATAATTCTTTAACATTTTCTCTGTTACTTTGCCTTCTGGCGAGATGGAAAGTACGGATCTTTCTGATAACAGGGGGCCAACCATTGTCGCTGTTGGTTATTCGACATGGGCAGTAGCCATTGCCACTCTCGTGCTACGTCTCGCGAGTCGAAGAGTCAGAGGAGTCAAGCTTGGGATTGAGGATTGGCTGATTTTGGCGTCTATTGTGCGATTATTTGTTTTGCTCCCAACTGGTATATCCAAACGCTAATCCTGCCGTCCCGTGCTAGCCATTCTCATTAGTCCATGTAGTCTTCTTTGCCAGCTACGGTGCGTTCAGTTTCTCCTCCAGCATTATTGATATATTGATACACGAGTAGCATACACCAGTGCTGACATTCACTATTTCAGGCGTTCAAAATGGATTTGGCAAACATGTTTGGGCGAATGAGGTAGATTCAGTGAGAAACTGTGCGTTCGCACTCTTCATAGGCGAAGTATGCTACATCTGGACGCTCTGCCTGGTCAAGTTATCCATCTTGGCCTTTTATTGGCGAACTTTTGGTATTGAGAAATCCATTCGGATACCGATCATTGCCATTGGGGTGGTTACTCTTATTTGGGCGGTTGGTGTAGTAAGTAAACGTGCATCGAAGAGTGAACTAAAGTGAGGTCTGCTAATACTGAATGAAAATAGTTTCTCACTTCGATGTTTAGATGCCGCCCCGTGCGTGCGAACTGGGAACAATACAATCTTGTTCATCCTATGCGCAAGACCGAGTACGTGTGCGACGTGGAAAGATTCCACTTGTACTACGGAAGCGGAATACCCAGTATCGTGACCGACTTCGCCGTGGTCGTCCTCCCGACACCATATGTCTGGAAGCTCCAGCTCCCAAAGTCGCAAAAAATCGCCATTTCCGGCATCCTTCTCGTTGGTCTCTTGTTAGTATGCCGAGCCCCCTATACTCATTACTCTATTGCTGACACACTGTAAAGTGTTACAGCTGTGTCAATTGTGCGACTTAAAATGCTTCTTGTTATCCAATCAAAGAATCTTGATGTGACATGGAATGCAGTCGACGCGATAATTTGGCAGTTGGTAGAGCCAAACGTGTCCATCGTGTGTGGTATGTGCCAACTCCCCTACATTGCGATGATTCCCTCTCGGTGGACTTATGTATATTAACGGGCTTCCTATAAATAAACAGCCTGTGTGGTGTTTATTAAACCCATTCTGGGTAAACTCGGCGAAGCAGTCAACTTGTCTAAACTCTCCTTATTGACAAGCTTTGTATCGTCAAATATGTCAAAGGGGCAGTCCACAACTTCCGCAGCCTCCGCAAACCGATGGTACTCGAGTGGTCAGGACACTGAGAATATATCAGTCAATGACCGTCCAGCTACATACATGGCTGATGAAAACATCTTACCCTACACAGCCGAGCCGGTATATAATAGAAGTAGTGTTGAACTACAATCACTGGCAACAAAACCAAAACAATTTCCAGGTTGATAGATATTTATCCATTTAAGAGTATTATGTTATTTCACATATAGAACCATGTTCACTTTCTTATTACTGATTTTCTATGAACACTTAATTGAGTATAGCTATTTTTACTGCTTAATCTTTATTTTAAAGGTACCTCTATCCTTATTTTTATTGTACTTACTATATTTTTAAGTTTTGAGTAAACCTATAATATTATGACTATAAGCTCAGGCTGCTACACATCTTAATGTCGACGTCATTAACATCAGCGCCTATCTTAAATATGACTACTTTAAACAAGGACCTTCTTAGCACCTGCCAACTGGCCAACTAACGGCTCTCATACCAGTATTCTATCAATCACAAGGTTGTAGCCTTAAGAATACCTTCATTGAAACTACGTACACAAGCGACTACAATAATACCAACTATCCCTCCAAAACAAAGCTCCTAGGTGCCCTCGGAGAGGATTGATAAAACCCCGTCTCACCATTTGATCTTTTTATTGGGGAAAAATTCATCAATGAGTTCAAGGTAATAAGGCTACTTAGAAGTTAATGCTTATCAAATTTGATGTGGTTGAATCACGTACCTTGAGCTCTTCAATGTCCGGGATACCGTTGCTTTTACTGTATAGGTCGTAAGGATTAAATGCCTGTACAGCCTGCAGCAACTTTTCATCGCCTTTCGCCATAAAGGCACGGTAAGCACCTTCTTTATGCCACGGGTAGAATGAATGATATCTGATCATCGCGAGGGCCTCCTTTGGCAAAGTGCACTGGTCTTTCAAAACAAGGTAGAGGTATTCGTCATGGCCCCATGAAATCAGTAAATTTTCAATCCCGCAACCTGGCGTATAGATTCCATCCATCGTACTGAATACTGGGTCTTGGGCATCGGGATTTGCGGAAAACGTCTCTGGATAGATGCATTTAGGATCAAAGGCGCATCCGACGGGGAACGTGTCTCCTACAACGTCCCACTGGCCTTGTGCCCCGTCGAAGAAAATCATCAGCTTCCCGAGGTCATGGATAAGTCCCGTGAGTTGCATCCATCGAGGTTTATCATCATTACGGATGGCCTCCGCACTCTGTAGCAGATGGTGAATCTGGGAGAGCTCCGTATCAGGGTCGCTGTCGTCGACTAAGGTGTTTAATTTTTCAATGGCCTCCCACACCGTGAGCTCTGGGCGGACACGCGAGGAAGAGTGGAATCGATTGCGAGACAACAGATTATATGCCACTGTCTGTTTAGTGTGCTGTTCACGGTAAAAGTCTTTGACGCGATCGCAAGCTGATTCATACTGCCGGAACGTCGTTTTATCTTTCTCGGAGTGAAAGGCCGAATGAGTGGTATAATCTGCGCCTTGAAGTTGGCCCTGCACCATTTCGCCCTCAAGGACGTGGAGGTTATCTATCGCATCCGATACAGCATTAAGGGTCGCAACAGAGGCGATGGGCTCTATGTAAGTGATAGTTGTGTTCATGGTGGGCTGAGAGGGTCGTTGGTTCTCGAAATATCTGTTGGGATTTCAGATAATCAAATAACATCCTCATATAGAGAACCGAACAGGGGAATTCATGTGATTATGCCACCCGTACGTTCAATCAAATATGTGACTGTTATACTATGCTAGAGGCGCATGAGCAAATAGCTTGAGTCGACTTGCAGCGATATCAATGCCATCACGCTAATTGGTGAGTCAACTGCTATCGAACGGCCTGCTATGCAGTGATTTGAAATTTGGCCTCTCGCCTTATTGATAGAGTTGTATCGTGCAAAAGAAGGCCGAGGCGACAGACTCGGCTAGTTGCAGCGGAGGGAATTCAACCCCGATGCCGCCGAGCCTTCATCCTGTCAGCTCTATCAACAGTGTGCATGAACAATTGCCAGATATGGTTATTATGCATGTTTCCCAGAAGATGAACTGGATAGAAAGAGCAATATCCGAGTTTCTTATGCAACCAAATTACTAAAGAAGTAAGATCCGAGCCGTTGATGGCAGATCTAGAACCTAAATTAGTTGGACAGGGTAATACCTCGACTGCGCAAGATTAATCGATGTAGCTTGAGTTAGACCGAAGGTCGGTTCTCTACCAAACCGTCGTGCGTTCGGCTACATCTTAGTGAGGGCCCATACACATGATATTCAATAAGCACACTATATTTGCGTGACGGGATCAATACCACTTCGAAGCTGGTGCCGTTGAAGTAGTGGGTAAGAAGGAGTTACAGCCTTGCTGGTATCAGGTAATACAAGGTATGATCTTGTAGGTGAGTAGGAAGCTGGGATGACAGGATTATACCATGAAGTTATTTGTCGTATATGCGCCCGCCCTTGGCGCTAGCTAAGTTTAATATATTTCTTGCAAAGGTGTTGGACTTAATATCCTTAGTGAAGTTTTTACTTGATCCTAGTTCAAAGGGCAAGATATCGAATAACGAGAAACACATCTGTTGGCCGAACTAGCGTCTTCCTACTGTTGCCTAGCATGTTGGCCTGCTGGTATAAATATAAACTAGACGAATGAAGCAGTCAGGTTTATATTGAATTAAGGTTAAGTTGTGATCGGCAATGAAGGTTCAATCTGCATCGATCAGGCTTCAATGCACATAAACAGAAAATCTCTTTGCGTTATGCGCCCCCCAAAGCCCATGGTCATTCAATCTTGGTAGGATCTGATGTGGTCTTCCGAAGGTACTTGCTCGTCTGTGCATGTGTCCACTGCAATGCCAGTGCACTACTCGTGATCAGAAAGGCAAAAGTGATGCAAAGAAAAACCCTTTTCCAGAGAGAGAGCACTGTGAGAAAGGGGTAAGGATACCTGGAAGCAGCGTCAGAAGTGGTAAGTGGAGAGGGTATTGTGGGAAACCTCACCACCCGTTGATAGAGAAACAGTATTCAATCCAAGCCCAGTAAGAAAAAGCCATCACCAAGCCAAGACCCAGGGCCTGGGAGGCACTGATGAACCACGGAGGGCCTAGAGTCATAAAATCCAGCACTAGGGCGATGGCCGGTACAGCGTGAAAGCCAATGTCAGGAATGAACGGGACCTCGTGCCCTGGAGGGACCACGAGACGCTTGTCGATGGCACGAGAGCCCCAGTAGAGGACGCCGATGAGTAGCTCCAACGACGTCGCACACAGGGAGAGTAGCCCCCGCAGGGCCAGCAGCTCTGTTTTGGGCGTCACATCTGTAATGATGCCAACTCCAAACGTGATGGTGGACATGGCGAGGCCAATTATGGTCAGGAACTGGAACGAGCCGCCAAATCCATTATGCAGCGGGTTTGTGATGTTGGGGAGCCAAACGAACGATGCGGTGAAACAAGCTAGACCTGAAACATGGATTATAATCTGAATGTATCGTGTCGGGGATGATAGAGACCCCCTGGGGTAGTATTCCTCCATCTCAAAGATCGATCGGTAGGCTACTAATCGGAAGAGGGCAAGAAATACGGCAAAGAGATGCTCCTACGCGCCAATATTGGTATTTATTATGTCTTACTTCTTACCACTGCTCGGGCGCCACCGACTACATTTCGGCCTTTTACCCGGCCTATAATGCAGTGATTGTAGGATTACCGAATTACGATCACGCGAAGGTTACCTAATCAGTATCGATGGTGGCTGCTGGATTTGTCTGGATGCATGTTGGAGGAGGGGTGTTGAGGCAGGGCTTTGGCGCCTCCTGCAGCAGAACGGGTCTAGAATGCGGTGCTTGTAAGATTACGTTGGCCTCTCGTACGGAAGTTTCCTATTCGGTGTATTGACGTATGTATTGGTCTGCGTGCATACGGAAGGGCGGATTTACGTAGCGCTTCCAACAGCGATATGGCTCGGCACCTTGGTATGTTTGAACATTTCGGAACTCTATCCCGTTCGGGCATTAAGACCTGTATCATCCCACCGATGCAACTCAGGTTCTGCAATCAAGCGAGGGATTAGTCTTGGCCTTGTCATCTATGGCTGCCCGGGAATGGGGGTGTATGTATGCTCTATTCCGAGAGCCTGATGAAGAAGCATGTGCTGGGTTGCTAGTAAAGATTAGAATTTGGTAGCTTATTCATGCAGGAAGCTGAGGATCGTATACATGTGAATCATAGAAGCTGTAGTGATAGCCTTGCCAATCTCCACGAAGCCTCGATACCCGGCAACCTTTATCAAAGACCACTACGGAAAAAGAAGCATATGAGCATCAACCATTAGCCATGGCGTCGAGTCTTCACCATATCCCTCTTGGTCCGATGGATCACATGCCACCACCAACACCTCAGCCTGGTATCATCTACTTCCGCATCCAGCCTGGTGTTACCAATGAACAGGTATTCGAGCAGCTAAAGGAGGGCTTGTATCAGACTTTCTTACAAACACCGTGGCTCAATGGAAAGATATATGCACAGTCGCCCGAGACTCCGGGCTGGCGACCGGGCCAACTTGAGATTCGCTTCAACCCAAATATTGACGACACTGGCATGCCCAAGTGTTATCAGCTCCGATATAATGAGCTAGAGACGTCTCTGTCTCTAGACGACCTCGAAATGAGCGGGTTTCCCGTCGATAACTTCGATGACGAGCAGCTGACCTGGGTGTCGTACAAGCCTCAAGGGACGAATTTCAACGAAGGTTTCGAGGTGGTAGCGGCCCAGGCCAACTTCATCCCAGGCGCTTGCCTTCTGGTACCGTCTGTGCATCACGCGGCCTGTGACGCCATCGGTATGGGTGTCTTCCTCAAGCTTTGGGGGGACCAGTGCCGAATCCTGAGCTTAGGGAGCCAGGGCAGCTCTGACTCGGTTGCACTGCTTCCGCCCGAGAGCTGGGATCGAACCCTCCCAGCTCGCATATGGCGCAAAGAAGCAACAGGCCACACGGTGGCAGAGGTGTCTCCCGAGACGTGGCAGTTGATCGGACTGAACCCTCCAGGGCCACACACAGATGGTCTCAGCCCAGCGAAGAGAGTTAAAGTACCTCCCCGTGCCCAAACGATGACATCTCGGATTTATTACATGCCAGCCACGGCTTTCAAGGAGTTGCAAGACGAAGGAAGGAAGGGACTGGAGGCGTCAGATGTCTCAGGGAACGACATTATCCTGGGTCTGCTCTGGCGCACATTAATGCGAGCCCGTGTAGCTGCTCGAGTGGCTGATCGTGGTAAGATGGCGGATATGGACTCCCAATATGAGCTACAGACTGTGTGCGATGCCCGGCCTGACTTCTCGCATATGCTACCTGCCTCTTATATCGGAAACTGTGTCTTTTATCATCGAACCAAAGTCCCGCTGAGGGCACTGATCGAACCGGAATCCCCTCTGTCTTTCGTCGCACATGCTATCCGCCTAAACGCGCGCAATATCAACCACGAACAAATCATGGATGCATACATGTTGGTGGACTCGATGCCGGATTTGACCCTACTTCAGCCGCTGCGACATATGAGCGTCGAGGACACATGGATGATGTCGTCTATGATCATGATCCCGGAGGATACGACGTGCTTTGGCGACAGTATTTTCGCCAATGGAGGCCATCCGGTAGGATTTCGCATGCTTATGGGCAGTCGCAATCGATCCCAAGTTCCTGCGTGCTACGTAATGCCGCGGAAGAAACATGGGGGACTGGAACTTGTCTTGAGTGTGTTTGAGGATGAGTGGGATTTTGTTGACAAAGATGAAGAATTTGGCCGCTATACGATGCACATGGCATAACACACCGGCTAGTGATATGTAGGTATATACAAGATACTCTAGTATAAGAGAAGTATCTTATATTATGATTCTGTTTAGATGATTTATAGACAGATCGGTTGCCTTACATTATATTCTATTAGATTCTTTCTATGATAAGCTGGATTTGTATTCGTTACAGTATTAGCGAGCGCCAAAGTATATACTACGTTCTAAAGCTTTAACAAGAGAGACTTTATACTAACTAAAACTAACTTGATTTATCTAGGATTAAATATTAAAATATGACATTCCCTAAAGCAAGGAATACCTTTTTTCAGTGACCCATAGCGGTTGGGTAGGGGTTCGGGGAGGGGGTACCGTAGCTGCCAGGGATTGGTTCCTCTTACTCCTATTCCCTCACGGTTGGACTGGATCGGGTCTGTGGGCCGGGGGGTTGGGTGATTTTGAATCCTTCTCAGATGCGTGACATACCTCTGATAACTGCAGCAACCCCCCAACTCTCTTCCATGATGCTTACATGTACCCGACTAGCGAGCACACACGTCATTATCAGCCATGGCGGAAGGTGGCCCATGTTCCGATCCCACCCTCAAGTTTGCTCGCATATGCCAGTCAGACGCCAAGGGTGGACATTGCTATCCAAGTAACGCCTCCGGGTAGCAACTATCACCATGATAACAAGCACGTGATTTGTACGGGATTTGTAGTTCTTCATCTAAAGTCAAATACCAATCTTCCGAGAAGACCTGGTCCCCCACCCCCGGATCCTTCCCTTACAGCCTGTTTACCCAGCTCTTCATCCTATGCGAGGTTTGGTCTAGCGTCCGGCTGCAGTGAGATCATGTTCGGCACTTTTAGATACAACAAATCCACAGATGAGTACGAACACATTGAGATCTCGAGCGAAGACAGTGTCGACGCTCGCGGTTACACGATAGCTGCGTGTGATCCGTGCCGCACCCGAAAGGCAAGTCAGACCCCTGGGTATTGGTTTTTTTCCCTAGCTGGGATTTTGGCTGGATCATTACTCACATCGATTACAGCTCCGGTGCAACGGGAACAAAAGCCGCTGCAACAGATGTCTGGCAGACCCATCTCGGAGCTGCACTTATATCGATAGACGGAGGACTCGTCAGTGCCCTACTCCAGGATCCATAACTCGTCGTTCGTCGACACAGAGCGGCGATGGGTTGATATCTTCAAACCTGGCAGGGATGGGAGGAACCGGCCCCGGGGATCCCACTAGCTCTGCCGACGAGGTTCCTCTAATGCAGATCATGGAGACCCAATTGACACCCGTAAGCCTGGACAATTCCCAGGATCCATTTGATAACTATGAAGAGGACATGGATGAGCCGAGGAATGACGACGCCATCTCATTTTCAAAGGCAGACGTGGATCAGCGTATGCTTTACAGCATGCAAACTTCAACCGCCTCATTTCCTTGGGCGGATCTGAGCTCTTTGCTATCATCAGATGAGGCCTCAGTGAACCAAGCTGACCGAGGCTTGGCTTCGGACTTCTTGTTCACACAACCCACGGAGTTAACCAATACCGGGTCGCATTTGACTTCGCTCCCGACCAATGATTCACACTCAAGAAAACAGCTCGCATCTTGCACCTGCCTCTGCAGCGTAGCGAAGCTTCTAGAAGAGCGATACACATGCAGGGATTCCTCCGAAATCGACGCGCTTCTTCAACGCCTCGGACAGAGTATCAAGATATACTCGCGGGTGCTGGCATGCGTGAGTTGCGACATTTGCATAGACCATGCTGCGCTTCTCGCAGCCACTGCAAAACAACTCGTTCCCACAGCGGAGGAAGTATCGACTAGGCTTCTGGCGCTCCAGGAGCGCCGGGGTTATGGAAACGATCATTTCGGGAGCAGCCGGCCTGCTGGTCCCGGCGACGTCGTGATTGATATTGGAAATTATAGACTAGATTTACGTCATTTAAAAACTCGGCTTCTCTACAAAGCCATTCAGCTTCATTTTGAAGACCTGAAGAAGGCCTTGGGATGTATCAAGGTTCGGATCGCACCGATGAGAGCCGCATGGGGTATTCTCATCGAGGTGGAGCAAAAGGTTGACAACGTCATTTGGGTGATCGAGAATCTATCTGAGTAGAGAGTTGGCCTTGCTAGAACTTAGATAGAATTCAGAATTGCTTGATATCAATGTAGCTATCGTGGACACTTAAAATCCTATGAAATATGAAGCAATACGCGAAATGATGTAACGGTTATTGTAGTATAAGGTCTTAAGACCTAAACGCTCTAGTGAAGTAGTAACTGCCTGGATCTTACCAAGAACCTACTGGGTTTATCAATCTATATGTCAGCCGAAAAAGCCACTGAACCTAATAGAAGAAAGACGAATGAGTTCAAAAGTCTGTTTAATCGCTGATATCGCATTGATGAATATGGTTAACTACTAGATATACATAGGCAACCTTAATTTCGAGTTAACCGAGGCAAACGTATCGCACGGATGCTCCAGTGCTGGATGAACACGGCCCCGATGATTCCAAGGCACGACAAAACCAATGGGAGGCGCCATACATTGACAACCGATTCGTTCATCGCAGTAAGCATTGCTGCTTGAAACTCAGTTGGAAGTCCAGCCGCAACTGTATTAACGCCTCCCCCAAGGGCAGCATCAATATCTTGCTCTGGTATCCCGAGTTCTCGCAATTCCTTCGCCAGAGAGTTGGTAAACAGTGCCTGCCCAATAGATACAGAGATTGCGCTGCCATAGATTAATATATTAAAAGACTTCTGGAACAACTCCTATATCACTCACCCAGACATCGACGCGAAAAACGTAAGAAGAGTAAAGCCATAAGAAATGTCCTTGTCGTTTAGGATATTCTGAAGTGCGACACTGGGACAGAGTCTACCGGCAGCAGAGCCAACCGCGGATAGAACTTGGTAACCGGCCAATTTGGCCAAGCTAGTGTTGGGTCTGAGTGATGTAAATAATCCAGCACCAACAATTGCAGACACAGACCCGACCACGGTCCATAGCCCGACCCGGCCAAACGCAGCCATAAGCCCTCCTCCCAAAACGGAGGCGGCACCAGTCATAATGACCAGTGGCAGTGTATGGATGCCCGACTGGATCGGCGAGTCGCCTTTCACCCCCTGGAACCAACTGTCGATTCATCATCAGCACGGGACTAGTATGTATAGCAACGAAGCATCACCTACATCGGAAGGTAATAGCTGAGAACGGCGGTTGTTCCATTGCTGCAAATACAAAACCAGACGGCACTGAGGACGTGGAACTGGTGCATAATGCGGTTCGGGAGCATGGCATTGCCGCCTTGATAAACTTCAGCCGCGATGAAGATGGTCATCAATATACCAAAAACAACTAGCAATGCGATAACACGGCCATTGCTCCATGGGAATGTGACCCCTCCCCATTGTAAGGCAAGAAGAAGACAAACCATTGCAGGCGTGAGGATGATCAAGCCGGGCAGATCGAGACTCTGGACGAACCTTTGCCAGGGTATGGGGATGGCTGCTTGACCCGTACGTGCTGGAGTTTGGACAGAAAAATAGAGCACGAGACAGATGAAAGCACCGACTGGCAGGTTCAAGTAGAACTAGAGGTGGAACAACGTTAGATCAGGTACCAAGAAGGAGAGGTTGGCCATCCAACTTGCATTCCAGCGCCAGGTAGCGTTTTCCGTGAGTACGCCGCCTATTAATGGACCGCTGCCCAGTCCCAGGCCCATGGCGCCTAGGAACAAGCCAAAGAAGAAGGGTCGTTTCGGAGCAGGCGCCAGGAACGGGACCAAGGCATTATTGCCAGAGTAGAGACCAGCAGCTCCAAAACCAGCGATAGCTCGGCCGGCTATCAGCGCCTGGGAGTTGGGTGCCGCGCCGCAGAGAGCTGATCCGGCTAGGAAGACTACCATGACAGCCGCATAGGTCAAGCGGATCGGGTATCGGCTGTAGACTTTCATAAGGGAGAGCTGGGGTAGGCACACATTGTGAGAAAGTACACACTACTGTACCACCCAATGTCCGACAGCGAGTCGAACTCGTTCGAGATTTCAGGTACTGCGGTGGCAATGACGGTGCTGTCCTGTTCTCGGCCATTGTGTGTGAATAAATGTTTCTGTCAGCCCTAGTAGAGATGAGATTGACTAACCAAAGAGATGAGAAAGCCAACCAGACAGAGTGCGAAGACGATGACCCAAAATCTAGGGCCAGACGGGTACTCCAATTCCCGCTCGGTTTCTTGTTGGGGCTGGCCTTCGTCCTCCGCCTCTACCTTTTCCACTGTGACAGAGTCATCAGAAATTCCCTCCGCTTTGGACGGCTGGTCGCCAACAATCGCAATACTGGAAGTCGGCATCATGGGCCAGACTGCTACGGAGGTTTGTTCTACGATTGACGCTATGGTTTGATAACATCGGATTGATGTAGAGAATATCTCAGGCCCGAGCTCGTTGGCCGGTTGGCGGACAGATTGCCTAAAGATTGGGCATCCTTGGACAGTGGGGTAACGAGCTTCAATAGGTACAAGCTACAAAGATAACAAAGCAAGACATCTATTGACAGTGTTATGCAGTAAGCATATGTCGCTTATTGGCGCAGCATATCCCAGGCGAGGTACCCCCCTTCCGTTTAGGATGTATGGGTGACACAAAACAGCGTGGTGACTTCGTTAGACGTTACTGGTGCACAGACTCAATCGTAACAAATGAGGCCATCGGGTAGGATTCAATACGTATCATGATTCCGGGGCCCCGGTCCTGGAGACTCACTCGCAAACTCCCAATGCAATACGATGACCCACCTCACTGCACACTCCCTCTTGCCACACACACCACATCACGTAGCAGTCAGCCACGGAAAAACCATGCATTGTTGTATTCGATTGGCCGGGCTGTGGACGGTTATCCAATATCTATAGACCTGCGCGTCTAAACAGGTTATATTTCGCCGTATATACAACTAAAATCAGCTAAGTTTACATAGAGTGTAACGTCGCTGTTACCCCCACGACGTCCATGATAATTTGCTCGTCCATGCAACTGCAGGGGATGACGGTGAATCCCCCTAAGTAACTTTATTGTTGATGGTACAACCCTCCATCACGGATCTTACCGTTTTAAGGAGATATTATGCTGGAGGTCTATTTGGAAACATCCGGTCATCAGCTTGACAAACAAGCGATTGCAATTCAGCTGCGGGCGCATTTCTCCGGAAGTGAGTATGAAACGAGAGACAGGCTAGTTATTTGTCACGATTCCTTAAGATTACTTGTGAAACGAACGTACTAGAGAAGGTTGATGGGCTTGGTTGTTATTTATTCTAAACCAGCAACGTGAATAGTTTGGAACATTTCTCAAACGAAAATACCGTTTCCGGAGGTGTTAGATACCCATCACAGCACGATCTTCCTGCCTCAAAATCGGAATCAGGACGGGCTCGAATAAGAAAATGATCAACTCCGGTCCTCTTCCTCGTGGTCAAGACGGCCATGGACCTAGTTCGAGCAACGCCCATTCATCCGGCTCTCGGCCGGCTGAGTTCCCAATCGCCATTGTGGGCATGAGTTGTCGTTTTGCTGGAGGTGCTACCAGCCCGGCCAAACTCTGGGAGCTCTGTAAAGAAGGCAAGGACGGCTGGTCGCCTATTCCTGAGGACCGATTCCAAGTCGAAGCCTGGTATAATCCCGATCCCCAAGTAGTGGGCAGAGTATGTCGTAACATATCGTTCCACATTCCTTGACACAGGGTTAACACGCCACGGTTCAGACGCATGTCCGTAGCGGCTACTTTCTGAAAGAAGACATTACTCTCTTTGACTCGGCCTTCTTTAAACTTACTGGAGATGTAGCTAGCGTACGTTCGACCCTAAGGTAGCGATTATGATCGGCCAATAGGCAGCTTACTAAAACCACTTAATTCTGCTATTAGTCACTTGATCCCCAGGTTCGCCTTCTGCTAGAAGGAGTGTATGAAGCAACTGAAGATGGTATGTACATGCGAATTTATCCGCTCCTCTTCACCGCCCATTTATCTCCTGGAGCTTTACTCACACAAATCACAGCCGGGATTCCCATAGAGAATTTAGTCGGCTCAAATACTTCAGTGTTTACTGGGTGCTTCAGTAAGGACTACTACGAGAATCAATCTCGAGATCCTGATCTCCTCAAAGATTCCATCTCCGGAAATGGCACAGCCATGCTTTCCAACCGTATCTCGTATTTTTACGACTTGAGAGGAACAAGTATGAGTATTGACACAGGATGTTCGGCCAGCATGGTCGCCCTAAGTCAAGCTTGTCAGACCATTTGGGCTGGAGAGTCGGACCTCTCTATAGTGACAGGAACCAATGCACTTCTAAACGAGGATATGTTCATTGCCATGAGTTGCTTGGGGTACGTTGAGCTACCCTCACCTTGTTCCACAAAGGTTGACAAGTTATTAGGGCCCTGAGCAAAGATGGAAGATGCTTTGCTTGGGACTCACGAGCCAACGGCTACGGCCGCGGCGAGGGCTGCGGGATTCTTATACTGAAACCTCTCCACGCTGCCCTGGCGTCCGGGGATCGCGTGCACGCCGTCGTCCGAGCGAGTGGAACGAACCATGATGGAAAAACAACCACTTTCTCGTCCCCGTCCATGGACGCGCAGATCCAGCTTATCGAGGCCACATACAAACGGGCAAACCTCGACATTAGCGAGACTGGTTATGTTGAAGCACATGCAAGTACCCTTTTGTTGTGACCTCGTCTTTACGTGGAGCCTTCGTTTGCATGTTGTAGTCTCATTAACACCTCTTTGGAGATGACCGGAACACGCATAGGCGATCCGATCGAAGCCGAAGCATTGGCTCGAACCTTTGGTCAAAGCCGTCCGGTTGGCGATCCGATCCTCGTCGGTTCTGTTAAAACAGTAATCGGGCACACAGAGCCGGTTAGTGGCATCGCGGCCATCATCAAAACTTGCTACGCACTCCGGGACCGCGTGATTCCACCGAATCTCAATTACGACGTCCCAAATAAGAATATCCCATTGGTAGACTGGCATTTGAAAGTACCCACAGCTTTGACACCATGGCCGAAAGACAAGATGCTTCGTGCCTCCATAAACAACTTTGGTTATGGAGGTGCCAACGCCCAGTGAGCAGCCTTTGCATTTTGTCACCCCTTTCTCCCATATCCTTTCGTGTCTAGACTATCACTGCCGTGACTCAAGTTGCCCGGGAATTAGTGCTGATGATTGTGTTCATAGTGTCATTCTAGAAGGTGCGCCAACTAGAGAGCCTCCGGTCGAAACCAACGGTGCCCCAAATGGACACCTGAATGGTTACTCAAACGGGTATCATGGTGAGGAGCCCGTGGAAAATGGGAAGGTAAATGGGAACAGAAATGGACACTCGCATACTGAGCGATCATTTGTTTACCTTCTCAGCGCAAAAGACTCCGGTGTAGCGAAAACTATGGCAAAAACATTTGCTGCACATATCCGCCATGAGAGTGGCCAGCTGATTAAAGCCAACAATCTCGCTTATACTCTTCATACACGACGGTCAAAGCTTCCCTGGGTAGTTGCTGTCCCGGCAAGAAGTCTGACAGAGCTTTCCGATCTCTGGGAAAGCCCGGCAATCAAGGCAACGAACTCGTCCCTCAAGCCAGCGAAGAGGATTGGTTTTGTTTTTAACGGCCAAGGAGCCCAGTGGCATGCCATGGGTAGAGAACTTATCTACGCCTATCCATCATTCGGTAAACAAGTCCGGGAGGCTTCTGAGATATTGTGCAATTACGGCGCAAAGTGGTCACTTTATGGTACGTTCTTCCCTTTGTATCGTGAAATCAAGCTTTTTATATTTGATCATCTATTAACGTTGCCTGGTGTCTTAAATTAGAGGAGTTGTTGCGTGATGAGGATGCTACGCGCATAAACGAAGTCGAGATCAGCCAGCCGTCGTCTGTTGCTCTCCAGATGTGCCTCGTCGACCTCCTCAAGTCTTGGGGTGTTACTCCCACGGCCACGACCAGCCACTCCAGCGGTGAAATCGCCGCTGCATACACCGTCGGTGCGCTTTCTTTCAAAGAAGCACTTGGAGTTATCTACCTGCGAGGACAGCTTGCTATGGAGCTGCAGAAGCTTGAGTCTGTTCGAGGGTCTATGGCCGCTGTTGGGCTGGGCCCTGAGGCAGCTGAAAAATACCTCGATAACCTCCCCCCTGGCCAACATGTACTAGTGGCCTGTGTAAATAGTCCCCAGAGTGTTACTCTTTCTGGGGACTCGGATGCTCTTGATGAGATCTTGAGTCGCCTGGAAAAAGACGGCATCTTCAATAGGAAGCTGAAAGTGCAGTTGGCCTATCATTCACGCCATATGTCGCTAATTGCCGACCAGTACGTCGCTGCTCTCGAAGCTATCCTTCCTGACACGGCCAAGAGCTGGGATGGGGTGCTTTTCTCGTCACCAGTCACTGGCAAGATAATCACATCACCCGAGGTCCTGTCTCCTTCGCATTGGGCTCGCAACCTCACCAGTCCGGTCTTATTCAGTCAAGCGTTCGAGAACATGTGCTTCGGCCCCAACGGATTATCCGTCGACTTGATCGTGGAGATTGGGGCTCACAGCACCCTAGCAGGTCCGATACGGCAGATTCTCAAGTCAAAAGGCCACGACATCCCATATGTATCGTGTCTCAAGCGCCCGGTTGACGCCGTCCAGACCATGCAGGAGCTCGCATGTGAGCTCTTAGGCCGGGGATATCCGATCTCTTTGGAATCAGTGAACTTCCCCGTAGGCACGGAAACGTCTTCCACGTTCGTCCCGGATCTTCCGACATATCCCTGGATCCACACCACGAGATACTGGGATGAGTCGAGACCAAGTCGACAGTATAGGGACAGGAAGACACCACCTCATGAATTACTTGGCAGTCGGATCACCGATACTAGCGACAGCACCCACACCTGGCGAAACGTATTCCGCCTGTCAGAACTAGAATGGCTAAGAGATCATCAAGTGGAGTCTCAGGTCGTAGTTCCTGGAGCGGCCTACATCTCAATGGCTATTGAGGCAGCTCGTGCCCTCACAGACCTGTCGGAACAGACAATCCACGGATACCGACTCCGGGACATTGAGATCATGAAAGCTCTGGTCCTCCCCGAATCGTCGCCTGTCGAGGTCCAGATCTCCCTTCGTACTTGTAATAATAAGGAGCTAGAGAATGTTGGCTGGTTCGAGTTCGAGCTCTGCTCGCGCCATGCCGACAGCTCTTGGACCGAAAACTGCACAGGCTACGTCTCATGTGAAATGCAAAATTCCCCAAAGGCTGCCACAACACGGGAGCCTACACCACCAACAACAAGAGAGTTTCTGAGCCTGGCAAGCGGAGAAGTTACCGATGTCGATGTCGCCTCAATGTTCAAAAAGCTGCACAAAATGGGCATCCAGCATGGGCCCTTGTTTCAAAATCTGACCCACGGCCAGTCAGTAGATGGTAATGGTATAACAGGTTTTGCCGTTGCGGCTCTTGCATCTGCGGCCCGGGATTATGTGATACACCCGACAACCCTCGACTCCGTCTTCCAAGCCACCCTTTGTTGTACTTCGGCTTTTGAGAAAAGCACTGACCTGATGCTCCCTCGCTCGATCCGTACTATGTTTGTGCCAAAGTCCCTCAAGAGAACGGCGGGAGATTCACTACAGGCTTTTACAAAGCTTGTTAGCTTGAACAAACGAGGGCAGACATCCAACATATACGTGACGAACACTGAGGATGAAGACGTGCCCAATAGGCCGTTCTTTCAAATGCATGGTTTCTTCTGCCAGACGGTTCCTCGTGACCAGGACAATGAGACTCTCGACCAGGGCATGCTCTGCTCCAAGAGCTCATGGGAGCTAGACATTACATACGGCGTCCCCGCATACGTCAAAGAATCCATGAAGATTCCTACCCCAGAGAATGAAATAGAGGCGGAGAAAAAGCTGACACGGGCTTCGGTGTATTTCATTCATGACACCATTCGTGAGCTGGAATCACAACCCATCGACACCAGCTCGTGGGCTTGGCACTATGTGCTCTTCTACGAGTGGATGAAGGCTACACTTTCTCTCGCTGACAGCGGAGAACTTCGTCCCGGCAGCCAGACATGGACAAAGGCGACGAAAGGAATAAGACAGAGGCTCTACGACGAGCTCGATTTTGGCAACAGTACGAGTAGGCTGCTATCCAGGGTTGGAAAGAACATGGCAAGATTTATACGTGGAGAAAGCACGCCACTGGAGCTTATGATGGAGAATAACCTCCTTAACCAATACTATAGCGAGAACCCAGGGTCTGTCCGTCTCTGCCACCATGCGGGCGTACTAGCAGAGTTGTATGCTTCGAAAAGTCCTGGAGCTAGCATCCTGGAAATTGGAGGAGGCACCGGTGCATGGAGTAAGGCAGTTCTCGAAGCCTTTGATGCCAGGGGCCAACGGGAAGGCCTCGGTGGCTCATTGCTTGGCCGTTATACCTTCACCGATATCTCGCAAGGATTCTTTGCTGCTGCTCGCGAGAAACTTGCTCCGTGGGAGGACATGATGGAGTTCAAGCCACTCGATATCGGCGAGGACCCCACGACACAAGGCTTTGAAGCTGGGACTTACGATCTGATCGTGGCGGCCCAAGTGCTTCACGCAACGAAAAATCTAGCTACGACACTGTCACATGTCCGAAAACTGCTTAAACCTGGGGGCAGGCTCTTACTTTTTGAGTCTACCAAGGGCCGTCTTGATGAACAGGTGGTGTTCGGGGTGCTCCCAGGGTGGTGGCTCAGCGAAGAAGACGACCGGAAGATGAGGCCGCACGTCTCCGCAAGGAGGTGGGATGAACTGCTCAGAGAGGCTGGCTTTGGTGGTATAGACTTTGAAATGGACGACTACGAAGAGCCAGATATGCAGTCTGCAAACACAATTCTTTCGACTGCCGTCTCTACCGAAGCGTTCCAGGTCCCAATCACGATCGTAAACGAGCCATCCCAAGCACCACCACAAGCATGGCTATCAGAACTTTCCGACCGCATTCACAAAGAAACGGGAATAGTTCCGTCTATTGAGAGCCTGGATCAATTAGAGGCTCATGGGAAAATATGCGTGTTTACGGCTGAACTTGAGCACCCCTTTTTAGATGGGATTAGTGAGACATCGTTTGAGTTGCTCCGAAAACTCGTTATGAACAGCCATGGGGTGGTTTGGTTGACGTCTGGCGGGCTTGCTACTTCTGAAAACCCTTCTTTTGCTGCCGCCCAGGGATTCTTGAGGACTCTGAGATTGGAAGATACCGGCAGGCGGTACATCCTCCTAGACTTTGAGCCGACGGGTTTGTCTGGTGACCATCCATGGACGAGTGATAAGATCGGCTACATCACTCACATCCTACAGCAGAGTTTCAATGACAGCCTCATCCAGGATTCAGGTATTGAGAACGAATATTCCGTCAAAGAAGGAACGCTCCAGGTATTGCGGCTTATACCAGATAAGCTAAACAGCCAGCTGTGCACTGAGGGCGACGTAGACGTCACGGCCGAGCTTCAGCCATTCTTCCAGCCAAACCGGCCGCTTAGGTGGGAGCCGGCCAGTTCAGGGGTTTTGAGTGACATGCACTTCACTGACAAGCTCGACATCGACGGTCCCGTTCCTAGTGGCTATGTGGAGGTGGCTGCCAAAGCCTTCGGCTTGAACTTTCGAGACGTTTTGGTCGCCTTGGGCCAACTAGAGGAGGACTTCATTTCTCATGAAGTCACTGGCATTATCACACGGCTGGGTCCAGATACCGAAGAGAGCGGATATCAAGTTGGAGACAGGGTTTGCTGTATGTCTGGAGGACGCTATGCTAGCGTATCGCAGACGCATTGGATGACGACTGTCAAAATACCTGGCAACATGTCTTTTGAATGGGCTGCAGCGATTCCTGTCGCGTATGCCACTGCCTATCACTCCCTCTTTCATCTTGCCAGGGTTCAAAGAAACGAGACCGTTCTCATTCACGCTGCAGCAGGAGGTTTTGGACAAGCAGCCGTAGTGCTAGCTCAGCACGCGGGTGCAAAGGTTTTGGCCACGTGCAGCTCCGAGGCAAAACGAGACCTTCTAGCCTCTCAGTATGGCATACCGTTGGATCATATTTTCTCCAGCAGAGACCAAAGCTTTGCCCTTGCCATTATGGCGTTGACGAATGGAAAGGGAGTTGATGTGGTGCTAAACTCTCTCTCGGGGGCATTGTTGAAGGCTACGTGGGACTGTGTTTCCCGCTTTGGTCGCTTCATTGAGGTTGGCAAAATCGATATTGAAGCTTCCCGCCGTCTAGACATGTCGCCGTTCCGCAAGTGTACCACGTTCGCGAGCGTCGACCTTTTGCAGCTGAGGGAGTATCGGCCTGCCCTGCTGCGGGAAGCACTTTCAGAAGGACTTCGGATCTGCCACGAACGAGCCCAAATTCCCATTCTTCCTATATCCAGTTTTCCAGTCACCCAAATCGAAGAAGCGCTTCGTTTGATGCAGGCCGGTAAGCACATAGGCAAGCTAGTTCTCTTACCTGGCGACACGGATAAAGTAAAGGTCTGTCTATCTTACACGCCCCATTTCTGCTACATCCAGATGCTAACAAGAAAATCTGTGTACAGGTAGTCTCAAAGCTGAGGCCAGTCTCCCTGGCGGATGAAGACGCTACATACCTCATTGTAGGTGGCGTGACCGGCATTGGCTCTGCTATTTCAGAATGGATGATATCCAGAGGAGCGAAGACTCTATTGCTCGTCTCTCGTCACGCTACTACCCATCCCAACGCCCACCTCCTTCAAAAGCGAGGTGAAGCTGCCGGATGCAATGTTCAACTTCGAGACTGCGATATATCCTATGAAGATCGGCTCGTGGAGCTTCTTGCCGAGTGCTCTCGCACACTGCCCCCTATTCGTGGGGTTGTAAATGGTGCCATGGTGTTGGATGTCAGTGAATATCTTCTCCGTTGAAATATGTTCGTCTCGCTAACACTATAATTTAGGACACTATATTCGAGCGTATGACCTACGAGCAATGGGGCCACGCGGTTCGCCCTAAGATCAACAGCACTAGGAACTTGGACAAGCACCTACCTCAAGGTCTAGCCTTCTTTATCTTGCTCTCGTCCGTTGTCGGGGTAGCTGGAGGCACTTCACAGGCCAACTACGCCGCCGGTAACTCGTACCAGGACGCCATTTCCCGCAACCGGAGTGCCCGTGGCCTGCCTGGTGTGACTATCGACCTCTGTGCTATTCGAAAAGTCGGCTATATCGAAAATCGGCTAGAGGAAGGTGACGAGGGTGTCATAAACCGCGCCAACAAGCTAGGAGTCGGCGAAGTCGACGTCTCGGTCGTCCTCCAGCTTCTTGAGGATGTTATCCGTAACCCCATCCGCTCTAGTAGTCAGGAGAACAGCCAGGTGGTCATGGGCGTCACTGATAATACAATGGATGCCATGGTTGAGAACTTGAACCTAACTCGTGATCGGCGGTTCAGCAGCTTACGGCTTGCGAACCGTCGCCGTGGTTTGCAGTCCACTGACACTGGGTCTCGGGGCAGCAAAAGCTCAACCGCCGTGCTAGCCAGTGCACTTTCTTCTAGCAGCATTACTGCCCAAGAGGCGTTGTCATTGCTTGTAAATGCCGTGTCAACTAAGTTGTCTGAGCTGTTTAGCATTCCGCTCGACGAGATTGATATCTCACTGCCCTTGTCCCGGTACGGCGTTGACTCGTTGGTTGCGGTAGAGTTGCGGAATTGGCTCAGTAGTGCGGCCAAAGCAAAGGTTTCAGTCTTTGAAATTGTCCAGGGCGCTTCATTAGGTGAATTTTGCAAGCTTGTAGCTGCAAGGAGCGAGTATTTATCGAGTGGCTAGTGAAAGAAATCATACCTTCCTTTTATATACGAGTCACGACGATCCTACCCTAGACAGCAAGTCGATATAACTAGGCTACCATATGGGATAAAAACATAATCCTTGATATAGTCTTATTTTAACTCGACTACGTAAATTTACTATAATTTATTTATTAATATTAATATTATATCAAATATTTTAGTAAATAACATTTATATTCTTTAAAATTTTTAGGGTAAATCACTTACTTACTCATAGAAGTTATATATACATTAAATGCAGTGTTTGTATATTAAATCAGGGAAGAGTATAAATATTTTTCTAGTAAAAGCTGCTCTTCTGTATTCTTTATTCTTTATTCTTTAATATTTATTTTTTAGTATGGTTCATAATATTATATCCACACCAAACCTCTGCTTCAGCTTGTTTAAGACTGTATAAATATTCTCTATATTACTTCTCTGATCTTCTGTGATTAACATGTGCATCTGAAGAGCCAGACGAGGCAAGTGTTCAGATGCTCCATCTAAGGTAAAGCTCTTTAGGTTTTCACGAGACTTTTGTATGCGGTCAAGATAGTGCACTCCGGTGTGTAGAAGCATCTGTAGCCGAAATTGAGGGCACGATGGAGTTAGATCAACGCCGGCAACGGAAAATGACAAAAGCTTGGTCAAAATCTTGTCGCCTTCATTTCTAACAGCGACTGGGGGAGTAGTTGCACACAGATGGCAGTAAATGGAAGAGTAGAGCCAGTAGTGCATCTCGGTCAACCGGATGGTAATGGACGTGAGCTGCAAAAAGACAGCCGTGTTGATCGGTGACGACTGCTGGGGCCCTTTCCACTCGTTCTCCGCATTAATGAGTGATGTGATGAGCTTAAGAAACTCGGCGGAGCATTGCAGAACATGGGCAGCCTCATGCTCTAGGTGAGCAGGGCTGAGGTGAGACATAGAGTTCATCTTGCGAGCAATCTTAAGTTGGAAGTGAGCGATGTGCCCCAGGCAATTTCCATCGACTAGTAGCGCTTCTTCTAGATCAAGGGTCAAAGGAGTTGGAGACTGGTCCATGGCCAGTCCCGCCAACCCTGAGACACCGCTCTGGTCGTTTCGAATGTCTCCAAGCGCAAGGCTTTGGGGGCACAGTTCGGCCTGGGAAATATCCCACAGCCAATCCCCTTCGACCACATTCGGGTGCTGGTAGGGGCTTGCTGGGAAGGAACTTGGCAGTCCTTCTTGCGGGGAGGAGTCACTGTTATGCTCACTGGCAAGGTATATAGCCTCATCAGTGGGGCTATATGGACTCCTAGCGTTTTGGATCCAGGTGTGTTGTTGTTGTTGTTGTTGTTGTTGTTGTTGTTGTTGTTGTTGTCGTCTTCGTCGTCTTTGCTGGAGTTGTTCATCAACGCTTGGAGGGCTGGGTGTCGGTATAGTTCCCATAAAGGCCCCAGTCAGCTTGATGTCAGCCTCAGCAGCAGGAACCATGGCGGCAGCCACACTGTCTTGTTTGGTCACATTGTTGGGTTTGTTGGTTGGTCTCCCAGGTCTACCAGGCTCACTGTAACGGCAATCAACGCCTGCATTCTGACAGCGTCTGCAAATCTTGCCCGAGCTGTCCGTTTTGCACTGCATCTTCATTGTGTGACATCGGTCACACGCCGCTCGCTTGCCCTTCATAATTTTGCTAGCGTATTTGTCACAAGTCAACGGTGTATGTTTTGGGAGTCGAAAGAGAGCAACGCTGCGTGTCGAGAAAGGTGATGGTGAGGGTAACAATATCATCAAATGGGTGAATGCAACGTCAACGTTGCGTGGGGGATAACTCACCCCGTGCTGGTGCATGCTTCCCTTCAGATTGGATGTACATCTGTATTAATACGCTTCCACAACCCTTTCTGCATTTAATGTTACATTGATATAACTGAAAGCACGAAATATGCAGCCGTTCTGCATGCTTCGCCCGTCACTTCACTTTTTGGCTACAAGAACTCCGGCCTGTCAAGAGTTTGATAATACTTGGCGTCTCCAGCCATGCTCTGATAGATAATTTAAATCTATTAGATATACGAAGTAGGAAACTAAGACCTAGCAGGATGGTTCGCCAGTAAGCCCCCCGGACCGCCTCATGTCCTAAGAGGACTCCGTTCATTTGATATACAAGGTACAACATCTCACCGAGACCCGTAGATGGCATAATGGGTTATCTGACGGTGTATGAGCACGTGCTTTTGACACCGACACCGGTCATTTCCAGGTTTGTCAAGCGCCCAGCTTCTCGCCTTTCAGACCCCCTAGTTCGTAGTCGTATCTGGGACTCTGGGCCGTTCATCCGACCCGCTCTTACCCTTTCCCACGCTGTCATGGGGGGTTCGATTCACCAGTACCCCATGAAATCCACCGGAATCTTGCAGGGTCGCGAAAAATAACCCGCCGGGTGCCTCCTTTTAGGCTGAAACGACAGGCAGCAATCCTTGCTCCGGGTCCCCGGGCCGTGTGGGAAAAGAGTCAACAACTTCAAGATAAGAGACGGACCCCCACGGGCTGGTCAGAGGGTCGTATTGGGCTTGTTGGCCATGGCGATCACGCATTGTAAGCCTGGTCGGTCAGCACAGGCGGAATTTCAGGTGATTCCTAATCTCCAACCCCGTTGATTTTCTTCTTCCTCCGTTGCAACGATATTATCTCTACTGTTCCGGCTTGTTTCACCCCTTATTCCATTGGGATTTGATTTCTTTACCATGGTTCTGGTCTAGTAACGCTCCCTTTCTTGAATTTAGTTTCAGACAGTCACTTCTATTGGTGGAAGCAAACATGACGAAAGCAGAGACAGAGGTCTCACAAACCGTCGAAGCAATTGCGAACGAAGTCGACAGTCGACGGGTTGAGTCGCCAGATGAGTCGCCTGACGAAACGCAAGATGTGGCGAAGTCCGCAACACTGACAGGATGGGCTCTCGCTTCCTTGACCGTGGCCTTTATGTCCATTTGCTTCGTCTTAGCACTTGACAATACAATCCTAGGTTTGTCAGACCCCTGTCAGGCGGTGGCAAGAAACACAGTGGCGGCATCATGCTAACAGAATGCTGCATCTAGCGACGGCGATACCACAAATTACCAGCGACTTTAATAGCCTCAATGACATAGGATGGTACGGCTCATCCTACCTTATCGCCCAGATGGCGTTACTGCCAACGTGTGGGCGCATCTACGCATGCTACAACATCAAGTGGGTGTACTGCCTCTCGCTCGTCGTCTTCGAGCTCGGCTCCATTATCTCGGCCGTCGCGCCAAACTCGATTGTACTCATAGTCGGGAGAGCTATTACGGGCATTGGAGCCGCGGGTCTGGTGAGCGGGACGACAACGATCCTGGCGTACTCGGTGGCGTTGAAGATGCAGGCAAAGCTCTCACCAGTAGTTCTAGGCATGTACAATATTGGATCGACAGTGGGACCGCTCGTAGGCGGTGCTATCACGGATAACAAGAAGCTCACTTGGCGATTTGTCTTCTGGATCAACCTCCGTAAGGCGTCTTCCCTCCCCAGATGGAGCAATCCCCCCTGCCATTAACTCATCAAATTAACCGTTCGTTAGCTTTCGGGGCGGTGGGCTTGGCCCTTGTATGGTTCACGCTTGGCAAACCGCCCCCTGCCGTCAAGGGTGCCCTTCCATGGACTCAGAAGATGCGTCACCTTGACATCCCTGGAGCTATTCTGCTCCTGGGCGCCACTGTCTGCTTGAATTTGGCTCTTCAGTGGGGCGGCATCGTTTACCCATGGTCAGATTCACGAGTCTTTGGTTGTCTCATCGGGCTTGCCTTAATTTTGCTTGCCTTTTTGGGGATGCAGTACTTTGGAAAGGAAAAGTTCGTCCCCCTCTTTGCGTGACAACAGATTTCGACATGAGTTGTGCGGACCTGACTTCTTATTCTCTGCAGTGCGACGATCCCTCTTCACCTTTTCCACAACCGCACGGCATATGCATCCTTCGCCTTCATGTCGTTGGTTCAAACAGCCATTGTTTTACAGTCGTACTTTTGGCCGATATACTTTCAGTCGGTCCGGGGCGATAGCGCCAGAGACTCTGGGGTCAAGCTCCTTCCGCTCGTCATCTCCAACAGTCTTGGCATGCTGGCCGGCGGCTGGACTGCCTCGAAGACCCGGCATTATGTACCATTGATGTGGATAGGAGCTCCACTCCTCGCCGTCGGCGGCGGCTTGTACCAGCTCATGCGCATCGATAGTGCTGCCGGTCCGTGGATCGGTTACCAGATCATCTCGGGCGCCAGCTACGGCATGTGCAGCCAGATGCCCATCCTGGCGGTCCAGGTCGTCCTGGCCAAGGCCGACATCCCCACGGGCCTCGTGGTGGTCATGTTCTTCCAGATGCTGGGCGGCGCCCTGGCACCCGCTGTCGGGCAGAACCTCCTGACCGACAAGCTGCTCCGGACCTTGAACGGGTTGCCGGGAGTCGACGCGGCGGCGGTAGTGGCGGCTGGTGGGAAGGGGTTCACCGAAATTGTCCCACCAGAGTTGATGGATGTGGTTCTAGACGCGTACAACTCGGCTTTGAAGAATGTGTTCTGGGTAGGCCTTGCCACGCCGGCCGCTGCTTGGGTCTTCAGCTGGATGATGGAGTGGCGTCAACTCCCGGACTCCGACGCCGCGCCGATGGACGCTCATGAGGAGCAAAGTTCTCTGGAAGAAAAACCGACCAGCAAGGAGGAGGCTACCACTTCTTGATAATAGTGTTAGAAATCAGATATGTCTACTTATCCGCTAACATAAGAAGTCTTGCTATCTCTTACTAATGTCAAGGCTATATCATCAAAAGGGGGAGCCACCCTTTCTACCAAATTAGACACGCTCACCTTTTTACACTATCTAGTGTTATAAGAAGCGATAGCTACAAGGTAGGCCCAGTAGTTATCTATAGCGATAGTTAATTTGCAGGAACCTAACTTAACTGCCTTATGTTTTGATAAGATATTGCTGTGAACCTAACCACTCGGACACGCGATTTATGTATAGCCGTACTACTACTCAATTCGTAAGGGGCTCACCCTATTAAAAATGAGGTTGGAGCAAAATAGGCCGAGATAACTAGAGGTAGGTTGAAGAGACTTCTAAAGTTATCTATGCAATACAGCCTTTTCCATCAATCCCACAGTTCGCAGCAAGTCTAGGTAGCACCAGGAACATATGGATGCTATCTACCTATACCCACTCAAGTTTCCAGCACTTTGACATCCGCCGCCCTCGTTAGCCAATTGTCGTTATTCATCGTGAGATAGACATATAAATCTACCATAGGACCTATGACATCCATAAAAAGAAACGCCCACACTTGACGCACGCAGTACGGGTATTTTGCAAGGAATGATTTGTACCTGGGAACATAGCCGTCCCATCCAAAAGCCAGCCAGGCTAGAAAGGCGTACCTGTTGCAAAGGTTAGTCAAGACTCTAGTAGATAGCAAGGTCTATGGAGCAAAGGTGAGAGAAGGGGAAGTACTCACGCAATCAATGGAACGGTAAGGAACGTTTGAATCCACGCCCAGAGATACGCGAGAGCCCAAATCGGTCTAAGGAGACGTTCAATCATCTTCCATGTTGTATATGGGTGCCTCCTACGGTCACTGGTGTTAGTAGAGGCTATCCTCTAGAGAGTGACGTCCGTGAAGAAGAGGAATGTTTCCTCACTGCATCATCTTCCAACAGCCGGGGTACACGAAAATGTATCCTAAGAAAGTACGAAAGTTTCCTCGGTCCCAGCGTAAGATCTGCCACACAAACCTGTGGTTCTGCGGGATGTTGGTCGTGACTTCGGCCTCGGGCACATTCTGGATGGAAACCTTCCAGCTAGAAATGTTTAGCCCGGCTCTTTAAGGGCTTCGATGGAGCGCCTTGAGTGCTTTGGCACGGATGAGACATACCCACGATCAAACACCCAGCCCGTTAGAACGACATCATCAGCCGTGTTGACGACCCTGCGGCCGATGGCCTCGTGCGTGTATGAATTTGCAAAGCTGGGGTCCTGGAGGATACTTGTGCGAATGAAAAGCGTCCGCGCCGACAAGCACCAGCAGCCGCCGTCAGCCGCGAAGTGTACTTCCCGGGAGCCTTTCCACTGGCAGAGGTCGAAGGCTGATGTTGCCTCCCATGGGGTGATGACGCTCGGGTCTCGACGTTCAGGAGGAATTTCAGCACTGTAACAATGATATCAGTCTATATTTCCCGGTCAATCTCGAGAGGGTGGAGGATGTTGGCTGACCTCTGTATGCCTGCCACGGCGCCAATCTCGTCTTGCTCAAAGGGGGCCAAGAGATATGGCACGACACCATCAGCTCGCCAGAAGACATCGTCATCTACCAGCGCTAATATGTCGCCTTTGGCAGCTTCAACACCTACCACCAGTTGGATACGCTTGTTCGCTACAGGCGAGCATAGGACTGAAATTCTTTGTGCATCGTCTTTGAGCGGCTCGATCAGCTTGTTTATGTTTTCTATATTTCGTTCGACAGTGACGATGATAACTTCACGGGGCTTCGACCGAAGCCAGAGGCGCATGCACTCGGTAAAGGTCGATTCCGTATCAATAGTCGGTACAATGATACTTATGTCCTTATTGCTATAAGTTGCCTTTTCCGGCAAAGGTGAGGGTTTATACTTCTTCGCGTAGTGGGATATAAGAGCTTTGTCGTAGAGACTCCACGCCCTGTTCCGTCTTGTGGGTTATTTGATGATCTATATACAATGGGGGCAGTGGGATAGGGCTCACCAGAGTGCTCCTAGAGCTAAGGCCATCTCGTCTGCTAAGTCAAAAGCCGTAAAATGTAGTTTGATGTGTTGAGTGAGAGTTGGGAGTCACGTTGTGTCTGATAAGCCCTTGACTAGCTACTGGTTGCGAACTTGAGAAAACGAAGGCTACTTATACCTCGGGAGGGACGTAGCGGGACTATCACTACTCCCTTAATCTCGCCTTGAGAGATACCTCATACTAGCTCTAAGCCCGCGAGCTTCCCATTCTTTAGAACTGTCTGATCAACTTCTGGCACTCCTTCTCACAAACTCGCAACTCGGCCTCCCGAGCTCCGGAACTTCGGGAAAAGAGAAGCTCGAGAAGCAAGTAGATGGCAACCCTTGATGGAGAGGTGAACCTAGATGGCCGGGGGCCCTGACACCTGGTTCGGCGGGTTAAGGACATGGAATAAAACCCTGACCTCCGGTGGGTTTTTTCTACCTGGTCCGGTGGTTTTTCCACCCTTGCAGTTTGCAGGTGAGTTAGGAAGGGAACGCGGCAAGCAAGGGTGACCTGCTCGTCAGCGGCGCAGCACTGATATGTAGGGGGGGTTCAGAACCTAATGGTGTATGGGATATGTAGATGTGTGGACGGACAAAACTGAAAGGAAGAAGACGATATCCGCCGGCGTGAGCGCTTCTCTTTGTCGAAGGATTCTGCAGCGACCCTTGCTATGCGTTTTAGATACGGCATATGTGTCTATCGTGTGATGCTGTGAACCAGTTCGGGTTCTGGACAAAACTACCCCTCTCAGACAGACCCTTGTCTCGGGTTGTGGACAAAAAATACCTCTCTTGGACCCTTGTTTATCAGAGGCCAAAGACATTATAGATTTAGTTAGTCAAGTGGTTGAGTTCGTGATATAGTGAATGGTGACATGTAACAGAAGATATGTATGTATATTGACTCAGAGATATGTCGTATCATCCCTAGAATATAGCCAGCTCTGCTCCTTTAACAAGTCTCGAAGTTTCAACGTCTTCACATTCGATTGTAAACACCACTCCCACACTTCCCTGTACTCTCCTCGCCATTCTCCTCCTGCCTCGCCTCATCATGTCTCCCTCCCAAACTCCAATCGCCATCGTCGGCGTCGGCTGTAGACTCCCTGGCGGAGCCAACAACCTGACCAACCTATGGTCCCTCCTCTCCGAGGGCCGCAGCGGCCACGTGAAAGTACCCAAAGACCGCTGGAACGCTGATGAATGGTACGACGCGTATCCTGAGGCTAGATCTTCGCTTCGTGCACGGCACGGCTACTTCATCCAGGACGACATCTCCCACTTTGACGCCAAGTTCTTTGGCATTCCGAGCTCTGAGGCGAGCAGCATGGATCCGCAGCAGCGCCTCTTCCTGATGACGACTTACGAGGCGCTCGAGGACGCGGCCATCCCAGTCGAGACGCTGCGCGGGTCCAACACGGGCGTCTTTGCAGCCATCTTTGAGAGGAGTTACGACCGCATGGGGTTCAAAGACCTGTCAACCATCAGTAGAACACACATGAACGGAGTGGGAGAAGCCAGTAAGTTCCCTCATTCTCCTTATTCCTCGATTGACAAACACACACAAAGAGAGATAGATAGATAGATAGATGGAAAGATAGAAAGATTGCACTCCCTTGGTAGGACCTATTGAGGCAACTGCTGCTCATGAAAGGAAATCACTAACCTTTAACCACAGTTCTCTCGAATAGAATTTCATATGTGTTTGATTTGAAAGGCCCCAGTTTGACTTTAGATACTGGTTGCGTAAGAACCCCATTTAACACAAACAGGAGACGTCTGTCATGCTAAACTACATTCTACAGTCTGGGAGTCTGGTCGCTCTCCACCAGGCATGCCAAAGTCTAAAGCTAGGAGAGACAGATCTTGCCCTGGTTGGCGGATCGCAGCTTCTCATCACACCTGACTTGCTCTCAATTAGTGAGTGTCAACCTCCTTCGAGGATGAATTTTCTAATGCCCCTTTTTTTGGCCATGGCCTGCTGACGACTCATCTTAGTGAGCACTGTGGGCATGCTCAACCCGGACGGCAAGTCATATGCCTTTGACTCGCGAGGAGAAGGATACGGGCGCGCTGAAGGCGTAGCAACGATTGTACTCAAGCGATTAGATCGCGCACTCCAAGATGGGTACGTCTCTTCAAGCTTCTAACGGCGGTGGTCGGTTCGTAAACTAATTAAGAAGAAGCTAATGAAAAAACAGTGATCAGGTGCATGCCATCATTGCCAACAGTGGTGTAAACCAAGATGGCAAAACAATCGGCCTCAATACTCCAAACGGTGATGCGCAAGCTGACTTGACATGGCGTGTCTACCGTGAAGCTGGATTAAACCCTCTGGATACCTCATTCGTCGAGGCCCACGGAACAGTAAGTCTCAATGTCACCACCTACTCTCATCGTACATCAGGGCTGACTATGTCGGGCAGGGAACACAGGTGGGAGATAAAGAAGAGATGGGGTGCATCTCTAGAGTTTTCACAGACCCTTCTAGGCCAGATGATGTCTACGTCGGCTCCGTCAAGACTAACCTCGGCCATCTCGAGGCCACCTCGGGCCTGGCCGGCCTGCTCAAAGCCCTTCTCGTGCTCAAGCATGGGCAGATCCCTCCCAATCTCAACTTTGACAAGCCAAAATCGTCACTAAATCTCTACGAGAAAAAGGTCAAGGTATGTTTCGAGTCAATGTCTTCTTGAAGTGAACGAGTTCCGAGCTTATAATCCTGGTTAGATCCCATTGCACCTTACGCCTCTTCCCAAGCCTCGCAACGGGGAACCGACCAGAGTGTCTCTCAACTCGTTTGGCTACGGAGGTACAAACTGCCACGTTATTCTCGAGGACCCTTATCCAGAGAAGAAAAAGGACGGTGTCAACGGCACCAACGGAGTCAAGACGAACGGCACCAATGGAACCAATGGAACCACGACAAATGGACACAACGGCGCCACGAATAGCCACAATGGTGTCGAGACCAACGGAACCAATGGCTTCCCGGCCAACGGCAAAAAGGATGCAGAACCCTTCTCTCCAGAGCTCATTCTTGTGAGCGCATCGACCGAGAAAGCCCTGTCATCACGCGCCCAAGACATCGTTGACTGGATCAAGTCCCAACACAGCTTCACCCCGAAGACTTTGAAAAGCCTGTCCTACACCCTCGGTGCTCACAGATCCGCCTTCTCATACAGGAGAGCTATTGTGACCTCGACCGCTGAGGATCTCGTGGCGGAGCTCGAGCAGAAAGGCTCCCCAAAAAGGACTGTGTCGCTGGCGCCGTTGACGTTTGTCTTCTCTGGCCAGGGGGCACAGTGGCACGCAATGGGTCTAGAGCTATTCGGCGCTTCGTCTGTGTTCCACTCGAGCATGGCGGCCATGGACGACGTGCTGCGTGGTCAAGGTTGCCAGTGGAGTCTCGCCGAAGAGTTGTCGAAGTCGGCCAAGGAGTCGCGGGTCGGCGAAGCCGAGATTGCTCAGCCCTGCACAACGGCCATCCAAATTGCCCTCACAGACCTCCTAGAAAGCTTTTCGATCAGGCCCGCGCGAGTCGTCGGTCACAGTTCTGGTGAAATCGGAGCTGCCTATGCCGCGGGCGCCTTGACTCGCGAGAACGCTATTCTTGCAGCCTACCATCGCGGTCTGTCATCCCGCAAAGCGAAGAAGCTGGCAGATGTTCCAGGGACTATGATGGCTGTCAGTCTTTCAGAGACAGAAGCAAGACAGCATATCGAGAAGCTCACCAGTGGTAAAGCGGTCGTGGCATGTGTCAACAGCCCGAGCAGCCAGACTATCTCGGGCGATGAAGAGGCCATTGACGAGCTCAAGTCGTTGCTTGATAAGGAAGGGGTTTTTGCCCGGAAACTCAAGGTCGACACGGCCTACCACTCGCATCATATGCAGCGTGTCGCCGAGGACTACAAGGCGGCCATCAGCAGTATTGAGTCGCGTCCAGTTAGGAATGGTGTCACCTTTTACTCGAGTGTCACCGGCACGGTTAAGACAGACGGTTTCGATGCTGAGTACTGGACGCGGAACCTGGTCTCGCAAGTAAAATTCAGTCAGGCACTCAGCCTACTCCGTGACAGCCAGTCCGAGGACGACTCCAACGCCGAGGCTACCATCTTCATAGAAATTGGGCCACACTCAGCCCTGGCAGGCCCAGCGCGCCAGACCCTTACAGACAAGCCAAAGGTCGAGTACCTCTCTCCTCTGGTCCGTAATACCAATGCCTTGCAGTCAGTCTTGACATTCGTGGGCAAGCTGTTTGAGCTTGGCTTGGAGGAGGTGGACATCAAGGCGGTCCTTACCAGGGGCGGCGAGGCGAAACCCTCCCTCATCAGAGATTTGAAGGCATACCCTTGGGATCTGGCGCCGTATTGGAACGAGTCTCGACTCAGTAAAGCCCATCGGTTCCGCCCCTTCCCGCATCACGATCTCCTCGGTCTCCTCGACCCGGCCAGCACCGTCGACGAGCCGCGCTGGAGGTATTTTCTCAACTTGGACGACTTCCCCTGGATTCGCGACCATGTCATCGAGGATTTCGTCATCTACCCCGGCGCTGGCTATCTGACCATGGCCATTGAGGGCATTACGCAGCTCCTGCAGATGAGGGGCTCTCAGAAGCCTATTACCAAGTACATCATCCGTGATGTCAACGTGTCCAAGGCCCTCGTCCTCAGTGCCCCTGACGGCAGCAGCCCTGGAGAGATTGAAGTGCAGCTGACAATGCTCGCCGTCAACAAGGAGGAGAACAGTCCCTGGCAATCCTTCTCTATCCGTTCATATCAGCCGGATGGCTTATTGGTCGAACACTGCACTGGCGAGATTATGGTCGAGCAGGAGAAGGATGTTGTTGAACGAGACGAAGTGCCGGGTGCGAGAGAAGATGATCTACGTCGCGAGGAGGCCGTTCAGTTCCTCGAAGCAGCCCGAGGTCGTGTCGACACAGAAATGACCCAGTCTGAGTTTTACAAGTTTGTCGGGGCGAGCGGCAATCAGTTTGGCGGTGCCTTCACCTTGCTCAACTCTATCAAGCACAATAGCGAGGGGCATGGCATCTTCGAGATGTCGGTCCCTGACATTGCTCCCCTGATGCCGTACCGCTCCTTCAGGCCCCATGTCATTCATCCAACCACTCTCGACGCTTCACTGCAAATCAACTGTCTCCTGTTCAAGAACTCCATCTTCAACGCTACATGCGTGCCCACACAGATACCCCTGCTCGAGGTTAACGCGGGTATCTCAACTAAGCCGGGTGACACTCTCGTAGGAGCGATGGAACTGGAGAACGACGGCACGCAGGGATCTACGGGGGGCGGCTGGGTCTTCCAAAAGGGGGCCGACGGTCAGCTCAAGCCGGTCATTCGATTGTTACTAAATATGAAGGCCATCAGCGAGGCTCAGGAGGACGAGAACAGGCCTTTTGCTCAAGACACTGTGCACCGTCTTGGTTGGAACTTTGATGCCGACTATCTAACGACGAGCTCTTTCGGCCATGTGCTGTCGGCAACACTTGATATCGACGAGAACACGAGATTTAACTATTCCGGTGATCGAGTGTCAATCGAGGAAGAAGTCCAGGAGCAACTCGAGGTCGACCAGGCTGCCTCAATCTTGATCAGAGACGCCGTCCGTCACATTGAGGATGACAAGGTAGAGGTGCCGCCTCAGCTACTTGACTTTTTCGGCTGGATGAAGAACTGGTGGCTAGCCTCCGACTACTACGGCGAGATCATGGCCGGTTTAGATGCCGAGAAAGAAGCCAGCATTCTTCAAAAGGTCGAGGCCACCACGGGGGCCGGGCCCAAGGTTTCCTACCGCGTTGGCAAAGCCCTCCCACAGATGCTGAGCGGCGCTGTCGAGCCTCTCGAGGTCCTCTTCCAGGACGACCTCCTAGCCAAGAACTATGAAGGCCGCAAATACACCGGCGAGTACGCCGCTGCTGTGGCCTATCTGAAGCTCGTCACCTTCAAGAACCCCGGGCTCCGGTTTCTCGAGATTGGCGCGGGCACGGGAGGCTTCACCAAGTCCGTTTTCCGTGGCCTCGATGGGCAGAACGGCGCCGTGCGCCTCCCACTCAAGGAGTATACCTACACCGACGTGTCGAACCAGTTCTTCCAGGAGGCTCGCGAGAACTTTGCGCAGTGGGAGGACGTTGTTACATTCAAGACGCTCGATGCGGACGCGGACCCCCTTAAGCAAAACTTTGAGGCCGAATCATACGACGTCGTCCTAGCCGCCAATTGCTTGCACGCCACCACGGACATTGACCGGACTATCAGTCGCGTTCGCAAGCTGCTGAAGCCCGGCGGCAGCTTGATCCTCGTCGAGAACAAGCCGAGTCCCGGTCCTGCCGTCGGTCTTCTGGCCGGATCGCTCACGGGATGGTGGGCACACCAGGACTTTCGAGTTGACACTCCGCTGCTGAGCTACGAGCAATGGAACAGAGTCCTTTCCGACAACGGGTTCGGCGGGGTCCATCTTGGATGGGGCGATATGATGATTGCCAAAGCCCAGCCGAGGGAAGAGAGTGACGGAACTCCCACCAGGCACAACGCCATCGTCCTAAGCCACGCACTGGACATCGGCCGAACGGACAGCATCGTGGCCGGGCTTGCCTCACATGCCGTGGACGCTACGGTGGCTCAATGGGACAGCGTCACTGTGCAAGAAGACAGCCTGTACATTATCATTGACCACGCCGAGAAACCGCTCTTGCTGAACCCAGGGCCTGGGCTATTTAAGTCGCTCAACTCTCTCCTCACTCCCAGAGCCAAACTCATCTGGGCCGTTGTGCAAGACACCCCAGACCCAGCCTCTGCGGCCTATCAGGGCCTGGCGAATGGGCTTCTTCGTACGCTCCGTCGAGAAAGTGGGAATAGCGCCAACATCATCAGCCTCGACCTCCGCCACCCAGCTCCCGCTGCTGAGGAGATTGCTGGTGTCATTGCCGAAGTGGCTCGCAGGCGTTTCTGGCCGGCCACCCATGAACAGCCATCTACGGAAACCGAGATCGCCTACCAGAACGGCCGGGTGCTGATCCCCCGTATCAGGGTTGACGATGAGTTCCTCAGCTGGGCTCGGCGAACCCTTTCGCCTGGTGATGTGGGCACCGAGACCGAGTCAATTCCTTACCAGATTGACCGATCACTTAAGGTTGAGGCTGCGACGCCGGGCCTGTTAAATTCTTTGCGCTTTGTCGATGCTGCCGTTGATGAGGAGTCGACACCTTTTGGTTCCGAGACATGCCATATCGTTGTCAAGACCGAAGCACACGGCGTCAACAGCCAGAACGTCAGCATCGCTCTGCGTCAAACGAGCCCTTTCACGACCCTGGCTGGTGAGTTTGCCGGGACTGTGACGGCCGTGACTCAGAGCGCTCAGCGTCTGCATCAAGTGGGTGATCGGGTCATGGGTTTTGCTTCCTTACCTTATGCCAACTCGGCACGAGCACATGGACTGCATGCCTACAGAATACCGAGCTGGATGTCGACCGAGGTGGCAGCGTCTATCCCCTTGGTCTACACTACGGCCTATTACGCCATCATACACCTCGCTCGTCTCCAAGAGAGCCAGTCGGTTCTTGTGAGCACCGCCTCGGGAGACATTGACCAGGCCGCCATCCAGCTTGCTCAGCACGTAGGCGCAACTGTATTCTGTACCTCCGGCAGCGCAGTGCAGTTTCGGCTGCTCAAGGATCAGTATGGTATCCCGGAGAGCCATATATTTTCTCATCAGAACAGTCGATCCCTCAAGCGTGGCATTCTACGACTCACTGGTGGTGAAGGAGTAGATGTTGTTCTAAGCTCTTCGTTAGTGAGCGAAGCTATCAGAGAGACCCTCGACTGTGTCAAGCCTCTGGGGGCCTTTATTAACCTCCTTGGTTCCGCAGGAACTCAGCAGCAATCCGTCTCCTCATCCCGCCTAAGCGTTGCTGCTCTTGGTAGGCCCATTACGTTCGTTACTTTTGACTTTTTCACCCTCGCCTCCAGGCAGCCCAAGCTGGTCCATGGCGTACTGAGTAGCATTGTCGAGCTCTTCGAGGCAAAGACTCTTAGACCTCTTCAGCCCATCACTACCTACACCATCGATAAGATTGAGGAAGCTTTCCGCTTCGTGTCGCCCGGCACGCATGCAGGAAAGGTTGTCCTGACCGTCGAGCCCGAATCCCTAGTCAAGGGAGTTCCAGCTAAGCCTCTGCCCCTACAACTACGCAAGGACGGCACGTACGTTATAGCCGGAGGTCTTGGCCACCTTCCCGCCCGTCTTTGTGTGCTGCTCGCCTCGAGGGGTGCCGGCCATATTGTATCGCTATGCCGCCGTGACATCGATGACGCGACGAGGCAGAAGCATACGAGCGCCGTGGAGGAGCATGGAGCCAAGTTGCACATTATCCAGTGCGACATTACTGATGACGAGAGTATGAGCAGAGCTGCCTCCTACTGCTCTTCTTCTCTTCCTCCGGTCAGGGGTGTGGTGAACGGTGCCATGGTACTCCGAGTAAGTTTCTTAATGCTTTGGACGCATATTTGCATCCACATCTCATATTCCCCTTTGATCCTCCCTCCATCGTCATGCCCGCTGACAACTCTTATTAGGACCGGACCTTCTCCCAAATGACAATGGAAGAGTGGAACGTGTCGCTTCAGGCCAAGGTATATGGAACCCTGAAACTCGACAAGTTCTTTGCCTCGCCCGACCTATTCTTCTTCATGACTTTATCCAGCTTGACCGCGATTATTGGTAGGACCGGCCAGGCCAACTACGTCGCTGGCAACGCCTTCCAAGACGCCTTCGCTGCAGCGCATGCGAACCACCCTCACACACACTATGTTTCAGTCAACATCGGCATCGTCGAGGTCGACGTCCACGAGAGCACCGCCGTTGAGGGCGACTTGTCCGACGGGGGTGCGGGCAAGGTGTCTCTTGTGACCAGCCTCAAACAAAACAGCGGCATCGAGCTGACCTTTGAGGAGTTCTACGCCAACATCGAGTACGCCATGACTGACCAGGCGCGCGCCAGCGGCCTTCACCAAACCATCCAGGGCATTACCCGCCAGGCCATGATCGAAGTCAACGACGTGCACCTCCTCGAAAACCCAATCTTCAGCCAGCTCGACCGCGCCCGCGGCGACAAGGGCAACGGCGGCACGCAGGGCGGCGGGGGCATCTCGCTTGACAAGGCGCTCGGGGCTGTGAAATCGGTCGAGGAGGCCGAGAAGCTCGTCCTAGACGCCGCGCTGGCCAAGTTTGCCGTCTTCCTTGACCAGGCTCCCGAGGATATCAGGGTGGACCAGCCGCTGGCCACCATCGGCTTAGACTCCCTTGTGAGCATTGAACTGAAGAACTGGATGGTTCGCACGTTCCAGGTCAGCTTGCAGGCGTCTGAGCTGAGCGGGGCAGGGAGTATCCTGGAGCTGACCGCAACGGTTGTCTCGAGATCGAAGCTAATCCCCGACGCTGTTCGGCGCCCAGAGGGTTCTCAACTTTCAGGAGAAAAGACAGAGGAGAAACCAGCCGTCCGCGAGGAGACAGCCAAGCCAGATGCAGCCGGGCCAGCGGACCATATGCCAACTAGTGACAAGGTGGGAGATGTCATATCGACCACAGCCGAGGCGACAGAAGAACAACAAGCCACCGAGGCGGAAAAGCCTAGCCATGGATTCGACTGTTGCAAAACGCACAAAGAACTCCCTCGGCACCCGCTCATCGACCTTGACGTGGCCGTCGGCGACCTCCTCCACAGCATCGGCCACTTTGCCCACACGCGCGAAGAGTACGAAGAGCTCAACCGCAAAGCCCACGCCGTGGCCGCGCCGGGAAGCCTCGGCCGGAGGCTCTATGACCAGCTTCGCGCTGAAGCCGACGATCCCAATGTCGAGAGCTGGATTGCCGAGCGTCTCAGCAAGGCACTCTACCTCAAGAGACGGTACCCCCTCGCTCCATTTGCCAACTTTTGGGGCTCGCACTTTGACAGCCCGGTGCCGCACTCGCAGGCTGAGCGAGCTGCCGTGCTAACCACCGCTCTGTGGGACTTCAAGAGAGATGTTGAATCAGGGAGCTTGGAACCCAACTACCTGGGAGGGAGGGTGAACTGCGCCAGCACCTTGAAGTGGCTTTTCAACGCCACTAGAGAGCCACAGCTGGCCTGTGACAAGATGATGAAGTACGCTGGTGAGAACCATGTCGCTGTCTTGCGCAAGGGGCACCTGTTCAAGGTCCAGTTGCTGGACCAGGGCCAGATTCTCTCGCATGACAATCTCAAGGCGACCTTCCAGGCAATAATCGACCTGGGCATCGAGGATCCAATTTGGGCGGGCGTGTTAACTACTGACGACCGTGACTCATGGGCTACCGTAAGTCTTGATACAGCACCGATTCCGCTTTCTCAAAGTATTTACTAACTTCGTGGCTACTAGAACCGAGACGGCCTGCTAGCTCTTAACGAGAGAAACGCCGACTACCTCAGCGTGATTGAGACGTCTACATTCGTTATGTGCCTCGACGACAACAGTCCGGCCACACGTGAGGAGCGTGTTAGCCAGGGCTACCTCCAAAACCCTTTCAACCGCTGGCAGGACAAGAGCATGCAGGTTGTCGTTACTGAAAACGGCCAGTCAGGTACCATCTTTGACCACTCCATGATCGACGCCATCACCGTCTCGCAGCTGGCTCCGAGGCTGTATAGCGCTATCGAGAACCACGGGCATGCCAACGGCAGTACCAACGGCCAGAACGGTGTGTCCGTCCATCCCGCCAGCTTGGTCGAGATCCCGCTCGTCACGACATCCAACATTGAGGAGCGCATCAAGTACCTGCGCGAGCAGTACTCCTCCGCCACGGACTCGAGGCGATACGTCCCCCATCAGATCACCACCTTTGGGAAATCTCACCTCCTCGCCAACGCGGCGCCCATCAAAGCCACAGCCGACCTTACCATCCAGCTGGCGAGCCGCATCTACTTTGGCTACCTCCCGGCCAGTTGGGAAACGGTCTCGATGGCACACTTCCACCTGGGCCGCCCGGAGATCATCCAGGTCGTCCTCAAGTCTGTCGTCGACTTCTGCGATGCAGCCCTCGACCTCAGCGTTCCGCGGTCCGAGGCGCGTCGCAAGCTCCTGCAGGCGGCGCGCGACTGCAACGCGCAGATCGTCAAGGCGTCCGAGGGCCGCAACTACTTCCGCCTCATGGACGTGATCGAGATCATGAGCCAGGCGCAGCAGGACGAGCCCGTGCCCGAGCTCTTCTCCGACGCCATCTGGAAAAGGGGCTACCCGCGCTATATCATGCAGACCATGCGGGAGAGGGACTCGTCCGAGGACCCGGCCTACATGATGTTTGATCCCGAGTCAGTATGGACGAATTATCAGGTCAACGACGAGTCGATCGAAGTCTGCTTCATCAATCCTCGAGCCGAGTCCGAGAGGTTCTCGGCTGCTTTGGACCGTGCAGCGGAGATTGTCAAAACCATCGTTCAAGCGAAGTAGACCTCGACAAGTCTGGTGTTTTCTGGCCAGGTGATTTTGACGTTTTATTAAAAATTTCTTTTCTTTTAGCAAGCTTCATAGCTTTACTTTGGTCATACTTTGGTCACTAATTGAAGCGGAATCGATGGAAGACTTGAATTTCCTATTATCTAATGGGGGTCCCTGAATAATCTCTTTAATCAGTGAATCAAGGGAAGGTTATCACGTGATATATCCCGTGCGTTGTACTCCACCGCGTCACAATAATTCACACTGAGGGGAAATTAGATGAACCCATAACATTCTTTTGCGCTATGCTACCCTATACCCAAGATGATTACGACCACGTTGCGATAACCTCAATCTTGACGAAATAAATAGCCATAAAAAATTACGTATTTCTATTCATCGGGTTCAATTGAAATTCTTTCCATAATTAATTAATTTTATTGACATAGGAAAATTTACAGATGATTTGTTGTTGATATTCTTGACTGTTAAACTGATTGACATCAAGCCTTGTCGTGATCTTGGAAACACTACCTGACTGCCTTAACATTTGACTCATGGCGTTGTGGGTCTCGAGTCAGATTTTGGCCGGAAGACGGAGATAAAATTAGCCGGACAGACATACTTCAAATCACGTGGCAACATTATGTTATCAAATCTTAGTCAGCTCACCCCCACGAGTCTTAACACAGTCCAAGGGATGAATCTGTCTGGAGGGAGGCCAGGGATATGAAGATCATAGACGTTTTATGTACTAGCGTGATTTCTAAACGACCTTAGGGTCAGAGGTCGGGTTGCTGACACGATGATAGAAACACGGGATTCTCGAGGCTAAAAGGGATCGCGGCTCCGTCTTATAATTACTGGTATTTAGAAGCAACAGCCTCAATAACATCCCTTTGACCTGCAATACTAGAAGCTGTTGGTGGCGACACCAACGGAGTATGTAAATGAATCAATGCCAAGCAATTGATTTTTTCATATTATCATCGCGTATCTATATCGCTCGGGTGATAAACCCTGCAATACTGAATGTGCATTACAGGCTCGGCCGTTGCCGCTTGTAGACAAATTTTTGACGGCCGAGATAAAAAAGGGGGCAAGAGTTCAAGTAGAGAATTTCGACCTCAACTACTGATGATTGAAAGTTCAAGAAGATCCGTCAGCAATGTTCATCCGGATCTTGCTTCTGACCGGCGCGCTGATCGCCGCGTTGGTCGCCTTCTACCTACCTAGCTCTCCGGAAGAGCGTCCACCGTATATCCAGGGACGAAATAGGACGGCACTCTTTATCTCTAACATCGAGCATGGCCTTAGCAATGTCCACATAGCTACCGCATCCTCCCTCCTAGAAAACTACCCAGACATTGAGGTACATTACGCATCCTTCTCAGGTCTGGGCAACAAGTTGGCCCGAGTTTCCAAGTTTGCACAGGCCAAGACGCCCGCCGCTAGAGAAATCACCTACCATGAAATCGACGGAAAGGCATATTTCAGCATCCTGCCACTCAGTATTACACCGCCTGGGTCTGCAGGTATTGCAAAGTTTTCGAGCGATGTGCAGACTTGGATCTCGCCATGGAGCGTAGAGGAGCACATGAGCATCTACAACCGCATTGGTGCTCTAATCGATGAGATTGATCCTGCTGTGGTTATTTTGGATACATTAGTACGGCCGGCGGTTGACAGCGTGAGGGACAGAAACTGGATGCATGCTCTCATCACACCACAAACGACTGCAGAGAACTTTATTGGCGATCAGCCGTATGGGAGCATGTTTTGGAAGTATCCTGCGTGAGTTAATCTGCAAATAAGCGCAAAATACTGCAAGATGCTGACAGAAACAGCTTAACATCCGGCTTCGGCTTCCCAGTGCCGTACAAAAACATGTTAGAAAACATCTATCTCAACTTTCGCTTCGTCTATGCTGCAATGATGACACCGCAGCTGAATGCTAAAAAGGCTGTCCTGAGGGACAGGGGTGTTAAGGACCCTATCAACTTCTTCAACTTACACCGGCCAGACATCCCTTGGATTACCATGACCACCGATGGCGTATCCATTCCCCTTGACGTGGTGCCGGCCAACGTCACCTGCGCTGGGCCCATATTGCTGTCAGTGGCACCAGCTCAGGAGCAGGACCCTGAATTGACTCAATGGGTCCAGCGCTCACCTACCGTATTGATTGCTCTCGGTAGTGGCTTCAAGGTAGTTCACGTTGTAGTCCTGCGCTAAAGAAAGTAGCTAACATTCGTTCCCAGTATCCAGTAGACTATGCGCAAGCTATGACTGGAGCGGTCGCCGATGTGCTCTCCAAGACTGATTTACAGGTTCTGTGGAAGTTTGACAAGGACGGCGACTACTCTGATGATGTGCTGGCGCCGCTGCAACCATTCATTAAGACGGGGCGGCTCCGCATGTTGAAATGGCTCACAATGGATATCATGTCGCTCCTCGAGTCTGGTGGTATCACTGCCTTTGTGCATCACGGCGGTTCTAATTGCTTCAACGAGGGGCTTGCGTGAGTCTCGTTCCCCTTCCACTGACAATGAATGAATATGCCTGACTTTTTTGCCAGTGCTGGCGTGCCTCATGTCGTCCTACCTCTGTGGGCCGACTTATACAACTTTGCCGCTATCGCGGAGAGTGTCCGTATCGGCATCTGGGCGTGCAAAGATACAAGCCCAAATTGGACTGCAGAGGGCATTAGTGGTGCCATTCTCAAAGTCGCTGATGGTGGTGAGGCAACAGACATGTCTTTACGACAAAAGTCGAAAAGTCTAGGTGATAAATTAAGAGCGGGCGAGCAGGGACGCGATATTGCTGCCAGGGAGATTGCCAAGCTTGCATACATAAAGAAAGGTTAAAGGGAAACCCCATGATCACCGTACATCATAGTCTCGGCACAAATACTGTTTGTTCACGTTGAAAGACCAATAGTGTAGTAGATAGCAAGGATTGAGCACTCGTGGGCTAGGTTAGACTAAAAGGTGACGTCTCATTGAAACTGGCAGGCGAATCGCCCGAATGAAGTGCGGCTAGGGCAAATAGACATATTAATATCTAAATCTACGCTCAAGAAAAATATACTGATTGCAACAACCATCGCGAAAGAGGAAGTTCTGGGTCAGTCACGTTTGGAGCGCCTACATCAGACCTATGGTGAACACTTGCTCAAAATCGAATCATGGCAAAGGTTTCCTGCTACCATAATTGCTTATTTTCCCATCTACTCTGGCTGTTCTTAGTCTCACTAGGGCATTGCCTGGTTATTGACACAGAACATCACGAGAAGGTGGTAGCCAATCGTTCTAGACCAGTCAGATTCTGATCAGCGTCCCTGATCATAAACGACTTGCTTGCACGGCTTCTTCGGCGGAAAGTGGCCGCTGGGGAATCCAAACCGGTAAAGGATAAAGACGCTGGGGAGACTGATGAAGGTGTGCAGCGACTGCAAAGAGGTGGGAGAGGGTAGATAAATCAAGAGACATGAGTGAAAACCAACTTGCAGTGGCTTGGGATAGAAGGAAATGGACGTGCTTCATGACCTGCACTGGATTATTAATCTATTAATATACAGCGGAGTATATCCTTTATAATATATTACTTAAACTTATCTATAGATGCATGATGTTGATGCCCAATGCTGGTCTAGAAACAACAATAATCTCAACCTTGTTCTTCTACGGCTTACTAGCTGCAACACTGGGGTCGTCGGATGTGCTCTCTTGTAGAACGACATCTGTCGTTACAGTAATGCCCTTCATGTTGCCGCCCGGGTGACTAGTGACGCCCATTATATGCTTCTGACTCTCGTTATCCGACAACCGTTCCCAGTATTCGTTGTCACCGCCTTGGACCACGGTATGAAAGGTGGCATTCTCACTGCGGTGGGCCAGTGACTGCATCCTGTGTGAGCTGGCACCCGGTTGACGACTTTTTCCTGACTTTGTTGTGGCACCGCCGCTGGATGATGATATAGAACCAAGCCATGGAATGTACTTGAGTAAGGGGCGCAGTGTGGCCATGGAACCGGCAATCAGGCCTAATCCTGACTCAGTTATGGACCAAATCGCGATGTGTGCAATGTTGAGGAGATAGGATTCCGTGGCGTTGTAGGCAAGGAGGTATCGTAAACGGACGAGTGTCGCAGTACTAGCACTATAAAACAGTCAGAGAGTGATTAAAGCTTATCAGTTCGAGGAAGATTTAAAACATACACGAACCCGAATCCCAGAAGAATCATCACTGGAACCTTTATTCTGTAGTGCAGTTGGACATCCCATACTATTTGAGGAGAGACCTCAAGTTAGCTAAGATACTCATCCGTAGTGACTTTGGTGACGGCTTACGGATGCAGGCTGGCAACACAGCAACGGTCCAATCCGTAAGGATCGACGTCGCTGAAATGTAGTAGGACACGTTGGTAATTAGACTCGCGTCGGCGCATGATCCCAGGCTTGGGTCCCAAGTTGCGGAGACAGGTTTACACCAAGCGAGTACGGCGATATCAGTGACCACAGCAGCGATAGTTGACAAAGTAATGACGGCGTATATGATATAGTGATATATCTTTTGGTTTGTAATTCTAATCAGGGCGACACAGATAGATGCCTTTATAGGAACGGTCGAAAGAACTAGTATTATGTCTCAGGTTAGGAGAATTCTCTTGTAGCAGAGAGATCTTATGACAAACCATAGAAGAGCTGGAAAAACATGAACCACTGTATAACTTGTAAGCCTGAAATTACCCTCATACTGTTGTGAGATGATGATGTGGCGTACCATCCTGCCCTGCTTGTCATAGTAGTCTGTAATCATCTCTGGTGGAGAGCCGACGCCATTCAAAGATCCTGCGATAGTTGAGATACATGCTGCTGTGTAAAAAGCCTTAATACCTGTCAGCAAAAAAGGCCTTCGAAAGACATGAGTAAGTAGATAAATCAAGGACTCACTAAGCCAGCAACCATCATATAATCGTCGAGCCCCATCGATCTGATACTCGTTCGCACCCAAATTCTCAAACCCATAGTCAGCCATGAGAACGAGAGTAGAATAATTGAAAGAAGAAAAAGGCCCAGTGCCGGCCCTGTAGGCTGAAGCGCCATGGTTGCCTGTAGGGGGAAAACCAAACAATTGTAATAGTGATGGATAAATCCCGGCCTTCACATTCTCTAGAACTCGGGATGCAGTCAGAGCCTGTCAAAATCCCGTCCTTCACATTCTCTGGAACTCGGGATGCAGTCAGAGCCTGTCAAAATCCCGATCGGGGGCAGACCTTTAAGTGCTGGACAGAGTCAGGCAATTAGCATCGAGGCCCTGCCCTTGAACTATCAGTCGCTTGGCATCCGTCGAGTTGTTGCTAGCTAAGCCCGTAGGAGCTACACTATGATGGGCCAAGCTGATCTAGTCTTGCAGTTGACCCGGGGAGTTGGTGCAGAACTGGGATCACAACCACCCACAAGTTACGGATCTCGCATATTACCAGTAGCAGTACACGACTAGTCCTGATTATGCAGGTGACTAAATCACATACATACTGGTACTAAACTACCTGTTACCAATTAGATGGAACTGTTAGTGCTAGTATTCTTAGAACTTATGGGGACGGCTTCACAGAGCCGATCCCCGGCTAGACAGAAAACACCGGACATTTTAGTGACCACACCTCATTTTCTTTTAGCCCGGGCTAATTTTTACCGGAGTCCTTCGGAGAACATACCCCGAAGGGAAAGGATATCTAAGAACCCATACCCCAGCTTTCCACTTTGTGGTGGTAGGCAGTCAGAGAACTGGTCTTGAAAAGTCTGGAGATGGCACTAAGGTCAGCACACTACCGAAAGGTCCATGAGCCATGACTTTCCTCAACACACTTCTCGCCACTAGCCAGGATCCATAGAAGTGTGCCTAACGCCACGGGGAACATACTTCCCCAAGAACAGGGGAACACGAAGCTACCTGCAGACCCGCCGGAAAACCCGTGTCTACCCCGGGAAACGAAGGAATCGGCCTGCAATGAACCAGGCACCGATTTACAGCGCAGAGCTCCTATCCTGGAGATCGGTTAGTGAATTCTCATGGTGGAGCGTCAATTCAAGGTCTTCCCGGGGAGATCCCGGAGAACGGAAAATGTGAACCCTTTTGTATTTCGAGTAGGATCAGCCGCTTTCACGGCCAGCTCAACCATAAGTATCACTTGGCTTTATTACTAAAGAATAAGAACATCATCAGGTTTACTATTCATATAAGAGCTTTATCTTCAAATGTAATACTATTGGACAGTATTCGAGATTATTGAACAGAGTGCTCGAGCAGTGTCCGATACACCCTGTCCTTACGGTGGGAGACGGAGTTTATCGCCACTTGCAAGGATGGCGTGATGTATCAGAAATTAGATCGACAGATGAACCATCTTGGCGCCGAGAATCTGGTTCTCAAGGTCTACCAGTGGCTAATCTTACTTGGGTTTGGGTAGTGCGGTAACCAAGTTCTCGGATTTTGGATTTGTCCCTACGCATCCCGACAACGCAGCAAGCCATTGATTGCGTGGAATTTTGAATCCTGATGACTAGCTCACCGAGGTATCCGGGAATAGGCACTCGCTGTCTCCGGTCATGAGGGGAATGCACAAATCGTACAATCAAAACGGACTATTTGAAGACGGCTTTAGCGCTAGTGAAGCCGTCATCAGGCACAACTCGGAGGTGACAAGCCTTGCGATAATGATCTTGCTCAGATTTCTTTGGTGCGCTCAAGCCTCTATTTCGCGTTGCTTGTGTCGCTGATTAAATATCAGTTGGAAGAGTAATCTCGAGGGCATCATGGTATTGCTGTATGTTTGCTCTTATGAGTCAGTACTAGATCGGCCGAGAATCTCGCGTCTCACTTTGCCACTTGCGAAGTAGATCTTGTAAAAAGTCGAAAGTTTAGTGCTGACGACTTCCCCACAGCCCTAATGGGAATAATTTTCCTGAGGTTGGGCTGGCGGTATGTCGCATGCACCATAAACACGACACCAACGTAGTACCAGTAAGCAGCGACCTATCGACTGGAGTAAGATTGAAAGAGGAGGTTTGGTAGAGAATCAAGCATGTTGTGCCTTAATTACCTAGGGTATAGTGCATGGATTAAACATCTCTCTTTCTACTATGAACTAGTCTCTCATTAAGAGGCTTTTGGGAGAAGTGTTCTCTCGTCCAGCTGCCTCCATTTCAGTTAATAAAGCCCAACCTGGGACTTACGTTATTGAGGACTGCTTTTCAGGTCAGATTCAGACCAGTCGGGGACTTACTCTCGAGACTTGGCATGCAACCAAGAGATGACTCGGAATATCCCGGTGACTATTAGGCTCACCCCCATTCCTTGACGATCGGCGGCATTGATGCCCAACTGGCCAGACCCCTTCCATTATGTATTTCAAGTTATCTGTCACCAATATTGACTGGAAAGAGGCCACAGAACCACTAAAATCGGCTTACAATCCAGCCTATTGAGCTGCAGAAGCATATGGGTGGGCTCTGTCTACCAAGAGAGGCTAGTTATGGTTTGTCTACAAGGAAATTGCTGTCACGAAGATACTAAACCCATTGTTCAGAATCCCGAATGCAACCTTAAAGCACTCAGAGGTGTAATGTTAGGGCCCATGATCGGGACCTATGATTATAGCTCTACGTGTACCAAAAGTAGCGCGCTCACCCCAAGTATTAATATTGGAATCCTATATTAGCCAATGTGCCAAACTCCGATATTGCTTTACTCCTCTTGTATCCTCACATGTTAGTGTACAAAACCCATCCATGATTTAAGTAGTGATTAGTTAATACTTTTAGCGGCGTTAGGATAGGGGATGGTGGGAAGGCTTTGCAGCTCGTTCTTTAAGGCGATCAACTGCTTTTATCGTAGTATCGTCACATAAGTTAGGACATAAGAGAACGACGGGCCCTGTATTAACCCCTTCTGCAACCATAGCCAAGAGCAAAGAAGCTGGAATACTACAACTCCTATTTAAACATGTAATCCTTCTTGATCAAATCCGCCGCTCTTTTAGCAAAAGTATACACTGTGGCCTATATATTTACAGTACTAACCAAAGGAATAGCACTAGTATCTATAATCCGTAGATTAGACACACTATAAACCTTTAACTTAGAATCTATAACACCACCTTTCTCTTTTAGTAATATCATATAGCTTCCTACAAGGTGCTATATTAAGATAAGACTTAAATAAAAGTAATCCTTTATACTATCTAGATCTAAAAGTTATATAGTAGGGTTATAGTACTTTAACAGGGATTATAAAAGCTTACTAATTAGCGCTTTCTAAATAATCTTCTTAATATAAAGTATATAATACGCTATAACCTCTATATTAATAGGATAAAGTAAGTAATTAGAATTTATAAGGGGAGCTCTTAAGATATCTATAGACTAGATATAAACACTTCTATAGGAAAGAGGCTAAGAGAGTATAAGGCTAATAGAAAGGAACTTTCTAGGTATTAGCCTTATAGGTAATAGAGACTTTAAGGGAGGTAGAATAAGATACTAGGCTAAGACTAAAAGATAGGCTCTAAAAAGCTCTCTCCTATTTAGTAACATTTTCTCTATAATAGCGTAATATACCTAAGCGTATATTTATTCTAGGTAGTCCCCCTAAGGTGGAGTATTCTTATCTAGGAGTTTTCTAATTAAGTCCTAATTCCCTTCTAAGATTAAAAGATAGGTATAGGTATTAACTCTAATAGAATTTAGCAGCCTAGTTTAATTAGCTATATATTCTACTATAGCTTTTACTATAGCCTCTAGCTCCTATCTAATAAGGGCATTAAATATATTAAGGTTATCCTTAATATAGAAGGGTATACTATAAAGAGGGTAGTTATAAAGGTTTTCTCTAACTATAGGTAAGTCTATAATAACCTTAATCCTATAGGATTAGAGAAGATCTTAGCTCTTAACTCCTAATAGTTTAAGCACTTTAGGAGATTATAAAGCTCTAGCTATAAGGATTACTTCCTTTATACGACGTACCTTCTTTAACTCCTTATTATATCTATAGAGTATACTAATCACCTTAAGGGGTAAGGTAGCTATATTAAATAAAATCTTCTTAATAGTAGTATTAAGAAGTATATATAGGTTCCCTTAATCTTTAACTAGCTAATAATACGCTAAAGTAGTATAGCTTCTTTCTTTCTTATCTAGATCTATGCTTACTAAGGTACTAAAACCACTAACTAAAATTTTAATATATAGGTTATTAGTGTATAAGTAGCTAGACTTAAACACATCTGCCTAAGCCTCTCTAATAGGGTAGGATATATTTCCTAAGAATAAGGCTTTAATAAGGCCCTTAGCTTACTTATTTTAGGATGTCTATCCTTCTATTCTAAGAACCTTAGCTAATAACCCTTTAGTAGATAGGCTAGTATACACTTTAGTGAAATAACTTAATTAATAGTTAGTAATTCTATTAAATAAGATCGTATATTATTAAATAAACCTATAGCTATAGAATATCCTAATTCTAGTCCTAGTTCCCTAACTGGCCCTAGGAATCAACTAGGCTCTTCGAAGGAGGGACGAAAATATAGGCGTTAATAGCGCTTAATCCACTAAGGGCCTTTCCTTAGGGTAAATTAATGCGCCGCTTATTTAGACTTAGCTTATATTAATATTAGCTTTATACTTTAATATAAATATAACTTAATTAATCTATACACCTGATTCTTACTCTAGAAGGCCTAGTTAACCTCTAAACTAGCTAGTATAGGATAGAATCCTAGGGTTTAGACTTAAGTATTAGAGCTATAATTAGTACTAGCTTCTAGTATAAGTATATTAACCTTAACACTCTTAGATAATCTATTCACTACTACTAAGCTAGCTATACCCCCTCTAATAATAATAAAGTTATAAGGAGATATAATTAATATAGGGAAGTACTATAATAGATTTAAATCTAATTATTAATTTCTAAGTTAGTAGATAAAGAAAGAGTAAGGAAGGACCTAAGTTAATATTATTATAACTAGTAAATAGCTAATATATAAGCCCTTAAATATAACTCCTATAGACCCCTTCTAAAGTTCCTTATATAGGAATCTTCCTTATATATAATATTAACTTAAGTTAAATTACGCTTAATAATATAGAGGAACTTATTAATAATATAATATAGGCTTATTAATAGTCTATACCTCTACTAATATACTAAAGTTTTTATTGCTTATAAGCTTACCCCTGCTCTTATTTAGATTAATTAAATAGGAATATATCTATTTCCTAAGCTATATAGCTAAGTTATATTAGTATAAGGTTAGTAAATATAAGAGTATATAGTATAATATTATAATAGTTAGTTAACTTATACTAAATAGGGTCTAAGGTAAGTTAAAGTTAAACTAATTAAAGTATTATTCTAAATAATATAATTAAGTTATTTAAGTATTATATAAATTACTATTAATATATAAGTATTAAAGAGCTAATTTTAATAAAAGTAATAATAATTATATTAATAACTATTTAAAAGAGTATTTCTATTTAAGAAATAAATATATATATATACTAAAGTACTTAATATTTATATATAGTAATTAGTACTAAGTATAATATACTTAGTTATAATTACTTAATACTTAGTCTGAAGTACTATTTCCTAGTACTTAAGTATATTATATAATATTATATAATATTAATATAAAGTAGCTTATAACTAGAGTATAATAAATATTATAGCTTATATAATCCTACCTTAGTATATTATCCCTAATATAGTATTTATACTTATTAATAAAAGACTAATATATTAATAGTATCCTAAAAGTACTATATTTTATTAATTAGAAAGAAACTAGTTTAAATTAGACTTAATATAGAGTTATATATTACTACTTACACCTTTTAGTGTCCTTTGATTCAGATGTTTGTTGTACTTATGGTTGCAAGGTCAGAGCAGATCGGACGAGATTGATGGCAAGCGCAGGCTCGGTGGGATGTTTGATTTTGGCAAGGACTTGAGTGTGTGCAGCGATGTGCGAGACTCGACGGAGTTGACTGAGTAGCGATGTGTTGTTGAATTGTCTGTGAAGCGATAAAGGCAGCGATTGCGGACGGATTATTAATGTGGACTTAAGCTATATGGTTCCGTCAGGTATATTCGCAGCGGTACGCGCCTTATCTTCCTACTAAGGCCGGGGATAGCAGCCTTTAAATAGATAGAAAGTAGCATTTTAAGGTTCATAAAAGGAGTCACGCTAATAAAAGACTTATATTTAAGGTATAAGCTATTATTAGTATTAAACCTTATATATAGCTAGGCGTAAGCCTTATATCTAGGTAAAAAGGCTAAAGTTTAATATATTATAATACTAGGTATAGTATTAAGTTATTTAATTCTTAGTATTTAGGAATTTCCCTTTTTTTTTTAGTAGCTACTATATAACTATATAGCTCTCTCACTTACTACTACTATACCTTTTAGTACTATACCTAATATATTAGTAATTTATATATATAAGCTACTAGAATAAAGAGTTTATTGCCTAAGGCTACCCTTTAGCTCTTATAACAGCTAATTTCTAGAAAGCATTAAGTAGTAAAATATAGAATCTAAATTATTATTCACTTAATATTATATACCTATTATTATATATCTTTCTTAGCCTAGCCAGGGTTTTCTACTTATATCTATCCCATTAAAGTTTTTAATTCTATAAGGTTTACCCTTTAATTTAATATAGCACTCCCCTTTAAGGTAGTCTAAGTAGCTATAGTTAGCTTTATTAGTTTCACACTTACTATTATAGTAATCTACCTTTAGTTCTAGTTAAAGAGTATTATAAAGCTTCCTCTTCTCTTCTATAATTATATAGTAATTATAGCTATAGTACTTATTACTAGGACTATTTCTATCTTTCTTATAGATATATCTATCCTACTTTCTAAATAGTGATTAAGCTATATAGTAACTAGATATTACCTAACTAGAGAAAATTATATAGCGGCGTTTATAGTAGGCCTAGGTCTTCACCTATAAGATATTATAATAACTAATCCCTAGATATTTACATTATATTTAAGAGTATATTAATTACTAGTCTTTAGTAGCGCTTATAAACTTCTAATTTAACTATATCTTAGTATAGCTATTTATACCTATATAGCTCCTTTAGGCTACTACTAATACTAGTATTAAGCTCTTAATCCTATCCCTTTATATAATAATATTCTGCGCTAGAAAGATTTTTAGCTATATATACTATAGTATAATACTTATATTAATAGTATATTTCACTAGTATATTTCTAGAAATATTCCTCCTCTATAAGCTAGTATAATATAGCTAGGATAAAACTATTCTAGGAGGTATATATATTAGAGAAAATCTAGCATACCTTATTACAGGGATCACGAACCTAGTTATTAATGCCTTTATTATTATATTACTTATACCTATACTTTTTAGTTTATAAATAACACTATCTAAAAAGCTTAGTATTACTACTATATTTAGTCTTAGAGTAGTATAAGTTAGCTAATTAAGCCTTTAATATATTTAATATACTTTATCTCTCCTAATTTCTAATACTTAAGTAGTAGGATATACATTATATTACTAATAAGAGTAATTTAGCTTTATACTTAGGATCTTATAGATATAATATATACTATTACTCTAGGTGCTATCTACTTTATTCTTAAGCTAACTCTTAGTATTATTAATATATACCTCCTAATAATTCATCCTACTCTCTAGAGGATATTTAAAATAAAGGCCCTATATTAGTTAAAGGTATATCTAAGTAGTATAAATAATAGTAGAATAAATAGTTATAGCTATAAGAAGAGATTAGGGATAAGAGATAAATATTAGAGGAGTTTTAATTATCTAGATAATAATATGCCTTTAACTATAATCCAGGCTAGGAGCTACCTATAAGACACCCTTTAATAACTAGACGCTATTTAAATCACTATATAGTAGGAAGTTAAAAGCTTATTATTTAATCTAAGGTATATAGTGCTAGCTATAAACTAGGAGGCTCTATAATCCTTAACTACCTATTTAGTAGATATTTAAGCATCTTAAGTAATATAAATAACTTTAGATATTTCTAATATTTTAATATTAGGTATATTATAAATTTATATATATCTTAGCTAGGTAATTCCCCTTCTTCTAGCAGCTACTATATAATATATATAGCTCTTACACTTACTATTATTACTAATCTCCTAGACTAAGATAAAAGTAAATAAGATTTAATAATTTTATAGTATTATTACTTTACCCTCTAGCCCTTATACTATAGCTATAGGGAGGTAAATAATAATAGACTAGAGAAAGTATTCTACTAAGGGTGTAGAGTGCTAATAGAATATTATTATAGGTTTCCTATTAGAATTAGCTAGTAAATTAAATATATTAAGGTATAATTATCAATAAATTTATATAAAATATATTAGTCACCTACTATATAAGTAGTAGTAATACCTTATAGGCATAGGATAGGAGGTATAGGGGTTTATTAATTAATACTTATATATTAACAGCGGGGACCCCTGGAGGATAATCTTAGATAGCTTCGCTTAGATATAAAGTAAACCAAAAGAGGCAGGTTCTCTCTACGCTTATTTATATATATACCTCTTATATATTAATACTAAATTAGGAAGTGGAAGAGATCGTTAAGCTATATAATTATTTAAGCTACCCTTAGTTAATAGCTTTATCTTAATAAATAAAGTATATAGGCCGCTGTCTAATATTTCATTATAATAGCTTAGCTAACTTATTATAAGTAAGCTATATATATACACTATCTAAAGTGCCTATAAAATTTCGTATAATCTAATAGCTATATATATTAGGTATTAGCGTTAGTATAGTATTAATTACACTCTAAGTAGGTAATAAGAATACTAGTTATATATATATAGATATATATTATACTATTTCTACTAAACTACTATTAATTACTACCTTATATATATAGGGGTAATAGAGAAAGTCCTATAACCTAGTATAGGAATAATTTCTATATAAAAGTATCCCCTTTAGTAGTTCTATTATAAAATAGATTGCCCGCTATTATAAGACTAGGTATCTAAGCCACAGTTACTATTACTCTAGTGCTCTAATATCGATATACTACTAGGGTCCAACCTATAACCCCTATTATAACTACTACCTAGGTATTTATATTCTTAATAGCAAGCAGTATTATCTTCCAGCTAATGATTATATCTCCCGTTATATCCCTAAAGTCCTAGAGATAGCTAACTATAGTAATAGCACCTATAATAATAAATAGCTAGGTTATTGCCTTAACTATATAGATAGAGTAATTAGTAGTAACCTTAAGAGGTCTAATAAAGAAGTAAGTAAACCTAATTCTATTTAGGAGGTTCTTTAAAAAGGGGTTAAAAGCCCCTCCCTATTTATTATACTATAAGTAGCTAAAGGCCTCTATAAGGCAAGGCACTAATCCACTAATACTAAGAGATATAATAATAATAATAAGATATATATAGTATATAACTGCAATCACTTAGGCTAATATTAGCTATCTCACTAGTAGGGGTTACTATAGTTTATTTAGGGCATCTTTAGCGACTAAGTTATATTAGTTATAGAGGTTAAAGATAAAGAGATTAGTCTATAATTATAATAGTATAGATAGGGTAGCTCTATATATTTTTTTAAGGGAGATAGGTAGGCTTATACTAAGTTATAGTGTAATAATCACATTAATAGCACTAAATATAAAGCCTAGGTAAATAATATCCTTAATATTATTTACAATAAAAAGATAAACTATATAGCTATAATAGAATATAAATTTATAGATATTAGTAAATATAATAGGCCTAAGCAATAGGTAGGGTAAATACTCGCCTAGCTTAGAAATATATATTCTAAATACTAGAGAATAAAATATAAAAGGGTAGTAGGATATTAAGATAACTTTCTTAAGAGTAAATTTATATATAAGTAACCTCCTTCTATTTTAGTAAATAAATATAGCACTACTTAAAGGCTTTATATAGTTTTATTATTTAACTATAATACACTCTAACCTTAGGGTCTTTAAGTAAAGATATTAACTTATTTTTACCTCTATACTACCCTATACTATAAGGTAAGAGTAATACTATATAGGAGGCTTTACCTAGTAAGCTAAGTATATCTAAAGCTAATAGGATTAGCAAGGTAGTTCTAAGATAACCTAATAGTATTATTATACACACTAGATCCCTAATAAGAGATATAGGTCTTTTAAGGAGGGGGACTAGATACTAATATCTAAAACGAAGTAATATAGCTAATAGTTCACTAATAATTATAACTAATTTAGTAAAGGACTTTAGAATAAGGAATATAGTCTATTCCTAGGATACTATTATAGGCTATATAATTAACCCCCTCTAAGGTAGATAATTTCGCCTTATATAGTTAAGGGATAAAACTATAATTATATAGTATACTATATAAATACTAGCTAATACCCCCCTATATAAATAGAGACTTAAAATAGCCTTAGCACTAGCTATAGGATTATTTATATCTACTAAGCTTAGTTTTATTTTTAAGATAAGCTAAAATAAGCTACTCTCCACTATATAATGCTAATTATACTAAAGTCGGAAATTATAGACTTTATAGTGACCTTTTTTATAGGGTTTAATAATCTAGGAGATTACTGAAACTTATTATATAACTCCCTGATTATAGGAGTAGAAAATGAGTTACTAAAGAATTAATCTCCTTAGATGAAGCTTTAGATGAGGTCGATTTCGGACATACCAGTCCCCATAGCAGTGATGCCAAGCCTGAACTCTTAGGTACCTGAAACCTCTACGTTGTTATTGACTCTATGTGATGGTCGGTACGCTGTTGGTCGGTTCTGGGACGAAATTATACCTGCAGAAGGTGAATGACTTATTCATTGCAAGCCTGTGGGGGCATGATTGCTGATGGCATGATTGACGAGCTCACACGTCTTTGCATGAGGTCGCTGAGCGTCGCCCACTCTTTGGGAGCTGGGAGCATTAGGGGTAGACCGCACGGCTTCTTACGGCTTAGGGGGGAAAGTTGTCAGGTTGGACTTGGTTAGATCCGGTCACACTACCAACACGATAAGATGAGAAAGCAACTATAGTAAGGGCCATATCAGATGCGCTGGACGTCGGCTCCAAATTTTCCACACTAGAATCCGCAAGTTTGAAGGGAGAGACGAGACTGATTGTTGCTGCCGCACTTGCTGTTCCGGTTCGCGGATACGGCCGGGAAGCGCGTGAATATTACTGCTTGCTATTCATTGTGTTGAGATGTCGGGTCTGGCATCTCCCACTGCTGTTTTTTACCTCGTGAGTCAATACTCTAACTCACTGTGACGAACTGTTCAAGTTAGGTCACATACCTTGACTAACCCTTTTTCTAACCAGGGAAGCCTAACGAGCGTCATCGAAAACTCATGCTCAAACCGCTCCATGTAAGAGCGCATACCATTAGAAGTCTACCAAAGACGACTACCACAGAGGTCGCCAAGTTTACCAAAGACAGTTCTAACAAAGTGACCTATCCGCCACTTTGTTGTTCTCATACTCCACATAATGTAACACTCCCATTCCTTACCTTGCTGAGTGACCGAGAGTTTATATCCTAAACAGCTTGAATCTTTTAGTTTATTAAATTTTAAAATGCTGTTGTATCACGGTCTAGATCGGATGGGTCATTGCGAAAATTGCTAACCGTCGTTGGTCTATGAACGAAACTATGGATCCACCTATTTCGTGGAGCGGGTAGATTTGGTGCCTATTAATAAAGCCCTAATGCGGATAACTCGAAGAGGAATGTTGCTTCTGCTAGAGGTTTTGCTATGGGGTACGCTATTCGTAATCAACTATGAACAAAACGTGCAATCATTCTATTCCGGTAACAGCAAAGCCCCTTCAGTAACTTGCGCTGCTACACCCGAAAGGAGCAGGATCGACACTCCGGAGCGCCGAGTTGGCATGTGTATTACAGTATGCATTACAGTAATGTCTGGGGCTCCTGACCGAAGGAACCGGGTGTTGAAATTAGGGCTTAGTTCCATGATCTAGATCATGATGAACGTGGCGGTGCAGTCCTTGTACGCCAGAGCTGCAACCATTGGAGCCGCTCTGTTCAATACCCCTGAGAGGTCTACGTAGTTACAGCCTGGAGTCTCAATGCACAGCCCAATTGCCCCACTGGCCGCCTGGAAGGCAGAGCGTTCACCCTGCGCGTGGTCCGCAAGCCTGGCTATGGTTCCACTTGGCGAGCCTGCCTTCACCGCTGAAAGGCTAGTGATTCTCAGACACATGATACCTCGCAACGCAATTTATTAGAGTTGGTGCCAGCTCTCATGTAATTTTATTTTCTTCAGTTTCTATGTCACATTGCCACACGAAACTTCTTTGTTGCGACCTTTCAAAGCAGATTTATACACTGAGATTACGATGGAAAAGACTGAACTTGAAGAGCAGCTGGTCGATACGCCTAGCTCAACCCCTCTCGATGCCTGGCTGGCTGACTACCTTAGTCACAAGGCAGATCAATGTGACTCTAGTTCCTATCCCGTCTCAGACGCTCTGTCGGATGAGATCGATGTGGATGCAATCGAAATGCGAGTGAAGCAGCTCATGAAAGAGACACATGTGACCGCTGGATTCTGCTCCCGGTGTTCCCATCTCCTCCAGCACTGGCCGAACCTCAGCAGTAACATAGATTGGGACTACGCCGTGGGCCAAACATACACCACGGAGGAGGTTGAGGCGGCATCACGGCTTGGATGCAAGCTGTGTGCGTTCCTCTGGACCGGGCTCACTAAGAACAATCGCGTCAGCATCTGTCGGAAGCTCGAGGCAAGGCTGGCAGCTCTCCATAGCCCTGCAAGGTCCTCCCTCACCATTCAGAATTGGGGCACGCTCAACGACTCAGACAACAATGGCTCGCAGCTCCTCTGGTGGAATTATCCCGGCAAAGAGGCCACCCACTGCAACATGCTTGGGGCTCGGCTGTTCAAGTTCGAGTCTCACCTCCTCCCATCAGATAGTAAGCAAAATGGCCGCCCCAGTAGAAGAAGTTTTCAAAATTGCTGACCCCAAGAGAAAGCCAAGCTGTGGGATGAACCCAACGACCCGATTGAATTAACAAAGATGTGGCTCTTGAACTGCATAGAGTGTCATGAGACTTGCCGTCTAAAGAAAAGCAGTGCACCGAGAAGGCTGGTTTCCATTGCTAATAACTTTGTGAAGCTGGTTGAGACAGAGTTATTGGATGAGATGCCGCATTATGCCACCCTTAGCTACTGCTGGGGACAGGTTCCCTTCCCGAAACTAACAAAGAAAACACTACCTACGTTTTTAAACAAAATCGCCTTTGACAGCCTGCCACAAACATTTCAGGATGCCATTGAAGTCGCAAGGCGACTGGGCCTGTCCTATATGTGGATCGATGCACTCTGCATTATACAAGACGAAGACGACCATAGCGACTGGCGCCAGGAATCGGGACGGATGAAATCCATATACAGTGGCTCCCACGTCACCATCTCCGCGTCATCGGCCGCGGATGTCAGTCAAGGATTCTTCCCTTCATCATCTCCAAAGTATAGCGGCGGATTCATCACGCATGTCCAGGTTGGGGAAACCACCAGAGTTCAAAACTTTCACTCCACCACTGTCCACGAAGATTCCACCGTAGACACCCATCTGGGAGGCCGAAGCTGGGCGTTTCAAGAGAAGCTGCTTTCCCCGCGGACGATCCATATTGGAAACCACGGTTTTTATTGGGAATGCCGAACAGAAGTCAAATCCCAGTTTCTTCCTGAGGGATTCCCCGGCATACTCCCGAGATCACGCCTCGTCTGCTCCGAGGAAGAGGAATGGGACTGGCGTGAGATAGTAAATATCTACTCTAAGACAAGGAGAACATATGAGTTAGACATACTACCCGCGCTCTCTGGTATTGCGGCTCGCCAGCACGATGTCACTGGGGATAAATATCTCGCGGGCCTATGGAAGAATGAGCTTCTATCTATGCTTCCATGGTTCACCTTCTCCCAAGCTCCAGTCGTCAAGAGACCGGCCTGGCGTGCGCCCACATGGTCTTGGGCTTCCGTGGAGGGTCCTTGCATTGTATCATACACGGTCGCAGATATGGACATGAAGCCTCAAGCCCGGCTCCTAGACGCATGGACGAAGACTGTTGACGACAGCCCGTTTGGTGCGGTCATGGATGGAGAGATTACTCTAGCATGTTCCTCTCTCATTATTGCTAACTTGAGTCACGCCGGAATTGAAAAATACCACCATCAGATAGATAATAGAGAGGAGATGCTTAGAAAAAAGCAACGGCCGTACCTCACTCTATCTGGGCTGGAGTTGAATCCCTTTCCAGTTTCGATCGATTGCTTGGAAGACGAGATGCTCGGTAAAGAGGAACAAATATATCTGCTCCCACTCTACGATGGTCTGGCCGGTGCAATGAGAAGATCTGAGGGGGAAAGTGACGAAGAAGCCGAAGCTGGTTCGGAAGACGGGGCAGCAAACTCTGACTCGGGTGAGATGAAAGCACCACCATCCGTGGATTCGAGGGACCCGGGGAGTTCAAGAACTAGTGTCGATGGAGAGTGGATAGACGAACTATTTGTTACTGGACTTGTGCTGAGGCCAGTTACTGGCCCTACTGGCCATTACACCAGGATTGGCCAGTTTAGCTTCAGCAGCTTTCCCGATGAGGTTGTGGCATATCAAGATGAGGATAGAAACTTTTACGAAGAGTCCAAGGGTTTCTTCCAAAGCACGGGCGAACGGACTGCAGAGTCGGCTTGTATTAGAACGGACGTTAGCGACGAGGACCCGGAGCAAAAGTTTGTAATCAGTATCAAATAGTCTTGCGAAGCTCCTAAGCCTGAGCTGCCTTTGGCCTGTTGAAGATTCCATTGCCGGGATTCTCCTCTTCATTTTCATGATTGTTCTCACTGTTCAAAGGTAGCGCTAAATCGCAGAGTAGAGTCAAGGCTGCCAAGGAAAGGACGAAATCATCGTTATGATGAGATGTTGAAAGTAACGTTGTCCCCGGAAGAGCAACAACTCTTGAGCCAGCCGGGAGAGGAAATGACATGGCGAGCAATTCCAACGTTCGATGAAAGGGCCCTGCCTGAATTATACCCATTTTGCAGATTAGACCACGTAATGAAAGTCATTATTCTTATATCGGTTCTGTCCATCGGCGTGGTAATTGTGCTGCCTATTCGATTTCCGGCATATGGCTGGGTGGCCGTCGTTCTGTTTCTGCTCTCGATGACCTTGCTATTGCTTGTACGGTCTCTCTCTCCATGCGAATTGTGGGCAACCCTGAGCCTTTCTTTTAGAATAGCGCTGCGAGGCCCAAACACTAAATAGCCGAGCTTTTACGACACTGTCCTGAAAGTGCTGAAAGTTAAGACAATCATAAAGAATGCCAGGGTACCTCAAGCGGGACAAGAGGCACAAGCAGCGCTCACTGGCGCGAGCGAGGCACTACCATCCTATGGTGACACAGACAATGAGTCCGGTGTCGAGCCCCTCGCAGAGGCAGACCCGAATGTTATCACCGCTGCCATATTCTGCGTCTTCTCCTATGAGGCGGTCGCGGTAAAAACACGCCCTAGACGTAGAGCTGACAGGGGAGCTTGCAGAAGTGCTTGGATAAGTGTATGAGTGCACGAAGGAAATTTTGTGTGCGATGCAGAACTCCAGCTAGATAGATGAAAGGGGGTAGGATAAATAGGGATCTGGCTAACAACACGTTCCAAAGGCAAGGGAGTGATCAATATGAAAGTCTATAGAGTTTTCGTTCAACACAGCTATAACCTTGGGCTATCAGAGCTTATTTTGCCTTCCGTATCCATCGTGTTGAGATGTCGGGTCTGACATCTTCCATTGCTGCTTTTTGCTCCCACCCATATACTCCTAATTAGCGAGCGCCCAATCAGCTGTATTTACTAGGCAACGGGCAGTTGTGGAGGTTGGGGCCATCCCTGGTTCTGCCTTATGTTCTTGGCTGAGATCTCAGCCTGCACACTTCTGCTTCGGCAAGGAACCGCGCGGTATGCGTGAAGGATTCATGTAGGTAAGAAACGTTTGATCGAGATCACCCCTGGATGTGGACCCTCGTAGGAGGGACTTTGGGCTGCCCTAGATCCTGATTAGATAGACCTGCACTGTTATTGGCGAGCTCGGATATGCAACCATTCCTCCCTAGGGTTTTCATTTGAATCATGTTCGGAAGGAGTTTAGTATAATGCAGAATGTAACCCCATGCCCAGAAGCGACAGCCGGTAAAAAAGTTCCAGCAATGAGCAATGAGAATAAAACCGCAACCCGGCAAGAACGCCTTTCATCCGAACTAATATGGCCTTCTTACAGGAGCAAAATCCTTTTTAAGCTGTATAGGGACCGGATTTAATAGCTGTGGAAGATTTGCCGCGATGGGTACAGAGTAATACAGCGTCCTGGATTTGGGAGGCGCATGCAATCCTATGAGTATCCAGCTGGGGAAAAGGAACTAGTTCGCGAACTACGGTAGCTTACCATAAGCTGAATAAGTAGTAAGTTTCACATTGAAACAGGCCGCATTTGAAGTTACCTAGCTTACGATAGTCACACTCTTTCTCTATTTTTTTTCGAGTACTATAGCCCAGCTCTACGACTCAAGAAGTAGCTATGGACAGCAGTTGGTACTTTATTTACCAGCCTTTGATGTTTGCGTTGACGTAATTTTCCGTGAGAAATTGTAGACCAGCCACCTATTTCTTTAAAGTACCAGTCGACCCCATTCTATCTGTATCCTCGTGGAAAGAAACACCGAGAGATCTGTACTACCCCTCATAATGCATCCGTACATCGTTCTCCGAGATAGATACGGCTCGATGGCTATCTGACGGCTTGTATTCCTGGGATACTACCTCCCATTTCCAACAGAGTGTGGTAAGCGGCTGACGTGGGAGTGCATAATAGCGTCAAATGAAGTTGGCATGTAATCACATAAAGCAGCCCGAGTCCCCATTCCGGTTCATCTGCACGCCAAGGATTCATCAGAGAAATACAAACCGCGTCGAACCTAGTCATCAATTCCAGTTACGCACCTCCGGGTATTCCTTTCAACATACGAAGGACCCAAGGAAGGCGATCTTGAACTGGGATCGATCTAACATGGCTATGTCGGATTCGGCTACTGGGCTAACCATCCTGGCTGGTCTAGCAGTATCCCTGGTCCTCTGGTTTTGGAAATCAGCCAAATCAACGCCACCGCTTCCTCCTGGTCCCCGGCCGCTTCCATTGGTTGGGAATATCCTAGACCTACCGCCGAAAGGTGAACCAGATCATCTATTCTGGCTGAAGCACCGAGAAAAGTATGGCCCTGTCAGCTCGGTGACCGTTATGGGCGGGACGATCATCATTCTCAATGACAAAGAAGCCGCGTTTGAGCTTATGGAGAAGAGGGCAATAAAGAACTCATCGCGGCCTCATATGGAATTTTGCTTTGGAATGTAAGTTCTCAATATTTAGCTCGACGGCCAAAAAACTGATTCGTTCTTATGGCAGGTGTGGGTACAATCGTTTTGCTACGGGGATGCCATATGATGACACTCTGCGACGTCATCGGAAACTCATTCATCAGTACATTGGCACCTCAGCTTCAGTCATTGCCTTGAGAAAGGTTCAGGAACGAGAGATCAGTCGGACACTCTTGCGACTATTGGAGACTCCTGAGAAGCTGATAGAACACGTCAGGACGTAAGTGATGATCGAACTATGTTCACGGCTAAGTAATAACAAGCTTTTGCATCTAGTCAAGTCGGGGCCACCGTCATTGAGCTGACCTATGGATATTCCATGGAGACGAAAGGACCAGACCCCGTGCTGCGCCTCGTGTCTCGCTGGGTCGACATCTTCTGTGCGACAGTGATTCCTGGGAAATGGCTGGTGGATTTATTTCCTTTCATCAAGCATCTTCCACCTTGGTTTCCTGGTGCTGGATTCCACGACATTGCCAAAAGATGGAGGAAGGAAGTCTTCGCAGCAGCGGATGTCCCATTCCAATTCGCCAAAATCCAATGGGAAAATAACAGCAACCGCCCCTCGTTTGTCTCGTATTCCCTTGACCGGGCCGGTGATGACATCGATCCTGAACTAGAATCCGATATCAATCTATCAGCTGCAAACCTATACGGAGCTGCATCTGACACAACCGTCTCGACTTTGAGCTTCTTGTTCTTGGCTCTAATAAAACATCCAGATGTCTTGCGTAAGGCTCAAAAGGAGATAGATGATGTCGTAGGCTCAGAGCGCCTACCAAATTTCGAGGACCGCGCGAAACTAGTCTACCTGGAAGGTGTTGTTAAGGAAGCCTATCGATGGCATCCTACTGCGCCAATTGGTGTGGCACACAAGAGCGATGCTGATCAGATTTTTCGGGGGTTCTTCATCCCGAAAGACTCAATCTTGTTGCCTAATGCTTGGTGCTATGCGCATGATCCGAACAAGTATCATGAACCGGAGAGATTCATCCCTGAGCGGTTCCTAGCCCCTTACAACGAGCCTGATCCCAAAGAATACGTCTTTGGCATTGGCCGCCGCATCTGTCCTGGCAAAACCTTTGCCGATGCCAACATCTTCTTGACCGTAGCCCAGACGATTGCAGTTTTTGACGTTCTCAAGGCGGTTGATGAACATGGTGTCCCCGTGGAACCCATTGTCCAACCGATCACGGAATTGGTTACGCACCCGGCCAAGTTTCAATTCCAGATCAAGCCGCGAAGCCAGAAGCATGAAGAGATGATCAGGCGTATTTCCCAATCATCTGCGTCTGAGAAAAGCGACCTTGAACTCCTTGAACAATTGGGGGTTTTGAATAGATAAGAGGGTGCTGGTTTAGGAGTCTCAGCCTATGCTTGGGCGTTTCAATCCCGCCGGTTTGCTGTGTGGATGTTATGAGCGGGAACAAGCCGGTTGATGTGGTGAATATGAAAGAGAGTTAGCTTTAGAATACTGGTTTCCATTAGGCTTCACCTTATAATAACTGGGAGATGTTTGGCTTTGACCAATGAAATTGCCTATATTTGATCTACCCGTCCTCAGCGTGTCCCGAATATGCCAAAGCGTGTTGTAAAAGACAGCTTGTAGTATTTGTTTAGTGTATTAGGCTCTATAGATTGAATGCAGACAAGATAGGTAGCTGCAAACGCTTTCCAGAAATGCGCGATGAAATATAGTGGTGGACGGGATATCACTCTCCGTCCTAGACGGGGAACCACGAGAAGAGCTGTCAGTGGGAACTCTACTGCGCTCGCGATTTCTTCTATCGCTACCAACTGGTACCGAGATTTTATTTACATCTTCCCGAACTAACTTGGCTGATAATTATTACTAAAATTTAGCTCACAAAAGCAGAACTGTTATACCAGGTTAAAGCTAAATACTTTCCTTCAATTTATTCAAGATCATCCAACCAGTCCAGATCATCCTCAAGGATATCCAAGTCCTCGCCAAACCATTCGTCATCCCATACATGGTCTAAATCCGCCAGCCGCTCATCATCAGAATCCAAGAGAGTGTCAGGGAGGTCAAGCAGGTTGTCCTGGCCAAAGAGCGATTCATCGAAGCCATACTCGAGGGGGTCCGCCTTGTACTTGGCCTCGGCATCATCATCATACTCGGACCAGGCGCCATCAATAGGCGTGGTTACGCTGAGCAGAAGCAAGTTACATTTATCGACATCACCATTGGTGATGCTGTACTTGACACCTGGAGACTCCAGAATCGCCAGACCGGCTTCTGTGTCCTCCCCAATAAGATAGATTTTGGCTCCTTGGCCGTCTTTGTACGTGCAAATGGCAGGGAAGAGGAGATTATCATCCTGATCAACGGCTGCCAGCATGCTAGGGCCAGCATTATCACCGTCTTCATCGCCGTAGTAAAACGGAACGAGGCCGCTTGGGGGTTAAGTTAGCATCTAGTTATCTCAGAGCAGTCGAATACTGTGGGTGGACATCGCAAGAAGCGAGGAGGAAAATAATAGGGCAACTTACACATAGACGGATCCTCCAGGAACGGTTTCTTCATCCGTGAAGCGAAGACGACTGACGCCCACAACAGACATGGTGTTATTATAATAGTGCAGCATACCACCACCAGGAGACTGTAGCACCGTTTCGTCAAGACCTGCCCATAGTGTGGTGCAAGTCATGTGCCATGGGAGGTCATTGACGGTCGAATTCTTCTGTACGTAAACATTGCCATCATTGCAGGCAGCCAGTACATAAGAGTGATCATTGTCATCATTGACGCTGATTGTAGAGAACCAGAAACCCTCAAACTCTTCATCGCTAAGCTTATAGGGAGTGTCGATAATGGTAGCCTTATTGAAATCTACTTGGTCGATTTCTTCAACGACATATTCAGTCAGATCGTAAGACTCCTCGTCGGCGCCACTCACGGATTCCTGCCGAGCCTCCAGCTCGTCAAGACCCTCTGAGATCTCGCCAATGAGTGACCGCGTCTTGGTCTTGTCGTCCGCGGCGCCTTGCCAGCCGATGCGGCCCTTGGAAGTGCCATCTGTCTTGTTGCCAATGCAGTACGAAGCAAGGATGTAGTTAGGAGTCTCGTACAGTTTCCAGTCCTTCTTGACTAAGCCAAAGCCCTTGAGCTTGCCTGCGACCTCATTGCGCACGGAAATAGTGGTAGAAATACCAGTGCAGTTATTGACCGCCTTGAGTCCGGCGTCCAGGTTCTTGGCGACCACTTTTCCCTTTTCCGTGCCAGAAATGGGGATGGTTGCATTCCCAGAGGCCTCGACAGCAACCGTGGCCGCCGCCTTAATCGATGGGGTGGTGGCAATACCGATACTGCCTTTGCAGTAAGTACACCCGCTGAAGAAAGTGAGGCCGACATCAAGACCCAGGGGAACGCCAAATTGCGCAGCCAGTGTGACCGATCCCTCAGCTGCAAAGCTTGGGACGAATTCAGGCTTGAAGGCGCTGGAACCAATGCGGCCTGACTTGTAGTCGTAATGGAACCTGGCCTCGGTGAACTTGACATCGCCGCGGGCCAGAACCGAGCCTTCCATATTGATGCTGTACTTCATCTCAGTGCCGATTGAAAGCATCGGGCCAATAGTGGCGAACCCGATAGTAAAGGGTGAGATTGGGATGTCATAGAGGTCCTTGGTAAACGTGTTCTCAAGCGTATGCTGCGCATAAATGCCGAGGCCGAGGCCAATGGAGAGGTTGATGATACCTTCAACCTTGCCATCTGTGATACCCTTGAGCCCATTGATGGTGACATTGCCGGCCATCTCCAGGGAACCCTTGACACCGCAATTGACGCAGTAGAAGTTAATAAACTTGCCCTTATTAACAGTCGTCTGCCTCCTACTGCCTTCCGGGCGAAGGTTGAAGTCCTTGGGAGCGTTGCCAATGGACTTGATGAGCAGTGCATTCTCCCCCCATGGGCTCTCTACCCCTTTGGCCTTGGACTCGCTCTTGGCCTTGCAGGCATTTTTTATACTTTCCCTCTCCTTGGGGTCCTTGCTCTTGGCCTTCTCCTCGCAATCCTTTTTGGGCAGCGGTAGCAGGAGCTCCTTCTTTTTCAGCTTGAAATCATTGGGCTTGCCCTCCCAGACATTCTTAACAGTCTCGAACGTCTTTTTGGCAATATTTGCGCCCTTCTGAAGCGTCTCTGCCACTGCTTTCCCCTTCGCGAACACTGTTTTCTTGGTATCCCCAGCAGTTTTAATGAACTTGGCTCGAAGCTCCTCCGCCTTTTTCTTTGTCTTGTCCTTGATGTCGCCAAGCAGACCCCTCTTCTCTGCTCTCTTGGAAACAGCCACATCATCGGCTTCCAATTCTAGAAGCGCCTCAGCGGTACCAGCGACTTCGCTGGCACGGAAAATACCAAGACCAGTATCGAGCTCACTGTCAAAGTCTGGTCCGGTACAAACAGTGGGAAGCTTGTACTTGGTATCGACAGGCGCCACGCACGCAGCGGTCTGGTCGTCAAGGGAGAGGCTTGTGGGAGAGGGGATGACCGCGGTGTTGGAGGTCGCAGTGGGGGCGACGGCAACGGTGTAGGATTGGCCGTAGTTGCCCCAGGCGAGGTTGATATCCTCGACGAGGTCCTGGATGCGGACGGCCTCACCCTGGGCGCGGGCAGACAGAGACGCGAGGTCGAAGGCGACTTCCTTAGCGTGGAAGTAGCACCGCTCGCCGAGCTTGTGGTCGCCGCAGTCCTCGGTGTAGGAGACGAAGATGATGTCGCTGCCAACCCAACGGTCTACACCGTGGTCGAAGGCGTCTTTGCTGGCGAAGATCATAACGAGCTCTCGGTTATGGTTCATATTCACGTCGACGATGAGGCCGGAGTGGTCGAGAACCACAGACGGGTACAACCACCTGGGAACTGCGACAGCGAATATCCCACCAGAATCTGTTGATAACGCAAGGGCGTCGGTTAGAATCCCAGTTTAATTAGCGGAAACATATGGATTGGGCACACTCACTTTCCGAGGAAGGTTGTACATAGTGTAGAGGGGCACCGGTCCCCTTCTCATGGGGACTGAGGTGCTCCACATCGTAGACGTTGTGATATTCGGGGAGTGATGGCTGAAGTGTGGCGATGGGCCCAAGCCTATCGGAAGGAAACTGGTATTCAGAAGATGTGTGGGACGGTACAACCGTATTCGATGCAGCAGTGTGTGATGTGGAATCAGTAGTAACAGAAACCAGTGTAACCGCTGAGGGGGTAGTCTTGGTCGAGGCGAGGATCGATGGCACAGCGCTAGAGGATGCGTTGAAGATGGCAGTTCCGTTTCCTGGCCCGCCCACGCTTCTCGGCATACGAGGGTAGTCAGCTAGAACCGCCGAGGCCCCAAGGAGCCAGAGAATCGTGTTCCGCATGATCATTTTACAAATGATCATGTGCCTCACTTGTTGAAGGAAATATGGTATAGCCTTTCAAGGTCTAGCCAGATAGCACAACGATACCACAACTGTGGGGGGAGAGGAGAGTAATAGCCCCGATCTAAACGAGTGAATGATAAATCTCCAGCAACCGTGAATAGGAGCAAGAGCAAAAGCCAAGCTGAAGGGGCTCGTGCCTGCAATTTATGTTTGAGATTACCAATGGTTAGATTACAAACAGTAAAGTGAATCCCCTAGAGACACAGTAGTCTAGAACCACGTTCCGGGCCCTTGGTCAGGCATGTTCCCCGTACTATTGAATATTCACAAGCACCGCCCACCCGCCTGGGGATCGTATCATACAGCGAACGGCCGGCATTGGCCGCCGGGAGCCTCGGAGGTGTTTTTAGAACAGGAGTCGATAGTTGAGACTGTGCCAGGCATGCCAGCAAAGGGCTTGAGAGAACCTTGACCATTCCGTTCCGGCATCTTTCCTTGGCCAATCACTTCTCCAGAAGTTCTCAGGCCTGTTAACGCCCCAATCTTAACTGTTGGCCTCCATGCAAGCCTCAGCTCCAGCTTGTCAACGTGGCGTCCACTAGTGACTGCCTGTGCGGGAGAGTTCGGCAGTGGCTGCAAGGATGCGCCACGGCGTCGAACTCGTAAACAGCCCGAGGGACTAGTTGGGTGACAGACAGACTACTGAATATTTGCATGAGCGTTGGCTTTATGGGTGCTGTCTCGTCAGATCACATGGCATCAGCAGTCGAAATAAGCGAGCACACATCCGCTAGTCGGTGAGCTCTAATGCTAAAATTAAGGCTATTGGTAAAGTGCCAAATCCGCCCAGATGGACCAAGCGGCTTCTTCTCTCTCCCTTTTATTTTTATTTTTCAAAATCAAGGCTATTTCATTGTATTGGTAAAGTTAAATGGGAGGCAGGCAGTTCTAGCGTTCAGTTGCCACCAGGGTGTTCTTTTTTGGCTGTAGCAGTATGTCAAATCCGTCCAGATGGAACAGGCCGGTCTCTTCTCTCTCCCCTTTTTTTCATTTTTTTCTGGCCCTGAAAGGCACACACTCCCATTCCACTCGCCCAGACACGAACAGCCGGTTTTGGCTCTGGCTAGTGTCGGATCTGTTTCCCACTCGGGTTCGGTAGGTGGGGGTGGGTAGGGACAAGGAAGTCTCTTCGAAGATTCCAGGGTACATAAAGGGTTTTATTGGTCGCTCAGCGTTACCGCCACTTTAGTCTGTTTCAGGGATTGGCATGATTATTGATATATTGCTCCATTCTGGCACATCGACATCTACCCTACCCTAAAGGCATTACCGCAAAGAGAGGAGGTGCATGATTCAAAGCTCTGGCTGCGAAGCTGGAGCGGAGTTGGCCCCAGAGCTTGTGGCGAATAATTGTGCATGCATTGCTATCCCTGTCTACCAGCATGTGGTCCATCCTTAGATCCTCCGCGTTCTGGAGCGTGGTCTGGAATTTTGCTTCGCGCCTACTTTTCCACTAGCCCTGAGAGCAAGTCGATGAGAAGAACTTCGTTTGTCCAAGCTAAGCAAATAAGGAGAATCTAAATAATGAGAAAAAAGAGGGTTTACTCAGGCTGTTATTTTAACACAATAACACTGAGGGTAAAGGATTTTACCCTTGAGTGACTGTAGGAACATGTAACCGTCCCAAAGCTCTGCGTCCCCTAAGCCTCAGTGGAAACACGCAGGTGGTGCCGGATTTGGGCGACCTACTGATGGTCAGCTTAACTCGACACTCTAAATGCTTCGGTCCATCGCGAGTTTAGGCCCTGCGTTCTCTAGCAGAACCTAGGGGCGAAAAGAACGATTACCTAGCTTTCCTCGGCCTTCGCTGGCTATTCGATATTGGTATCCTCGCACATACCATTCTTGGCACACTTCTCTTCTCTAGTCTATTTTTTTCAGCGTCGCCGATTCAATCGTGGCTATGGGGAGGTTTGCCGCAAGTGCTCTTGCTTGGAAGACTATCCTCAGCTTAGAGATGTCAAGGATGATTGAGGTTGAAACCCAAGATGAAATGGAGGAGTAGTTATTGGAAACCTGTTATCAGTCTCATGAGTGCTCAAGTCTTGCAAAACTGCGGAAGGAGGACAGGAGTGAACACCAATTGTCGCGATCATTCATGTCTGAGCAGATAAGTTATACATGTTCAAGCCACGAGTAGCCGGGCATAGAACAAGTCTCCACAAGCGAGCATCTAAAAAGTTTTTGTCGGCTAAACTGTAGGTTTGGTCCCCAGCGATCATGTCTTCCACTCTGTTTGCCCACTCCTCGAGGAGATAATCCATCGCAACGTTTGTAGCTCCTATGAGTTATAGCTAGACATGGCACGGCATGGTGCTTTATTGAGTCCAAGTTTATAGTTCAGACGAAGCAACTCCGCAAGCTACGCACTCTGGTGGCGTTGGGAAGTCCACCAACTCCACGAGTCCAATTCCACTTACTCCACGAACCGAATCCTGCCAACTCCGCGGGACTATGTTTATCCACTCCACGTCAAGATGTATATAATGGCTAAAGCCTCGTAGGAGAAAAGTATCATGGACTGTAGAATAAATCTCTTGTTTGAGCGTTTACATCTGTCATCTCGTTACCATAAAGCCATTTCACGCCCTCAAAAGTATATTTGATACTCGCCACCATGGTTGTTATAGCTATCGCTGGGGGAACAGGAGCAGTGGGCAAGACAATTGTCGGGCAGCTACAGCTCCATGGACCTCACCATAAAGTCTTCATCATGGGGCGTAAGGTATGGGATACTTAGCACATGGGCAGCCTAGCTGTGGCTCACTTACTTAACAGGCTCCAACCGAATCTGTGGCAGACTGTCCTGAGTTTCTCCAAGTCGATTACGAAGACGTCAGCTCTCTTACCAAGATCTTGGAAGACCAGAAGATTGACACCGTGATATCGACAGTCAATTTGAAGACTCAGGCTGCAAGTCAGTCGCAACTGAACCTCATCCAGGCAGCCGATAGGTCTTGTACGACCAACCGTTTCATTCCGAGCGAATTTCTTTCATTCATGGATGAAAAGTATGTAACCCTTTATTTGAATCAAGCTTTCCTTGTCCTCCACATGCTCAACGCAAACAACAGCGACCCATCTTCCGGACTCGCAATGGGCGGATGGATCCCCAACGCTCTGGCTCTGAAGAAGACGAAACTCCAGTACGTCCGAATCTCTGTCGGCATGTTCTCCGACTACTGGGGAATGCCACATATTAAGAGCAACCTCCTGCCGTTTCGCGTTTTCCTCGACATGGAGAAAGGAAAAGCGGTGATTCCTGGTACTGGTGACGATAAATTCACCGTCACTTACAGTGAAGACCTCGCCCGAGTCATTGTCCGCCTTCTTGACACGGACAAGTGGCCTGAGCGCCTCTTCTTATCAGGTTCTGATATTTCCATGAATGAACTGGTTGCATGCGCCGAGAAAATCCGGGGTATGTCATGCTTCTTTTCCGTATCCCTAGTTCTTGGATGTGGCCACCTAACACTTGCACCTAAGTAGGCTCTAAAATTGATGTGGCTTATGACGCGGTTGAGAAATTAGGAAAAGGAGAAGCTACTCTTGTCTGGCATCCAGAAGGCATCCCGGAGCGCGAGTTCATGCCTCTGCTAGTAGGATTCTCTCTGATGATGATAAGTGGTGCTGGTATCCTGCCACATGATGACCGTAGGGTCGACAAACTCTTTCCGGATCTTCATCTAACAACAGTAGAGGAAATTCTAGTTACAGCTTGGAAGGGTAAATAGCCCCTTTGCCACAACTATAATTGTGTTATATGAGGCTCAGCAAGGGTGTAAAGAGTGACGGAGTGGGAAAATGCCAAAGAAATGGGCGAACCGAATTCCTGTCAAACGTCAGTCAGTTCGTCAATAGCCCCTATGTAGAAAAGCTTTTAGTTTTGGGATATGTATATCCTTCAGTGCTGGTCAGTTGAATCACAGTACTAGGATCATTCACATAGAACTGGATCAGTTCATGGTTCACGGGCTAGGAGGCGATGGCAGCTAGGTACAAAAATAAATTACGGCCAATTCGCCTAGGGACTATTCTGTAATTCAAGATTTAGTTCATTTCTGTGCAAGTGCGCTCAGAGCCTCTCGGCGAGATACCGAGTTGGGGTCGTAGTACGGCTTCTCGCCGATCGAAACAACCCGATTGCCTTGGCGCACACCCTCGTAGTCGCTGAAATATGTTAGTGACCAATCTGAAGTAAATGGGACGGAGTTTTCTTACTTTGTTGGAGTGTGGAAGGTCGAACGACTGGGAGAAGTTAGTCGGATGAACTTGTCCGAGGTATGTCTAATAACACTCACTTGTCCCAGATAGCAACATCACCAGCGTTCCATCGGAAGCGAACCTGAATGTCGTGGTTCTTGGCGACGATGTCGTAGACTATTTCGTTCCGTCAATTCTATTCATGCAAATGATGTGGGAAAGCTCTCACAGTAAGCTTTAATCAGCTCGCTCTCATGCTCCGTCACGCCGTCAATCCAACCCTTCTCCACCTGGGCACCGAGCCCATACAGACTCTTCCATCTGTGAAAGAATCAGTGAATGCTAAGACTACTGTGGCATAATGTTATTTACCCCGTCACTGGGTTCGTTCGCACAACAGGACTGAAGTTGGTTAGCGAATATATAATATCAAATGTTGGTCCATACTCACTGCGAAGCCTTGAAGTCCAGCCCGGTATTCTCGGGAGACCCACGCTCGCCGTTTATGAGCTCAACACCGTGCTTTTTGACAACTTCTAGGACATTTGGCTTTCAACAGGTCAGCTACTGAATGAATAACTTGATTCGTGAATTGATTAATACGCACCTGATGATGGGTTGCAGTCAGACCCTCGGCAAACCTTTGCCAAATAGTTGACAAGCGCTCATAGGCCTCGTACCCTGATGCCCAGAGGGTGTCACCACCAGGTTCGTTGGCCGGCACTGTGTGAATACGCAGGATTGAGTAATCAGATGGGACTCGTTCGAAGGAAACGCTTGCCAAATGTCAGCTCATTGCTTATTCTAGTCACAAGTCCCATAAAGGAGGAAAGAAGGATGGCTGCTTACTCAGAATGCCATTCCTTGCTTGCAAACTGCTTTGAGAATCCGGAAAATCTCTCTTTGTAGAATTTTCGAGTTTGCTAGATAGTTTGGATTAATATAAGCAAACATCGCACACATTCATACAAGAGATATACCTCAGATGAGATTACAGAAATCTCGTCGTCCAGAGTTCCCTTATCATCGACAGCGATACCTCGCTTGCTGTTGGACAGGGCGTGCTTGTGGAGCTAAAGTAGGCAGATATTTTATCAATACAAGTGTTTCAAACTAGTAACCATTTTGAGAAATTATACCTTTGAAGTTTCTGGCTTCCCAGAGAGCTCACCCAGTTTGCGAGCAAGGGCTTTCTGATCCGGGACAATTAAATCCTGGCTACGGAAGAAAACAACACCGCGCTGAGAGACTACGATATTTGTCAGATAATCTCCGCGTCGATGTCCATGCGCGTTCAAGCTTTTTACAAACGTACCAGTGATGGCCAGGTCTCTGATCTTAGTGTCGTCTTTAAGGATCTCGGTAAGTTGGACCTCTGGAAACTCCCTCCCAATGGCAGGGGTCACATCAAATGACTTGTATTCGTCTAGTGATCCGCTGTATTTCAAAGGCTCACGGATTGCTGACTGTCTCAACGTTGTAAGCTTCGCTTGTACCGGGACTGTAGTAGTTGCGAGGCCAGTATCGGCATCTGCAGCGGGTGGAGCCATGGCTTCGATATCTAGAACGATTTGGAGAGTAAGGGTCGCAAGTCAACAAGGAGGTGATTAAAAAGTAGCCTATAATGTGTGATGTCTATTGTATTTCACCGCGTCTTTGTCCTAGTACATATATCTTCCGATAACGCTTGAACTGAAACCCGTAATCATGGTACCATCGATACAGATATGACACAATCAGTGCATGGCTTCATCTGGTTCCAACTGGAGGGATATCGCCCGAGCTAGCGTAGAGAAACTAAACCTACTACGTTGCAACTCCCCGTCCTTGGTATTCCCCGGTATTCCCGTATGTGACTTAGTGTCGAGCCGGAGACTGGTGGACTTGTTATTTGTAATACAACGTCCAGGGCGGGGGTGAGGTCGTGAATTATCTGATTCCATCGTATATTTCGGGAAATGAATGGAGACAAAATGCCCAACCTGCCCAAGGATGGCCTTTCAACTGTCCAGGTCGGGTCTCCAACGTACCGGGCCTCTGGATACACCGACACGTGGTAAGAGGTGACAGGAGCACTTAGGATAACGGGCTTGTCTCGAATGGAGAAGACGGTCAACTATCGTGGGTATCAACATCAGAGGAGACCTGGGACCCCAGTGGCTTCCTTTTCCTTCACCTAGTGACCCCAGTCAAACTCCACCGCAACCATAAGGACTGAGGTAATTACCAAGCCAAGGGCTATGGCGAATTACTGACTATTCTGATACCATCAGATATGGGGGAAATAGTTCAATTCCACCACCAGCCTGCTCAACTCGTGGTTGCGTGATTGCAAGACATGATGAAAATTTATTATACTTCCTACCAGATGGCAGAAATTGACCCAAGGCTTTCCTCTTCCATTCGACTTCCTTCATACAGCCTTTGTAGCAGTCATGTCTATTACTTCTCGGTTCGCCGAGATCATCAAATGGTATCCTAAGGGGATGCCATTATTGGAGAGAAGGCTCGTTCAAAAGATTGATTTGCTGGTCCTGGTCTATGCCTGTTTGGCCTTCTTCACCAAGTACCTCGACGTGTCGGCATTAAGTAAGCGCAGACTTGGAGTACCATTGGAGTTGCGCAAGCTGACAACACCAAGACAACGCGTACGTGTCCGGAATGAAGGAGGACCTACACCTAACCGGAGACCAGCTGAACTACATCAACGCGGCTTGTGAGTATTTTTGAGAGTATTAGAGAAAGAGAAATTTACTCATACACGCGTCTTCAACAGATGAGGTTGGGTACACGGTGTTTCAGATTCCAAGTAACATCATCCTCACTCGCATTCCGTAAGTACATCCTACGAAACCCAGGTGAATAATGCGTTAACATGTTATAGCGCACACTACTACCTTCCTGGCGCAGAAGTCTTCTGGGGACTCTTTACACTTGGAACCGCGTTTGTGACCGACTACAAACAACTGGCTGTAATGCGATTCTTTGTGGGATTAAGTGCCACATCGACCTATATCGGGTGCCTGCATGTCATCAATTCGTGAGTATTCTGACATATAGACTAATGAGATTTACAATTGGCTAACCTTTCATGAAGATGGGTATGTCATCAAGTTACAATATATCTGTGTCTATGAAGTCTCGCCAAGACCATTCTCCGAAGGCTTCCATTGCTCCCGAATCCTGTCCTCCATCTAATATCGTTTTCATAATAGTACAAAAAGAATGAGCTTGGAAAGCGGAACGCCATATACTTTTGTGCGAACCCCCTCGGCACAATGTTTGCAGGTTATTTGCAAGCTGCAGCATATACAAACCTTCACAACGTGAATGGGTTGCAAGGCTGGAGGTATTTGACCCACAACACACGGCTTGCTTGATACATATTCTAACATGCACAGGTGGTTGTTCATCATTTGCACGGTCATCACAATCCCCATTGCCTTCGTGTGAGTATTTTGCGCCATTCGCCCGCAGAAGATGCGTTGACACGATATAGCGGATTCATCTTCTTCCCTGACGTTCCGGAACGTACGACAACCCGCTGGCTCACCGACGAAGAAAAGGAGCTGGCAAGGACACGCATCAAGGCCGACGGATTCCAGAAACGTATTGGCTTGAATCGCAGCATCTGGAAGCGGCTCTTCAAGAACTGGAGAATGTACGCTTTCGTTCTGCTGGGTTTGTCTCTGTCAAACAGCATTTACGGTGCAGGTCTTCCATTCATCCTCTGGCTCAAGTCTCAGCCAGAGAGGTACGACACTGCAATGGTCAATAATCTGGGCACCGTCTCTTCAGCCGTTACGGTCGTGTCTGCCATTATTGTGGCCTTTTGGATTGATCTGCGCCAGAAGAGGTATCAGCCCGCACTTCTATTTGCCATTCTGCTCATCTTCTCCAATGTTGTTCTCACAGTTTGGGACGTACCGTACGGGCTTCACTTCTTTGCCTACCTCGCCCTTGGGGCAGGCGTTGGCGGCTTTCCAGTTGTCTCAACTTGGATTGCGGATGTGTTTTCTGAAGATGCCGAAGCTCGTGCCATTGTATTTGCTGTGAGAAATACGCTGGGGGAGGTTTGTAGTCTGGTTGTCCCACTGGTTGCCTGGCCCGTTTCACGCGGACCAAAGTTCAGGGGGGGCTACATCTGGGTGAGTACTTTCTTTCACATTATCTTCTGTATATTTGACTCACAGTAACTCTTACTGACCGTCACTTAGTCTATTTGTGTTTCTGTTCTATATCTTGTCTGTATCGGACTGTGCATACTTGTTCAGCGAAGAATGGATCGCACAGCTACTGCTAATTCGCTATCAGCTGGCGAGGGCACATCTGGAGGTAGTGAAGGATCGGACGTAACAGAAGACGTGGCAGCAGGAAATGGTCTTCTTGGTGACTCCGCGGCCAAGGACAAGAGTGTGATTCAGGTTCGAAGCCAGGGTTAGAATGCCAGATTGGCGCCTTTGGGGGGGGACAATGTCAGTATCGATGACCAGATGAACAATTTGTTGTGAAATCACAACATATACCAATTTGTAACACAGAACTTTTAGACAGTCAAAAATGAGCAGGTGGAGCAGCTCTTGTGGGCTTTTGCCCACTACCTTGCGTCCAACAGTGATTATTGTATTAAGTATTACTACCAAATAACGCAGGCGGACTATGAATTCTGAATTTGGATAAACAATGATATAAACCAATTAGATTGTAAGGTGTAGCATGGTGCAATACCTCGACTGCTATCTCGTAGTAGTGACAACGTTGCCGTTGAGCAACGTTGAGACGGCCTGACAGTCCTACTTGACGCCGATACCTAGTCACAAGGGGTAATCCGTGGACCCAACCAGAAGAAAAGTCTAGGTCTTTGATTGCACAATCCACGGCATACCTCACTTCTAGGACAGGCCCGCTAAACTCGTAATTTCCTGGTTCAATGGCATCATAAGCTATCCTGCTCCGACGTCGCCTCCCCTGCTGCAGGGAAATGGGTCATGAGTTGGTATGCCCTTGAGCTCGTGCTTTCCAAATTATTTCCCTGGACCGACAATCAACCGAGGTTTTGATAAATATCCTTTCCAAGGATGGGTTCCATAAGCCAAGTACCACTTTACGTTCAATGTAGCATCAATACAGTTTGCAATATAAAGATGTCCCCCCAAGCCACAACGCAGCCTCTACGAGTAGGGATCATCGGCGCCGGCATCTCAGGGCTAACAAACTATATTGCTCTGATTGAACTTGATAATGTTCAAATCAGCATATATGAACAAGCCCAGGAACTGAAGGAGATTGGTGCCTCTATCGGACTTGGTCCGAATGGACTGCGGGGACTTCAAAGGCTCGGCGTTCATGCTGCCTTGAATGACAGGCTTGGCATCCGAAACCCTTCGACCTGGCCCATGATATACAAGTTCGTGCAGGTTACAAGCAAATCTTGATAGCATGAGGCACTGACCGAAAATGCAGACACTGGAAGACCAACGCAGTTCTGGGCTATGACACGCACCAGGATGTTCCCGACCGGCTGCATCACACCGCACGTTTCCATCGGGCACATCTCCAAAAGGTTCTTTTGGACGCTATCCCGAAATCTGTTATCCACCTGAAGAAGCGAAGTGTTGGTTTAGAACCAGACCATGACAGTGTCACTATTAATTTTGAAGACGGCACTTCCGTCACGCAGGACTTGGTTGTTGTTTCGGATGGCATTCATTCGGTAGGTTTTGTGATGGCACGAGACTGGCCCTTCCATGAAAGCCGGTACATTCTGTGTCTATTCATGCTATCAAGTATGTCGTAACTGAAACACCCGCTCTAGGCCATCCGCCAACAACTTTTGCCGGATCACAAGAACTTCCTGACAGGTTGGACTTCATTTCGTGCTGTTTATGACGTGTCTTTATTGGAAAGATTCCGGGACAGTCAAGAAGTGGAGATACCCACAGAAGCTCTCCATTACGTTGGCCCCGGTAAGATTCACTCAGTTGGATGGTGTCTCTGAGGTATTAGAGTGCTAACTAATGCTCGCGTAGATCGTACGTTCTTTACGACTCCTCTCGGTATGGCACAAACCTATCCAGCATCAAGGTAGTTACCAATGTTGACGTAGAGTTCATGTGGATTAGGGGGGAATTTGATTGCCGTTGTTGGTGGTTACGCAGCTGCGCAGGCAACAGACAATGAGCAGTGGAATGTTGCCAGTGCAGATCACCGACAAAAGTTCATGAATCTATACAAGGTGAGCAAGACTAAACACCCCGCTGGACGACTCCAGGCTAAGAATAAACAGCATTGGGCCCCTACTGTAAGGGCCCTGATCGAGACTGCCCCATCAGTTCGGTCTTATCCTGGCCACTCTGGAAGCATAGCGCGGCAATGGGTCTTCAACAGTCGAATTGTTTTGACCGGTGATGCAGCGCATCCAATAGGCCATGCAGGTTTCGGAGCTGGTATGGCCATTGATGATGCACTGGCCCTATTCATGGCTCTCGAGAGAATTCAACTGAGTTCCGAAACTAAAGGTACTGTCTTGGAGAACGCGTTGAATCTATTTCAATCCGTGCGAAAGCCACATGCAGACCGTTTGGGCGATTTCTTGGCCCGGACAGGCAAAGCAAAGTCTATCTATGGGAAACATCTTTCTGAGGAACAGATCCTAGAGTGGGTGAATGGTCGCGAGAATACTGCTTGGATTCATGAGCACGATGTCAATGTCGCCTTTGGATTGGCGGATGCCTTGTCACTGTAAGAAGGTACGTTTTCAGGCGGCACTTTATGGCTAGCAAAAAATTACAGCAGTATGTGCTTGGAATATCCATTGACTCTCGTGCCTGTGGGAACTTGTAATAGTCATGCAGACTGTCGATGGAACAATGTCGGTGTCTTAATAATAACTATCCTAACCGGCCGGATTGGCTCCTTGCATCATGTTTGGACTGGTGTTAGATACCATGAACTACTACCGGGCATAGCTTGACGTGGCTGCCTCCTCCTACTTCCCTTTCAAGTCAAGCCTTCTGTTCTCCATGATTAAATGGAGCACGACAACGATACCGAGGGCAGCAGTTTCAACGATGAATGCTAGCACGCACCGTGACCCAGCGGTGTGCACATACATACATAAGCCTCGAATGCTCCAAATCGTTGCTAGGGCGTTATCCAAAGCTAACGCTGCGGCGTGCTTGGAGACTGGCCCAAGGTTGGTGTTTGAGGTCCAATCGTAAACACGGTAATCTAGATCCCATCACTCTGTGTGATGGATATACTTTTCGGCTGGGCTTGGGCAGGTACTAGTGAAAATTCCTCCCCTGCAGTATGTATTGACTCTATCTCTAACCATGCATTAGCCTACAATCTGCAAGGTCAGGTTCATGTGTTTGGATGGTAGGCAAGTGAGCTATCAGACAAGGCTTTGCTAGGAAGACAATCCCTAGCTCCATATAGCAACAGTTACTTAGAGTTACAGCCGCCGGCATCCTACAGGATTCCGCGCAGACCAAGGGGAAACTCCCGTGCGTATGCGGCACATGTTTTGATCGGCGTGACTTAGCCTACGCTTGCCAACCTGATTGGCAGGCTCGCATGACACGCTCGCATAACTCGCCGGAGGGATTAACTACCTTGTCATACCTCCACACGTTAAGGCTGATGGGGCTCGTACAGCCCTTCGGCAAAAGCCTCTTCCTAGCCGGCTCATTGAAATTCACGCTCTTCGTCTTGACCTTGGAATGTCACCAACAAATGTCGATTGGCGTGTTCGGACTTATCCTGGTATCTGGTTCAGACTGCCTTAAGTTGCCTTGTTTCATCTCATTACATGTCTCACCGTGTTGAAATAAAAGGATTTGGACTACGACTTGGATAGCTAAACTTGGTCAAAGCGGTTAGATCCGTCTAAAGTGGGCTTCTTAATGTTTGATGAGCATTCGGCTGAATCATATATAAAGGTCGTTTCATCACGCCATTTTGCTGCTCTCAACTGCTCATCTAACACTTCAACCGGCAAGTTTCGATCCTGTGCATTGTTCTTGAGAATCGTCTGTTAGTCTTTCACATTGAGTATCACAATGCGCTTCAACATTTTATATATTGCAATTATTTCCAAGGCTTGCATGGCCGTTGCGATTCCCGACACCCATGAATCCGACCTCGAGACACGCCAATGTACATTTGTCAAATGTGCCGATGGTGTATGGAGGGTATGTTTGCTGTCCATCATAAGATAGCCCGTGCGATTTCTAACTCATTCAAAGTGCAGTTGGGAGTGCTAAGGCGTTTACAGCGTTGCTGATTGGCTCTCGCTCTTCGACTTCGATCAGCTCGTATGTTGGCATCAATTTCCCGCAGGTATTACATGCCTACTTTAGTTAATGCAGCGCCTGAGATGTCTTCAATTAAGTTGCTTTTATATGTTGAGCCTATATAACTTGATTCTTTAGCCCCTGTCAAGCACCGATGAAAATTCCGTGGTAACACGTTACTCCATCATCACCTACGAGATCACTAATCCTATACATCCATTCACGACATTATACTTTCTTAACGTTGACATTCCTAGATGCAGTAGTAAATTAGACTAGCGATAGACTTGGGAAGGGAAGAAGAAAAAAGAAGGGCATTAGTTGAACAACCCTACAAGCTCAGACTGGTGCACCACTGTTGAAGGGGGCCAAACTCTGAAACGACTTGGGATGGATCATGCAGACTTGCAGGACTAAAATTTCAAACCTAAGAACAAAGGAAAATCCAAAAGATAAAGACAGAATATCCAACCGTTTAAGAGCTAAAACCTGCGCTCCAGCCTCTCTCCAGCCTCACATATTCTCAGCAACAGCACCCTCGCATGTACCTTTGTCCTTTGTTGCCCGCTCCTATTCTGCCTCCTTTGCCTCCTCTCTCTGGGGCGCATTCTCAGATAGCTGGTTCGTCACTACCTGCATTGGGATATGGAGTCTGGACAAGTGGTAATATTTGACCAACCTGTAGTGCAAAAACTTCATGTAAGGATTACCATCGGGGCTCACGGCTGGTTCGCCCAGTACTCGCAGGCTGGGGACAGACACAAAATCGACACGGTGGCCATCTTCAGCGGGTCCTATCTCCTGGAAAGCGCCATCAGCCTTCATAACGGTTTCGTCAGTAGTGAAAGTGAAACCGCTCTTCTGGTTCTGGTCCGATGAGGGATCGCTCATCTCGATCCTGTAATCCCATCTGGATGCCAGCATTTGGCGATCTATAAGAATAGCCAGGGTGATAATACGCGACAGTTTCTCCTCGATAATGCCAGCGTCTGCGCCTCTGGCAACAAAAGAGGGTCGCAGATGGTCCCATAGAGTTTTCTTGACCAACTCACGGTCAACATGGTCCCCATTGAACGCGTACAATAATCGCACCGACTCACTCCTCCACGCGTAGAAGGACAAGGTGAACTCGTTGTCAATTGAATCGACGTGCGCTGTGGCCACACAAATTACTCAGCATTAGTGGTGGGATCAAGATATTGGAAGAAGAGTAGGGTGACTCAGAGGAGCTGTGTCAATGGATGGAGAAGGTACCTTTGAATTTGGAGTGGAATCGACCGAAACTTGTCCAGTCATCACCGAACCATCTCTTACTAGATGGCGAGAAAATGCAGTCCAAAAGTATATGCCAGACCCAAGCTGCATAGATGCAAGATGATCCATCTTCACGCTCGCGCGCCTCGCAAAGGTCAATGTAGTCCTTTGCGAGAGGAAACCAAGTGGATAGTGACTTTTCGCCCAGGTCGTTGACATAGTCCCATGAGATGATCTCAGGCAATGCGTAATTAGCTAACGTGAGTATTTCTGCTTGGAGGCCCGGCCACCAACTGTTCTCAAGGAATGGGATGTCGTCGGGACAGCTCTTCCGATAGTTCCAGCGATCCGTCGCTTCTTTCGGAAGACGCGGCAACACAACATTGTTCTTCCAGGTCTGCACATCTAAGGACGGTCCACCCGGTCCTTCTTTTTTTTTAACAACTTTCTCTTTGCCCTGTAGGGCAGCGGTAGGCGATTCCTTACGCTTCATGGAAGGGTCGCCTAGGCCCTCTCCAGGGTTGGCAATGGATTTTTCGACGTTAGAGGCCATTTTGCGCGACTATGAACAAGTCAATTATTAATCAAGAGAAAAAGGGTGATGTTAAGGGACATACATTTTAGTGAGGGAAATAAAAAGTAAGTCTATCAACTATATAGGAAAAAAGGTCAGATCCTGGAGGGGTCCGTGAATTAGAACAAAGACGGACTGACAAAGGTCAGGTCCTAGAGGGGTCCGTGAATCAGAACAAAGGCGGGCTAACGCTTGATCACACTAGAAATAGAAACACACTCACTGAAACTCCCCTCTTCATAGAGGGGATAGATTGACTTAGCTCAACTTGAACCCCTTTATTCCCCGTTCAAACAGGCGACTTACCAGAACCAACTGGAACTTTAGGAATGATCATGCCACTTCATATTTTCCTCTTGTATTTCGGCCCAATTTCTGCCTGTTCGGAAACTTTTCCATTACACAAGAGAGGGGTAAAGATGGTGTGGCGGCGGCTGTGTACAACCATGTGACAAAGACAGAAAATAGCCTGTCAGTGCCACAGTGATAGAACTAGGTAGGGATTGTCCATCAAGTCTGCCTGCATGTTGACCACAGTTTTCAACCTCGACGAACAGCTCGTTGTCTTTGGGCCGCGACTTTTGTCGACATGGCTGGCGCATCAACCCATTTCGTGTAACTTTGTACCAGTGGCACATGTAGGTTCTCCTCTCGTATTCATTGTGTTGAGATATCGGGTCCAGCATCTTTCATACCGTTCACGTTGGCCCCGCACCGTGGCGTTTAACCATCGATCGGGTGAGATTTGTGTTGAGAACTGTCACGCTGAATAGGAGTCCATAGCACTCCCGCCCCAGTATCTACCCCTTCTGCAACAGCTACACTTCTATGAACCAATCTTGCTCTTGGCCCAACCACCTCTGTATCCTAACAACACCCGTCACCTGATGACACCACCTATCTTTCTCATAGGAATATCCTCTCTGTGTGTTTTCAGTTAGCTATATTCTCATCCAAAACCCCGAAAGCCTTACTCTTTTTCCATTTCCCGTCAACACTATCATAATGGCCTCATCCCCGGATACGGAGATGATCTCGTGTACATGCGAACATGAAAAGGCTTTCATTGGAATTGATATGGGAGCTACTGTGTGATGCGGTTTAGTATGTGCAGCTAACATCTTTAGCTGGAATTGGGTGGCATCTGGAGCAGCTCTCTCAGAGCTTTCTGGGGTATCCCTATTCAGGCACTCAATCGGCTATACTGGTTGAGCGAATAGAGAGCCTAGATGATGGCTTGCTCGTGGATCCAATAGTCGTAGATATGGAAATATTATTTTACGAACTATTGAACCGAGGCACGATGTGATTAGCAGACTAAAAGTTATACATACGCCTCTTTTATTAAAGATGAAGGGAGGCTATATAATTACACCAGCCTTAGATAAATATTCCTCTAGAAGACTTAGAGAGGTCACTTAGGTAGTTAATTTAATTATCTTTCCCTCTATATATTATAAGATTATTATTATACCCATAAACTAAAAAATAAAGAACAAGAACAAGAACAATATTAAAGAAACAGGAAATATATAAGACCCCTTGTATAGCAAGCCTTTCCCTTTAGTCTCTATATCTCTTGGTACAATGGAGACGTTCTCTGTCTTCTGTCTCAAACCGACCTGTCACCATGGAATCCCTCCTTGGAAAGGGCACAAACTCTCCATTTCTGCTAAGACCTGGAGGAGGTTTGCTCCCCTTTACATGGATATATATCCCCCGCTCATCTGCGGCCTTTATGGTTTTAGGAAAGCGGAGAGTAATGCCAGTTAGGTATGACAGCTGAGTTTGTATCCCTTGCAGAAAAACGGCCTTGAGGTTCCTGTACCGCTCTGATTTGACCATTGCCTCGACCACGTCGTCTATATATCCCAACTCCGAGCCACTAATCTGGTCAAGCTTGAAAAAGACGGGTTCATCGCTTTCAAATTGGCCGAATGCCACAATCTCCATTTTAGCCGGTAGAGCATTTTTGAAGATCCCGAAAAGTCGTTCAAGAAGCTCAGATCGCGATTGGGCCTTTTCATTGGGATCTAGACCAGCTTCTATTGCTCTCCAATCCAAGTTGGCCACACGGAGATCCTCGAACGGTATGAGCTCGTCTAGGGTCCTCCAGTTCAAAGATGACGGCCCCTCGTCTTGTTCGTCATCATGGATGCAAAGCCGCTGAAGAGATGGGCCCTGGTGTTTGGAGAGCTCGTACACCATGCGCTCGGTGTTTTCCGGAAGATCATTGTAATTGTTCGTATTGAATCGGATGGCTAGTGCTTGAAGAGCCCGCGGGATCCTAGCGATAAAGTCTATCAGTCTATCGCTCAGCTCGTATTCCAGCATATCGAGAATGATTGTCTGGACTGGTGATGTTTTGGCCAGGGAGGGCCGAATATCTTTTGGGCAAAGACTCCCCCTATCACGTAGTGGAAGACCACCGTCCACATGAGAAATATACACCTCGGATATGTTTGGCAAGCAGAGCAGAGCGCAAAAATTGTCTGCACTCCTACTTAAATATTCGGGCGGCACGACCTCATCATCGGTTCGGTCAAGGCCTATGTGGAGGGAAACCTTTGAAAGTGATTGTAGCCCAGGTAACCAGGTCCCTGCAGACTCGCACCAATACATGAAACCACTCAGTGCATCAAGGCTGTGACGCGTGAGTTCGTCATCGACCTGGGCATAGCGCAAAGCTTGAATGCGCGGAAGGTGAGCCAGCAGAATGGCTTTGGGGAGACTATCACGGCATGACTCAAACACTTGCCGGAGCTCGTCATTGAGGTTCCGGCTCTCGCCATAGAAACGAGGCAGCTTCAGCATCGTATCACAGAAATAGTTGGTCTCCTGGTTAGAAAGCGGCCAGGGTACTGTGTCCCCTTTTACAGTTCTCTTGCCAGTGTCCACGTCCACATGCCAAGTATCCCAAATGGCTTCCCAGGAATCAGAATTGGAACCCTCTCTATCGCCCCAGACCTCGAACTCCCTGACATGCCATGCCTCGATTGAAGCTGCACCCTGGCTGAAGACACTCCATAATAAGTTGATGACTGTCCGTGGATCAAGATCGGAGGCGACTCGAAACTCTTGCCAGGCCTTACGATGACGCTCAAGGATTGATTCGGAGTTGAGGTATATGTACTTGCATGTCTGCGCAAGAGGCCAGTGGGCTGAAGCATGTGTGTGCTCGATGACGAGCTGCAGGATCTCCGGGGCGAGAGTGCTAAGAAAAGGAGAGACATCCATCACTGATAAAAACTGGTCAGATGAAGATGAGGTGAGGTGTGATCAGTAGCACTCGGGATTTATCTAGGAGCGGGGTCAAGCCACCATAAAAAAAAAGGGTTGCGCGATGTTATTAATAGCAACAGACAGCACGGACGCTATCATCATTCTATTATTTATTTTAAAGTATATTCAAGGGAGACCTTATATTTTAAAATAGTAATGATCTAGCCTTTACTACCTACTTAGTATATGTTACTCAATTTGTTTAAGGGCTTAAAGACTTGCTATTTGATATATGATAAATTTTGGGGTGATGCATGACTTATATATTTGTTAAAGAGCTGTCCCTGCCCACATCGTACCATTTTACTTGCCGAGCAGTTAGTGCAGCTTATCGGCATCTTCAAGAATCACCGCACTAGCTTTCTCACTCATCATAAAGAGGGAAATCAATGGGAAAGTCCCAGGTGTAACAGGGAACACGGAAGCATCCGCAACCCGCAAGCCTTCGACCCCACGAACACGGAAACGAGAGTCCAAAACTGCCAGGGGGTCGTCATCGCTGCCGATAGAAGCCGTACCGCTAGCGTGATGACCGTACGCCTCGTTCCGGACAAACTCTTGGAGCTGCTGCTGGGAGCTGACATCCCTGCCAGGGTAGACCTCGCCTACTGTACCGCCAGGGACGGAGTCGAAAATCTTCCTGGTGAACTCGATGCCATCAACGAGACCCTGGACATCTTCCTTCCCACCGTCTGTGAAATAACGAAAGTTGATTTCGGGGACGTCGAGAGGATCAGACGACTTGAGAGTGACAGTCCCAGCCTTGTTGCGAGGGTGCGACTCAGAAATGGTATAAGTGTATTTGTTATTGATCTTTGAGAGCTCAGAGCTGTTAGTATAAGGCGGAACATGTCCAAGGATGACACTAGAGACACCGTATAGGATCAAATCACGCTCGCCCCGTGGTGCATCCTTGGAGGTATACAGGACAAACTCATAAAACCCAAGGGTGGTCCAGGGACCCTTGCCCTGGAGCCACTCGTGATAGCAAGGGTTCTGCTCGAGGCTTCCACTGCACGTATCAAAAAAGGTGAAGTTGTCGTGGAATTCGTGAACAACGGGAACTTCGTAATGGTCCTGCAAGTTACGACCGACACCAGGAAGGTCCAGTACGACCGGGATGTTGTGCTCTTTCAGGTGCTCAGCTGGACCAATACCGCTGTGCATCAAGATCTGTGGTGTGTTGAAAGTACCACCAGCGACGATAATCTCGCGCTTTGCAGTAACGCTTCTAGGAATGCCAGTGGTGTTTTTGGAGGCCGCCCGCGGATCGGCGCGGTACAAGGCCTCTCCCTCCAGGTACTCAACACCAGTTGCGCGCAAATCATCGTCCAACTTGATCTTTGTGACAAAGCTATCGAACCGAACAGTCAGCGGGAGGCCTTTGCTGATGCCTTGATTGACTCGACTGCCAGCGCTAAAACGCTTTTCTTGCTCGTCCTTTTTGAAGGAGATCTGGTAGACATCATTTTGGAAGTCGCGGTCAGGCCGATCCTGGTTGATGTCCCAGTTCGCGACGACGTCAAAGTCGTCACTCTTGGCCCTCTCGGAGTACCCGAGCGCTTCGTCAGACGCCTTTGCAATGGCCATCACTTGCTTGTCCGACTCGATCAACGTCTTGTTGGCCCTACCCACAGGTTGGTAGCCGGAAAAGCCGTGACCTGGAGTATCCTCTGGCAAATAGAGGTTGCGCTCAAGCTTCTTGAAATACTCAAGCATGTGCTCATGGCCCCAGGTCTCATCCCCGGTGATGTCTTTGATATTGTCCCAGTCCCAGTCGGACGGACGCACAGTCAATCCACCGTTGTGAGTGTCGCAGCCGCCGAGAGTGCCCGCGCGGGGATACCATACACCGAGTTGCTTAGAGCCCTCGGGAGGGTTCAATCCCACCCAGTACTGGCCGTCGGGCTTCAGCCAGACCATCTTGCTGTTTTTGGCGCGTTGCTCCTCATCATCGTAGTCCTTTGTGTAGAACCACCAGCCTTGGGACTCGTCCCACTGTGCCTCTCCGAAGAAGGCCGGGATCTCTTGGCTAGGCTGGTCTGTGTGATTTCGCCCAGCCTCGAGGATGAGGACTGAGTAACCTGCTTCGGCGAGATTGACTGCCAGCGGACCGCCCCCGGGACCTGACCCTATGACGATGTAATCGTAGCTGTCGGCCTCGCCGCTCCGAGCTTGCAGATTATCGTGAGGGCGTGCCAGAACTTGAGAACTAATGGCAGCAATAGCTCCCAGCGCCAAAGTTGTTGCCCTCATATTGACTGTGATTCCGGGCTGATCAGATGAGTTGCTAGAGAAGAAGGATGGTGGCGAAAAGACTGCATAGAGCTTGCCTATTTATGACCGTAATCCAGGCCATAGTCTTTGTCACACTTAACCATTCATGAGGACCTCGTCGACGCTTTCGCTCGCTTGCAGGAAACCAAACTGTGCCTTGTTCCTCGGCAATGATGGCGGAGGAAAAGATCTACAGAGATCTGCGCTTAGGTCGTATTGGTGTCAAATTTTTATCAATCAATCTTATCAATCTTCCCTCTTTCCTCTTCTAGCCGTAATGAGATGACATCGTTGCAACGATTCATTGGCCAGGTTCGCTTGTTGAGTCATAATTCCAAAAGGAGATGTAGCATCTGTGATATAATACCGGGTTTCGATGAGATGATTTCGTGCCCATTGGAGGATTCCCTCCCCTTGGCAGCAGCTTGCTACATAATACCTCATCTTTTGCCCTAGCTCCGGTAGATCGCGACAATCACAACAGCTGTCTGTTCCGATCTCATCCTCGGACTCTACCCAGGGAATCAAGTGCAAGCAGATGGCGCGTGTATCATGTTCTGCTCATTCTCGTAGTTCATGGTGTCATCCAGTAACCATACTCGTTGAATGCCTATTTTGAAATGTCGACCCTAAGATTCAGCAGTCAAAACACGGTGTACTAGAGCAACAGAGCTACTTGGACCCTGGCTGAGAGATATATCATGGATGTCGATCCCACCCTCCCCTCCGGTGTCATGACACAACGGATAAAATCGGGGGGGGGGGGCCTTCACCACGCTTTCCGCGGTGAAATTTTTCCGAGCTATCCTTGCAGCATCGAGTATGTTTAGGGAGAGGTATCATGGAACAATGCAGTCATAGACAACATCGTTCATTACCTCAATAAAACTCAATAATAAAATAACTTAATTTTCAGTCTCTTCCTGCTTCCTTTTATCCCAGCGAAAGCAAGTAAAAAACACCGTCAGAAACTTATCTACATGGAGCTTAGGCTTTCAATGACCCATCAGGTACCCACTAGGCAATGGGTACCTACTTACCTAATTTTAACATTTTTAGGCACCCGGAAGTCTTGTTGGACCGAGGCATCGTGGAATTCAGACCTGATGACTAAAGGGTCGAGGCGCATTATGATGAAAAGCGCCTCATTACATGAGAAAGACGTGTCACATGATTAAACTAGCTGTGTTTGAAGTAATGCAGACAGCTACAGATAAGACCTATTTCGGAAGACCCGGAATTGCAAGATAGCTGGAGAATACACACACATCCCTGCTAATTTTGACGATTTGTTCCAACAACTCTGATTCATGGTCAGCTCAGATATCTCGCTCTGTTTCGGATCGTTCAACTCCAGGTTGTGGCAGCAACCTCCGTGGCAGATGTACCGCCCGCGGATTTGGGTACTGAAACTCGGGGAAGATATGTAGGAATGCCATATAAAGGCTTCGCTGTCGTTGACGTGTGGATAGATAAATAATCTACCAGATGGGGCCGCTCGACCAGATTAGCGAAGACGATAGGGTGTGGTCAGGGTTAGAATTGAATGGATTTTCTTGATAGGCACACCACATCCTAGTTGAGAAGGCCACAGATGGCAAGAATGACTTTGGTAGTTTCATCTTCAGCGTTGACGTCCCCGACGTAACCAATTCTGCCCGCCCCAACTGTGGCCAAGGCAATTGCCGTCTCACTAAGAATTCCATCTGCGGTATAAAGAGCCGCCTCAGGCTGAACGCCTTGTAAAAACTGGGACTTCTGGCTGTATTGCCCAGGGAGGGCGGCCAGGCTCAAGCCTGCCGCGTTGTGCCCGGTGTGAAGGGCTACATTCAAGCGTTGGTAGATCCCTTGAGTCCAGCGCAAGTCGGCTTTCTCGAAGAACGCAGCGATGTCGTTAGGTCGAACGAAGCTACTGAAGTGGCCCATCGCAATGGCCGTGCCTCCGTGGCGGACGTAGTTTATAATGTTGATCCAAACTTCTGGAAACCGTCGTAAAGTTGGAATGTCATCTGATGGGAGCATATCATCATCGTCCGGTATTTGATGGATGGACAGGGCAGCATCTGTCAAGAGAAGGCCGTCGGTGGTTTGCCTGCGACAGGACGGAGTTCTCGGAGGGTTTCGTCGGGCGTGTAGGTGCTTACGACATCAGCCTTTTCTCGAAGTTCCTTGAGAAGTTCGTGGTGGGTAGCTTCGAGATCAGCTTGCTCGCGCAGTGAGACGAGGACAATACGGGGCTGGTTGGAGTTAGACATCGGATTATGGAATGAGAACATGTGGTTGTCCGAGGGCAGGGCTGCAGTTGAGTTGAAGAAGTCTCGTTGGCTAGTGAATGGTGTAATTCTCACCAGAAGCGTGGCGTCATTTCGGTATGCTGTCGTAGCTGTCATTATTCCTTGGGATGATAACAGCTCGTTAGGGGTTCCCTTTTGCGACAGAGCTCAGTTACTCCGCGGCGCTATGACCTCGCCGATTGGTGCCCGCTCCGCAGATGGGGCATTATGATACCCACCAGCGGTGCGAGGGCAGACGTGGCGGGCATGTCATCGCACCCAGCTCGAATTTTGTAGACAATTTGCCGATAGCAGTGGCTGACATTCCATGGCTGGCTTCGAGTTTCGGCTGAAGGACGGAGTCGGGTGCTGGTTTCGTTATGCTGTCACGATTTCGTCTTGCGCCACGGCGCCGATATAATCAAATACCTAATCCCGCAAAATTCGAGGCTTCTTATCGAGCTCTTACAAGAGTCCTTCTTGTGCAAGCACTCAACCATGACGCAACCATGTGAGCCGTGGGTGCCCACCCTAATCTTATCACTACTTGCCGAGCCCGCAAGCCCTCTGCATTTTCTATGCCCCGGCCACTTGGGCCGGTGGAATCAATATTGCTAGGTCAGCCCTTGCCTCGACCACAGACAGAGCCTCAAAAAACCATGTGAGCATCGTCCGGAAGAACACTTCCAAGGTCACGCTCTTTCGTGAAACAAACAGGTCGCACCAGGTCCAACAGACTAGCCGTCTTTTTAGATCGCTTCGTGGGAGATAAACTACGCCATCGCGTGGTGTTAGAGGTATCTATCGGAGCTTGCTAGACTATTATAGGAGCCGAAAATGCTCGGCTTATAAGAAATACAGTGAAATAGGACATTAAGTGTGTTAAAGTCGCCGCTTATGTGACCGGATCGTGAAAGATGACTCTATCACTATCATATCGCACTAACTAAGGTCGGGGGCGTGCTAGAGTCTTATTAGGATCTAGGTAGAAACTGGAGTATTCACTTATTCACGGACGTTTTAATAGGCTCAACATTTCAGAAAGGCGACGTCGATGCATATTTATCGTCAGCATGGTGTTAACGGGATAAGTCAATATAGGGGAGGTTTCCACTTCGTCAACCCACGCCTGAGTTGGGAGATAATTTATATCTAGAGGTTGACTTATGATATAGTAGCATTGCCTAACTAAGAGGAGTCATGTTTATTATTCATTAGACGCGACGGCGGCAGGGCAATCCCCTTCAAAGGCACCAGCTCATTCTAAATAATAGTGTGAGGAGTCGAGGTCAAGTAGGGTTCAATTGATATCATAGCTCAGGTTCTATATACAAGACGTAGCGCAAAGAAATCAAAAAGAAGGACAAGATCGGTCTTCCCATGGCTCAGGGGAAATATCTAGTATCACGTGCGATGACACGTGATACTCTTGACACGCGATCACATGGTTTCGTGACAAATAGCTCTGTTTTGTGTTGGCAGCGATGGCTTGTTGCTACAGCGCCTAGTCGGAAATTTGTAGGCCCGAATCAAGACTGAAGCCAACTGCCGCGGCGCGCTTCTTACATAATACATACGATAGTGGTGATTAGGTGGCAAAAAATCAACTCTACCCCTGTCTCTCAAACTCCCACAGGGGTGGGAGCCCGAGTATCAATATATTTTGCTGCCTCCTCTACCAGGAATAAAGAGGTCATACGGTCATGTAAAGTTAAGCGGCCAAGGCGCCACAACTCGCCACAACTGATGCTACCGTATCACATGATGTACTGGCCAAACATGCATGGGGAAAAGTAGACGACACCCATGAGGTGGGCCAGAAATTTGGGACACTGGTGAGGCGGTGTAGAAACCAAGTGAGCCAAAGGGCCACCAACGCACCTATGGGGCAAGCAAGCAAAAAGCAGGGACCCGTTAGTAGATAGTAGATGTATGTTTGTGCACTCATGCAGTACTAAGAATTAAACATAGCAATACGTGTATAGACTTGCATGGGGCAGTTTCAAGTAAACAATGCTACCATTCTTACACTGATCAACTTTGCCCCCCAAATGAACAATCATCACGACGATGACACCAGTAGCTCCTCTTAGGTAGCGCGGAGCTTCCGCTCCTGACGCCTAGCTCAGGAACTTGCCTGCCAACAGAGCTATCGACGCAATGACGAAGCCAACAGTGTGCAAAACGTCCTTGGGCGTGAGAGGTAGCGGCTCATCTATCATTAAGCCAAAGGATCCCAGTGATAAGTACTTTTATCAGGCTTATTCTTTCGCGTGCTTCCACGAGGCAAGCGCCTTGCTTACCAAGCTCTGAGCTCGTTCCGAATAGGCGTTGGCGGTCCCTCTTTAGGGACCGGTCTCCTGTTCTACATTTCAGCCGACATGCCCAGCTTAACCAATAAAGTCGGTACCACCCATCCAGCTTCTTGAAAGGGCTGGTACAACCTGTGCTGTCCCAACGTAAGGGTTAGTACACTAAGGGCTATCCCATGGGAGGCACTAGTATATCGGTGGGAGCCAAGTTTTAGGTCAGACCTAGAAACAGGCTTAACTACTAACTATAAAGCTCCTAACTATTCCTTATCTTTTTAATATAGATAAAACCTAAATTATTACTTAATTCATTCATCATAAATACTTCACGTCTTAATAGTTTTAAGCTAGTTAAGATATACTAATAATTCGCTAATATACTAATGCTTATACTATTTTTGCTAGTTAGAGCCACTACGACTATAAGGAAAACAGCAATAAACACTTCACCGCTAGAACTAGCCCTAAATTTAAAGAATATTTTCCTGGTTAAAAACAGCGGCTATAGTTCAGCTAGCTTAAGGCTAGGTTATACTCAGGTTAGAAGCATAGATCAAGGGGTAAACATATATCTTTATCATAAGTTTTACATTCGCTCAGTCTATAAGCTCACGCATCCTAGTAGAGAGGGTGGTCATATATAATATAACTATATAATATAATGTAAACTAGTCTAGTTATCTTATCTAATATTTATATACATTTAAACTACCTGCCTTCCCCAAGTTATTCCTTTCCTTGAATTTTTCATATGCTGTCCTAACGATCCTTTCACCCACTACCTGCACCACCATTTTCCACTAAATTAATTGAATCATCCGCCAAGCCCCTACATCCAAGCAGAATGTATCACATACCTTGCCGGCTGTGTCCACCAGCCTTATCGCCATCGCAGAGATAAGCATGGAAGCCGATTAAGTTCTTGCAATAGTAATTGAAGTGTGTCTGAGGACAGTCAGGGTGTCCGAGGATGGCTGGTGTGTACGCGGCCATTCAGTGTGTACCTGGGACCAGCCATACGTCCTAGGACTAGCTACATATCTCAGGACTAGCTACACATCCCAGGACCAGCCATACATCCCAGGACCATCTATACATCCCAGGACCATCCATACATCCCAGGACCATCCATACATCCCAGGACCATCCATACATCCTAGGACCAGCCATACTTCCTAGGACCAGCCATACATCCCAGGACCATCCATACGTCCCAGGACCATCCATACATCCCAGGACCATCCATACGTCCTAGGACCAGCCATACTTCCTGGGACCAGCCATACGTCCTGGGACGTCCCATACGTCCTAGGACCAGCTACATGTCCCAGGACCAGCCATGTCCCAGGACCAGCCACATATCCCAGGACCAGCCACACGTCCCAGGACCACCTATACATCCTAGGACCACCTATACGTCCTAGGACTAGCTACATGTCCCAGGACCAGCCATCCCTGCGGTCCGAGGATATCTGTGCGGTCCGAGGACAGCTATGCGGTACTAGGACAGTCCTATGGTCCGACGACAGCTCTATGGTCCGCAAGCAATACAATCACTCATTTCAACATATACAAGGATAGCTAGTCTATACGCGGACAGCTAGCGTCCCTATAAAACGCCGCGCATTTTATACTCAGGCCGCAGTTTCTGGCCTAAGCTAAGTGCCTGGATATTAACTAAGGAATAATATACATAGAGTGTATATAAAAGGGGGAGTATATACAAAAGGGTGTGTTTCTAGCGCGGGGCTAAGAACGGCCGAATAGCTAAGCTATTTACAGCGTAGGCATAAAGAAGCCTTTTCCGGCTCTCATATATCTATATTCATAAATCAATGTTAATTATAATAAGTAATATAATCACTGATTTTAAAATGGGTAAAAAGAGAAGAAATAAGTAAGATAAGCTTATATATAACAGGTTATAAATAAACAATATAGTATAATATTGATTAATAGAATAGATAAGGTTTAAGTATAGTTTAGAGTATAACTAGCTTCCGCTCTATTATCTTTATATTTATTTTTAAGAAGTAGGAGTACCTAAAAATACCTTAGTATATATTTCCTACTATTTTATAGTATAGGAAATATCTATTAATAGCTAGTAAATAAGTTTCTTAAAGTAGACTAAGTACTAAGGTAGGAATAATTATATATATAGTATTAGCGCGAAATCTTAATATCTTTAGTAAGTGATAAGGTATATCCAGCCTTAGGTTGCTAGGCTAACTACTTAATTATATAATCTCTAGAGTAGCTATATTATATAGAAGATAGATTATAAATAAACTGAAAAACCTCTTAGTTATTCTTAAGTTTCGTGAATTAAGTGCGTTATAACTATTTATTTATCTTATTATTTCTACCTAATTATCCTTCCCTTATATTACTATTAATATTATCTTTCACGATAGGACGAAGTATTAAGAGCTAGTATAGCGTATAGAGCTACTAAACTAATAGCATTAGTAATTTTAATCTCTTTAATATAGTCCCTATACGCCCTACTTTATAGCTTAGATTTAAGATTACTATTATCTATACCCTTACTATTAAGGTAGATATTATTAAGTCACTCTTTAACTAGTACTAAGATAAGGAGTACTCCTTTAGTAAGGCACCTAGTAATCCTAATACTTATACTATTAGTTCTATTAGTTATTATAATATTATTCTCACCTATATACCTAGTATAGGGAAGGTAAGTACTACTATTATTATAGTATATTACTAGACTAACTATCCTAAGATTAAACTAGCTCTTATTATAGGTATATATAGTATTATACCCTTTATATTAAATACTAATACTAAAATTATCTTTAGTGATATTATTATAAGTAATAGTATTATTTAATATAACTTTAGATATTAACTTCCTAAATACTTTATTTATAAAAATATACTATAAGAATCCTTAGATAAGCTTAATTTAGAGATTTACGCCCTACTAGGGAAGCTAGAGGGTAAGTATAATAGGATAATATTAAATAAGAAGATTATTAGCTATCTTAAAGAGCTATAGAAAGTATTTAATTTATAAGTATATTATCCTAGTCTAGACTATAATAAGCTATTTAATACTAGTTTTTATTATCTAATAGATAGAAAGATATATAAAGAATATAAATATAATAAATAACTTATATCCTACTATTAATTAGAATAAGACTATATATAGCTAGTAGTTTACTTTAAATATATTACTTTTAGTAATACTATAATAAAATTTAGGGAAGAGTGTAACTAGATTATAAAGTAGGTAAGTATTATTAGCTTTAAAATAGAGAGTACTAAAGTCTAGGATATTTTCCTCTATATAGTAATAAAGGGCGCCTATAACTATACTAATAGCTATAAAACTAAGAAGTAGTAGTAGTATATAGCTATAATAGTAGTAGCTTATATAAAAGTATTCTTAGAGTATTAGGAGCCTTTAGCTATAGATTAAGTTATTAATATAAGTACTATAAAATATATATATATAAGATTAAGTATATAAAGGGGATACTTACTAATTAGACTATAGTTACTATACTATATCTTAGTAATCTAGACTTTATTAAATACTTAAAAATCCTATAGTAGCTTAAAGAGACCCTAGATTATATATAGTAGAGAGCTATATCCTCTTATTTAAGAGCCTTACTCTTTAGCTTAAGTAGTATTAGGTATATTCTTTAGTCTTATCTATAACTCTTAAAAAAAACTAAGGTTAATACTAAATAGGAAAATATAGATTACACTAGCCTATATATACTAGCTATAAGAGATATACCCTACTCTATCTATCTTATAGGTTTATACTAATAATGCTAATCACTTCTATTAGTTATATATATTAATTATAGAAGAGTACTAGATCCCTAACTATTATAATCTAAAAGTAGATATCTTACTATTAGTGAAAGACTAGCTAGAAAGGAAGGACTTTAGCCTATAGCTTATAGTTCTTAATAATATAGATAATATATAGCTCTTCTTTAGTTTATTAGTAGCTACTTTAAGCTTAACTAAGGTAAGCTAAGTAGGGCTAAGCTACTTCTTAGATTATATACCTAAGTACTACTATAGGTCTCTCCTAGTTATAATAAGGAATAAGTAGCTAGGTATTTAACTAGCTAAGGGCTAATAGCTAGTTAAGGTAAGCTATATAGATAAAGATAAATTAGAGTAATTACTTCTTACTATACTTAGTAATATTAGGGTGATAACTATAGAGTTATTATTATTATTATCTTAATTAGAATATCTACTATTAGCTTTAATTTAAGCTATTACTTTTATCTAAGAGATATATATAATAGTAGTAAAATACCTCTAACTATTTAGCGAGAGTAATAAGAATATAGTACACTTATTAAGTAAGGAGTTTAAGACTATTAGCTAAGACTCTTTAAATCCCTAAGCTATAGCCTAAATATAGATTCTCTTATTCTAGTAGATTAAGTAGTAGTACTTTCTAGTAAGTGAGCTCCTCTTATTTATAAGCCTCCTAGATCACTAAGATATTCTAGTATAATTTCTATTATATTATATTAAATAGAAAGGAAATAGAGAACCTATAAGTAAGTTAGAGCTTATAGAAGTATTAAGGGTATTAAAGGCCTTTTCTTTTATAACTAAAGATAATAATAGAAGTTATAATATATATTATCTAATCTAGCTAGTAATATATAAGTAGCTTACTAATAGTAGTATATATAATTAATTTAGGAAGGAAGTATTAATAATAGTATTAAATCTTTACCCTTATAGTATATATAAAACTTAGATAATATATATAATATACTTATCTTATATAAATACTATACTATAATTATATAATTTTAGTTTAGGAGATAAGGCTAAGGTAAAGGCTTCTCTTATTTATTATATAGCTATATACCTTAGGTTTAAAGGACAGTAGGATAATATAGAGCTACTTAATATAGAGGGAATATATATTAAGAGAGGGCTATTTAGTAAAGATTATTCCTCTATACTAATAAGTATAGCTAATCTTATATTAATATATTAAAATTAAAGCTAGTAGGAGGAGGTAGAGAAGCTTAAGGTATAGGTAATAGAGATTCTTTAGATAAAGCTTAAAGTAGATTATCCTAATACACTAATAAGTATAGCTAATCTTATATTAATATATAGGAATTAAGGCTAGTAGGAGGAGGTAGAGAAGCTTAAGTTATAGGTAATAGAGGCTTATAAAATAAAGCTTAAAGTAGATTATCCTAATATACTAATAAGTATAGCTAATCTTATATTAATATATAGGAATTAAAGCTAGTAGGAGGAGGTAGAGAAGCTTAAGTTATAAGTAATAGAGATAAGTAAAATAAAGCTTAAAGTAAACTATCCTAATATATTAATAAGTATAGCTAATCTTATATTAATATATAGGAATTAAGGCTAATAGGAGGAGGTAGAGAAGCTTAAGTTATAAATAATAGAGATAAGTAAGATAAAGCTTAGAGTAGATTATCCTAATATACTAATAAGTATAGCTAATCTTATATTAATATATAGGAATTAAGGCTAATAGGAGGAGGTAGAGAAGCTTAAGTTATAAATAATAGAGATAAGTAAGATAAAGCTTAAAGTAGATTATCCCTTTATACTAATAAGTATAGCTAATCTTATATTAATATATTAAAATTAAGGCTAGTAGGAGGAGGTAGAGAAGCTTAAATTATAGATAATAGAGATAAGTAAGATAAAGCTTAGAGTAAACTATCTCTCTATATTAATAAGTATAAATAACTTAGCTTATACTTAGAACTTTATAGATAAGAAAACTAAAGCTATAGACTTAATATAAACTTATATTTACCTTATAGAGATAAAACTAGGAGTAGATTATCTATATATATAATTATTACTTTTAGCTCTAGATAGTTAGTAAAAGTAAATATTATATAATATAGTATTATAATAATATAGCTTGAAATATATAGCTTAGACTAAATTAATAGTCTAATTCTTAAGATTATATATATATATAAAATAGTGCCCTAAAGGGTCTTAACTAAACCTTAGGTAACTTTAGCTATAGTTCTAGAGTAAGCTATAATATAGGGGTGCCTATTTATAGGCTAAGTTTAAGAAATAGAATAAAGAACTACTTTAGTTCTAAGTCTTAAATTATATAGATTTTATATAAAGTGCATTTTTATAGTAAATAGCACTATATAGAGTATCAGTTAATATTTAGAGTATGTTTAAAAAGAGGAAGCTGGTTATACTCTAAACTATATATGTAAGATGTAGCATAAAGAAAATAAAAAGATAGGATCAATATGCCTCTAGGTTAGGAAACATCTAGTGCTAGATAAGAATACTGAAATATAATCATATAAGTATCTTATAATTAAACAAGTCTAGCTATACTTTACCCCTTCCTAAAGGTAGTAGTTAATATAATATACTCTACTTAACCTATTAGTTTATCTTTCCTAACTACTAATTTTTTATAATAATAATATAAGCTATACACTAAAGACTATATTAAAGGTATTACTAATACTAGCTATATCTACTTATACCTTACTAACTCCCTATACTACTATAACCCTAGCTTAAACCCTATCTTTACTATCTCTATTAAAGAGATAGCTTAAAATAATACCTAAAGTAGAATATTAATAATATTTAACTTATACTACCTCTAAGTAGATATTACTATATTAATACTTATAATAACCTATCTCTATTAATAGTAATATACTAGTATTATTATTATTATCTAGGCTCCTTTAACTTTATTAATATCTATACTACCTTTTACTAATACCTCTAGCTATACTATTAGCTTATTAGATATATTTCTATAATTATATATAGATTAAGGTATTACTAGCTAAGCCTTAGGTATTATCCTATAAAGATACTCTAGAAAGGGTATTATTATTAAGTAAAGATATTATTCTAGCTATAGAAATAGTAGATATAATATAGACTAGCTTTTAACTAAATCTATTATAGCTTATACTATTACTATATTATATCCTATTAAGTATATTATAGAAATTACTACCTATATACTATTAGAGCTAGTATTAATAAATAATATAATATAAATATTATAACTTAGGTTAACTTAATTCTACTTAAAGGTAGATATATATTTACTATAAAACTCTAGCTTCTAATATTAATAAGCTTATTATAGGTTAATCTTATATAGGTTAGCCTATTATAGGCTAGCTTACTAGATAGGCTATCCTATTAATAAGCTATCCTATTAATAAGCTATCCTACTAGATAGGCTGTCCTATTAGAAGGGCTATCTTATTAGAAGGGCTATCCTATTAGAAGAGCTATTATATTATAGGCTAGTATATAGAATAAGCTAGTATACTATATACTATCTTATTAGAAGAGCTAGTATATAATATACTATCCTATTATAAGGGCTATATTATAAAACTATATAATTATATATAAAAGGTATTATATATTATTATATATAATACTAGATATTTTCCCTAAGCTAGGGGTAGACTAATCTTATCCTTCTTTTTTATTTCTTTACGCTATATCTTATATATAGAACCTAGCTATACTATTAATTAAACCCTATTTAACCTTATTTCCTTATAGCTATCCTACTATATACTATCCCACTAAGAGGCTTAGTATATTAAATATTTATTTATTTTTCAGGACTGGCAGAAGGTGGTTGAAAATCTAGGGGCAAGTAGGTGATATAACAGATGAGACATTAAACTAGTACCTTAAGCAGCTATAACTAAAGAGACTCTATATTTTATCCACTATATTTCCAGCCTAAATCTAAGTAAATAAGTTTAGAAAATAACTATTATATAATTAAAAGGCTAGAAAAAATACCTATACTTTTTTTATTTAATATCTAAGTATCTCTAACCGTAGGATATACCTAGAAAGAGGACCTAAGAATTTAGTATTTTATCTATTATATCACCCACTAGGGGGGTAACCTAAGTGCGCCCTTAGCTATAGGTTCTAGTATAGCCCTATAGAACCTTCTAGGTCTTATATATTAAGCTTTAATGCTATAAGTATATACTATATGTATATATATATATACCTATATAGCTATTTTAACTTCTATTTTAATAATAAAACTTATATATAAGCTCCTTATAATTATAAACTTACCCTTCACTATCTCTATAATTACATAGGTACGATAGGATAGAAAGCCACTATGGTGCATAGTAAGCGGGAAAGCTAAAGGTTACTAGTAACCTATAGAAATTAGGGAAGCTAGGGTTACTAACAACCTATAGGAATTAGGAAAACTTATAGTCGCTAGCGACCCTATAGAAACCAGAGATTAGGAGTGGAAAACTAAGGGTTACTAGCGACCCTCTAGAGATTAGGGGTTAGGGAAGCTAAAGGTCGCCAGCGACCCTCTAAAGATCAGAATTCAGGGTCAGGAAAACTAAAGGTCGCCAGCGACCCTCTAGAGATCAGAGATCAGAAGTCAGGAAAACTAAGGTCGCCAGCAACCTGCGGGGGTCATTTCTGTAGGTTGCTAGCAACCTATAGAAAGCAGCAATCAGGGAAGCTAAGGTTGCTGGCAACCTACAGAAAGCAGTAATTAAGGGAGCTAAGGTTACTAGCAACCTATAGAAAGCAGAGACTAAGAAAGCTAAGGTTGCTAGCAACCTATAGAAAACAGCAATCAGGGAAGCTGAGGTTGCTAGCAACCTATAGAAAGCAGTAATTAAGGGAGCTAAGGTTACTAGTAACCTATAGAAAATAGTAATTAGGAAAGCTAAGGTTACTCTAGAGTGTATAGGTTACTAGTAATATACTCTATTTATAGAAAATAGTTTTATATAGTACTAAAGTTTTCTAGTAACCTATAATATAAAATAGCTAACTAGAGCACTTAAGTAGTTATATAAAGATTTATAGGGTGTTAAGATATTAGTTACTATATAATAAAGGGGGTATATATATAAATTATATACTATAGGTAGGTATAGGGGTTAGGTTATCTAACTAGGTGTACTAAGATTATAGAGCTCTATAGTCCTAGAACTAGTACTAGCTTAAAATAAGCCCTAAGTTAAGGTTAAATACTACTAGGCTCACCTTCCTCCTTCCTTATAGCTATTAAATCTAGTAATTTAACCTTAGATACTAAATTACTAACTAATTAATTCTTCCCTAAAAGGAAAACTAAACTATAGAATATAAACTACTACCTACTAAGAGAGATTACTTAAATAAGAATCTTACTAGGATAATAAAGTAGTTAATATATAGATATAATAAGATTAGCCTTTAAGGTAACTTTAATATTTATCTCCTTATATATTAAAATAATAAGTATTATAAGTATAACTCTACTAGTAACTTATTATTCCTAGCCTTTATTAATAAGATTATAAGTAGCTTAATAAAATATTACTCCTTATAGCTTATTTATTTATTTTCTTTAATAAAGGGAAGATTATTCTTACACCCTATAAGAAAGATACTAGCTAACTATACTATAAAGGAGGATAATAATAGTACTTCTATCTAGATATCTAGAGTAACTTTCTATAATTAAGGTATTCTTTTATTTATCTATACTTATTTATAATTAGCTCTATATCTAGGGATAAGTTATTAATATCTATAAGTAATATATAAGAGTAGGTAAATATAGTAAGATACTATTACTAAAAAGGGTAGCTAAATTAATAAAATAACTAGGAGTAATTAAGAAATACTAAGAGTAAATAATATATAAAAGGCTTATATAAGCCTTAGATATTAGGCCTAATACTAAATAGGAAGGGAAAGAGGAATTAAATAAGAGGAGTAGAAAATAGATATAAAGTTACTAGTAACCTACTTAGGGATAAGATATAAAAGTAGAAAATAGATTATTAGAGGCTTTAATAGATAGATAGCTAGTTATATATCTAAAGGCTGAGATACTAAGGTCTATATTATATATACTAATGTAGCTTCTAGCTTACTCTATACTTATAGTATTAATAGGGTTAGTCTCTAATTTATTAAACTAGTAGCCTGGATAATAGCTTAGTCTATAAGTATATATATATAATCAGGCCTTAATTAAGATATGCTATGTTTAATGTACCTAAAGACTTAGCTTTAATTTAAAATCTTAGCACTTTAACCTATAGTTTAGCTACACTACTAAAAATTAGGACTTAACTTAACCCCTACTAAGCCTAGTTTTAGGAAGTAATTAACTATTATACTAATACCTTTAACCTATATAATAAGCACTAGTGATTAAATATAATTAAATATAGCTATATATAATTAAATATAATTAAATATAATTTAAATATAACTAGCTATAACTAAAGCTAATAAAATATAACTAAATATTAGGGCATTATAGTAGGTATAGAGTATATTCCACTATACACTTATATTATCTAAAATGCTGCTTCTCTAATTTCCGCCTTACATCCGCTCACGATATACCTCACATTAAACGGTTGCTCTGATCCTGCTATGATGATAGGGGAAAAGGGCAGCCATACTACAAGCCTATGTAAACGCTTAGCAAATCGTACGCGCCCCAGCACAGCAACCAATTGTAAGCATACCCTCGTAGCATCACAGGACTATGGACCGAAGTCGTAATCTTATCCATCTCCTTGAAGGCGTCCACGTCCTACGGTATGCCTAGCACTGCTCTATGCCTTCGGATCGAAGAGGAGAAAGGTTCTTCCTTCCGAGCTCCCCTTCGTAAGCTCGAGCCACAGAACGATCCGTGCACATCGCCTTGCACCACAGACCACCAACACTCCCTCTATGTATATTAGGCGGCAGAGGCTATGCCAATTTTTAGGCAGAGCACACACTAGGAACGCTGTAAACCCTGCATCATCCACTGCTTGATATTCTAATTTGCCCACTATTCCTTATTACTTCTAACCTTTAAGTGTTCTTGTTTTTATCCGCTGCCCTATCGGCTATGCCCAACTTGAAACGTAACTACACTCCAGCCCCAGGTGTAGATAAGCCTATCCGCGGCTCATCGGCGGGCATCAAATCGACCGCATTGACGACGCCGAGGCAGAAATTAGGTCAGTGTGAACAGATCAATGAGCTTTGGAGGGACCGCAACTACATCGAGAAGGTCGTGCACAGCGTTGGCAAGCTGGGGGATCAACTACAGGAATGGAATAAGCACCAGAAGGATGCTGTTCAAGAAACCTTAAACCAGCCCCGTATCCGTCCTGTCTCTTTTAGCTCCCCATTCACTTGTGCTCGGCCCCCCTGCCCTGTTACCACACTCCTCCGAAGAGGGGCGATCGGCGCCGTTGAGATTCAAATATCGGCCCTCTCCTCACTCTTTTTTTTCCACTTCCTCCCCCCACGAACAGCTGTGCCCCACATACCAAAGGCTGAACGAGGCGGTTTTGGAGAGGTTAATTGGGCTTACGGACAAAGCATTGGAAATAAAGGAGAAACCGGATGTCTGGCAAAACGACCCGTGGATGAAGCAGCTGGATTGGTCTGGCCAAGAAATCAAAATGGTAAAGGGGAAACGAAAGAACGACCCGCCCCGGCCTGCAGCAAGACAGAAGAAGCCGGGGATGCCAAAGTGGTACAAGGACTTGTTTGCCAAAAACGACGCCCCGATCAATGTCTCACCCTCCCTTGGCATACGGGCGTGCGATCGCGCATTCGCTCTCAGAGAACGTAAAGTTTGGGCTAAACATAGAAGGTGCCTGTGAAAGAAGGAAGATGGTTGGATGGCTCTTAGCCATCTGCTCACTTGCCCAATCAACAGTTTGGCTAGCGGGAGTCCTGAGAGTACAAGCCTGTGTGCTGGTCGCCTATACATAGCAATTTCTCCCACGCTACATAGTACATTGAAAAAGTCCGAGTTGTCAGCGGGCGAACGGTCGGCGAGTCAAAACAACGCTGTGAGGTCAGTCTAGAGTGTGAATGGAGAGACCTCGCCTCGCTTGCAGGCCCCCAACTGACAAAGTGATAGGCTAGGATAAATTGATATTGGCTGATCGTTCTGCCCTGCATACCAAGTGACGCGCAGCCCAAAAGATGACGAGGCGACAGAAGCACGGGCTTTGATTCATGTACACCGATAAGGGGAGAGGTCACCTTCGCAGCGGTGGGTGACGGGATCGTAGCCCCTGCATCTTTTTACACAGCAGCACACGATTCCCGGTAGGTTTTGAAGGAATACGAGCGTCGATTATGCGAATACGTAGGCATCATGCCTCAAGCGGATTTGACCCCAGAGCTTGGCTGCGTTGATTGCTCTCGGTGCAGCCAAAAACGTCGAAGTCCGGACTGAAGACACCAACTGAAGCAATGATACTCCCAATAGTCGCGCGGAGGATGGGAGGATCATTGTTTCCTTGGCAGAGACATGCCGCAATACATGGTAATGAAAGAGGAAGAGGCCGAGGGAGGACCTATGTACCATTACGTGCTCAATTTCCTGCCCCACAGATCGAATGCGCGCGTTTCAGCGTGTCCACCGGACTATTGATGGCTTTTACCAATCTAGAAAGACCTTCGAAGATGAAAGCCGAATAAGACAAAATCAGATATTACCAATTTCCAAGTACCTTAGATTCTTATATTCAAAGAAACCTTGAGCTCCACTCTCCCCGGCCAAAGATTGCATATGCGGTTCATACTCGCAAAGACCTGATATTTCCCGGTAATCCAGTACCGGCTACGGAATTGCTTGATTTGAATTTAAGGAAACAAACAGACTTTGAAATAATAATTATAGTAAATCTGCGAACCTATTTGCAGGACTAAGATTAAAGGCTGAATTAATGAATCTGCGGCAATCCTTTCAACTCTTGGCCAAGCAAGTATTCAACATGTGGTTCGCCGAGCCTTAGAAATAGCCCCTTTATTTATCCTGGGTAAGTATTTTAATATATATTAAATTGGACGAGTTGCACAAAATAATGAAGGATCTTCCACCTCATTTCATCTCCCGGCTGAGATTGGCATGGCGACATGGGTGTCCACGAGCAGCTAAGCACGTTCCAGGCCATGGATTTTGACCCAGATTAAAACTGTCTTTGCAACCTTAGCATCCGGGGGTCATGGTCTGACCCTGGATTCATCTTTCGTTTCAATTATCACTCAGGAGAATAACACTATAGGCGTCCACTACCCTATACCGTCCGGTCGTAGCAGAAGTTTAGATTCGAGGTTGCCTCTTGAGTAGTAGATGATTATGCACACGAATAAGACAAGATAAATTGTATATATACGGGAATTATCATATCCTTATTTATCTTCTTAGAGGCTGAAGTAAGCAGATTCTGTAAAACGAAACAAAAAAGCGCGGAATTTGACTGTCTTATGTGGCCAAATAGTGAACACTCTCAGCTTTGCTATTCGACTGCTACTAGATGGGAATCACGAACATGGGGAGAAAGGCTCCTGTCATGAATCGTGGTATACAAGGGCCTCTTGCAAGGGTATTTACACGCAATTAGCTAGCATTATGTAGAAATGGGATCAGACAGTACTATAACAGCGCGTGCGAGTTTAAGGCTAAAAGGAGGGGCGGAACTAAGTGAAGGGCAATGGAGTATGCTTGGTACCGTAGCTATGTAAGACTATAGAAAGGTAGATAGAATCAAGTCTTTACGAATTATATTGGATGGAAATATTAGTTTCTGAGGAATTCATACCGCCTTGATATCCAATAAACAGCTGAACGCCACTTGCTAATACAAAGGCCTGAAGGTACAAGCTTTAAGCCTCGGTCCCCTGCTGATATTAATTATAGAAACTGACTGCTAAGCTGTTGGAAGATGTAGTAGTATCTTGGAGTGTTCCCCTTTACTCAGGCACTAGTGTAATTCAATTTTGAGAAATGGATGGCGATTGGACCCTACTGAGTTGGGCTACCGTTAGCCTAGTACTAATAATAGCTGAACCCTGAGAAGTGGCCGCAATGCTCCTTCAATGCTACACTGATCAGAGAAATGACCATGCAAGATTCCCTGCCAGAAGTACCTAAATCATCAAGAAAGCACTGCCTTGTGGAGGCTTTAGTAATACCGCAAACACCCAGGATTTTGTAGAGTAGTAAGGGCTAATAGACTGGAGGAATATAACACCATCCGTATATGTATTTATGGCATGAGCTGATAGTTGATCTGCATAATGGACTCCATGGCTGGTGTATGCAGTGTTCACCCAAATGGTTCGCCATTATTGAGACATGGCTATCAAGTTCTTGATCATTGATTCCTGTAAAGCTTAATTAATGCTTTAATGAAATAGTTGAACTTGAGGAATTGGCTGCTTAGATGAATACTCGATCTGTCTGAGATTGCCAGAGACATTGGGTAGTACCAAATGCCAAGCTCGGGTGATATCACCTCCTGATTGCATGCGACCCACCAATATTGAACCCCGACCATGGGTGGTGCATTCACCGACGCTTCGTTGTTTGAATCCCGGGAGCTAGCTGAAAGCGTATCTTGCCGAGCGGTTCGGCAGGCCGTCGCAGAATCGATTTGCCAAAATCGGGAGGAGGGAACTGGGGGTGTCAGAGGAACTAGGCCCTCTTGGTCATCTCTTGAAGGTATTCGTCATATTATAACCATTTTCTGAGATCCCCGAAGCTCGCCTTACACCTCCTGAAAGAAGGGCGTAGATGGACGGCATGACTACCCCAATGACATGCTATGTCTAAGCGAGGGGTGGATGTAGAAATGTAGGACTCTTGAGAAAGACGGAAGAAAAATATATAAAGTCTGAGACGATCTGAACAACTTGCGCTTTCCTTCCTCATCAAACAAACAAAATAAAAATAAAAATAGTCCTTTTCAGTCTATTCTTTATTTCCTTACTTTGTCTTTTTTTCCTATACTTTTTTCTTCCTTTTCTCTATCCCTCATCCTCATCTTTTCTTAAGTTGCTAGTCATTTTCTAGGACCTTTTCTAGAACAATTCTTTATACTAGCTTTTTATAATGGTTGCTTATAAGAACCTCAGCTTTGCAGCTGTCCTGTCTCTTGGCCTTGCCGCCCACGGACTGGCCGCCAAGACTGAAGCCACCAATCTTGTCGCTCGCGGTGTCGAGTCTGATGGTGCTCCTGAGTTTGTTACCCGCGACACCCCCGCCGAGCTGGAGGAGCGTGACGAAGAAGGCGAGCTAGAGGCCCGCGACCTTCTTGAAGAGCTTTACGAGCGCGATATGTACGAGGAAGACGAGTATCTATTTGCCCGTGGCCCAGGGAAGAAGGACCGTCCTGCCCCCCCCGACCCTAAGAAAGATAAGGGGGGGAAGGGCTCGACGAGAAAGCGTGGTCTACTCACCCGCGGCGGGAAGAAGGACCGTCCTGCCCCCCCGACCCTAAGAAAGATAAGGGGGGTAAGGGCTCGACGAGAAAGCGTGGTCTACTCACCCGCGGCGGGAAGAAGGACCGTCCTGCCCCCCCCGACCCTAAGAAAGATAAGGGGGGTAAGGGCTCGACGAGAAAGCGTGATCAGCTTGCCATCGAATACGATGTATACTAAGGTGAGGCTGCCATCCAGAAGCACTCCCGCAATATTTCTGATCTTTGTTTCGAGGATTCTGCCCAAACCCTCTGGTAAGGGCATTGGCGGTGGGCAGTGGAAGACATGCCTTTAAAGGGGGGAGGCTTAAGGAAGAAGTTCAGGCAAGCACAAGAGGCACTCGGGTTTTAGACTTTCGAGACATATGGTAGCTTGTGCTTTTAGAGACCATCATTGTTTATATCACCTGGTTTCTGGAATAGTGGTTGTAGTTTTTAGTGAATGTGACCTGTTCAGATGGGATGGGAAATGCATATTAGATTTAAAGTGGTTTTTTCTTGGGGAGATGATCTTTTTTGAATACTACTAGTTGGTATTCAGAGCTATTTCTTCAACTTTGAGTGACGGTCTTTACATCTCACACTTAAATAAGAAGTTACCGCATCACGCAGTAAATTCAATGGTAATCAACGCGTATATCTCTCGAGTGAGTGTTTCTTGGCTGGAGTGACATCCTCTTAGATTGAGGCTTCAAGCAGCGATACACGACGATTCCGAATAGGCATATCGCCGCCATGAGTAAAAGAAAGAGTAGCTTATGTGAACGGCTTCTGACGTGGCAGCGCAGGACTGTGGAACCAATGAAGTCCCAACATCAAATGATGCAGACTACTGTAACATAAATTTGCCTCCTTGGCCGCCTTGGACCATCTCAATTTCCCCCATCCACTCCAACCCTCCAAAACAACGGCAGCAGTAGGAAGCTTCACCCTCATCAAAATCTTCCTTTTCTGCATTTTAAACGTCTCCAGGACGCTAGGATTAACCCCCATACTAGAAAATGAACGACACGCGGCGTCTCTCGAGTCGAACCGAGCGAGAAAATCTCGCCACCCCCCCACACCCCCCAAGCCAGTTGATGGCTCAGTCAGCTCCAACGATGCCAACCAAGTTGCTCGATGCGCCTACACAGCGCTTTTATATTTTTGCTGTTTATATGTCTCTGTTCGCATGGCGATTATACGACCTAATAGACTTTTATGAACGCGGAGAATCTTTTGAGTATTCCCTATGGCTTTGGCTTAAGTGGTGTTTTATTGATGCCGTCTTCTTGTTTGGTCTCCCCTACCTCAAGATCCCTTGGTTGGACTGGTCTTTTTCTATAACTATGACTGTTTTCATTGTACATATGGTCATGAACGCATTTCCGGTGTCTTGTATAGCGCAGTGTGCGAAGGCAGCTTTGTACCTTTTCAAGGGCATTGTGAAGTTCCCTAAGGCTAAAATAATGTGGCATGCGATCTTGACATCTACCTCCAATATCAGGTTGGTCTCCTTGGTTTTATCTATTTTGCCAATTGTCCCCGCAGACGGATACGGGTGGGTGCCCTGCTGACTCCATTCCAAGCCCACCGTGGCAACCTAGGGTCCCTCCTCCGATGGAAACTCCCAAGACTAGCATTCAGAAACCTAGCTATGAGCGGCAAAGTCCCGGACTGGAAGACAACATCATAAAGATCGACAACAACGATAACGACAAGAGGGTAACATCCTCCGAGCTCGGTGAGAATGTTTCAGGTGGCGCAGAGGAGACGCTCTCCTCTAACAAGACTTCTTCAGAAGCGTCCGAAGACTATAATTATGATGTCATTTTCACCCGAGAGTTCGCTTCGGCGGTTCAAGACTGTTTCAAACTGGCTGTCGAGCGCATTGCCGGGACTCGTCTATCATGGTGGCCGTCAGCTGAGCCAGAGGATAAATTGAGCCACGCTCACATTCGAGTGTACTCTATGCCCTTCGTAAGTCTCCTATACGTATCCTCTAATACTGCTAATAGTATCTGAGTCTTCGTCATGCCAGGCGCTGAGTATTAGCATAAGTCACTAGCTAACTCCTGCTATTTCTGTACAGCGAGGCCGACGCTTTTACGCCGATATTCCGACATCTCTGGCAGAAATCCTATTTCCCAAGCTGATCATCGCTCGCGAGTCCGCCTCAAAGTCCAATTGGACACCATTGAATCGTGAAGCGGTCCTCCTCCATGACACAACTCTAATACACATCCTGCTCCTCTATTTTGCCTCAATGGGAGAATGTGAACTTGAGGGGAAAGGTGCGCTCAAAGACCGAAACTCTTAAAGATCATCTATATAACCAAAACGCCAGGACATTACAAGTTTCAGACCGCAGCACCGGCCGGCTCAAGCAATACCGGCAACCCTAAGGACCAGGCCACACAAGCAACAGGGGTATTAACCTCTGTTCACACTGGCGCTGGAGCATCGGGTAGTAATTCAAAGAAGAGACAAGGTCGGGCCGGAAATGGAGCGGGTTATCCTCGGTCGACTACCGCTCTACCGGGTGGCGACGGGGCGCCCGTACAGTTTCCCGTCCTCTTCGTCAGTGCCAACATTGGGCCCAACCAAGATATTGCTCGAGTCGCAGAACCTGGTACAAAGGACAAGCAGACTTTCGAGTCACTCCGCAGGGCCTATGGAGGATTTTCCGCTGGGTGGTATAGGCCGTGGCGTGCCAAGCGTCCAGTTGGCGTCAAGTTCTATCGGGTAAGCCACCTGACCGAGTTTATAGCATCCTCAATAGCTGCTGCGCTATTCAGCTATTCGCTTTGGCTTAAGGATATGCATGTCCGCTGACGCCGGGATAGTTTCAGAGTTTTCACTGGCGTAAATCTCAAGGCTCACATACCGAGTTCCTCTATCATATCGCCGTACACGACGATATGGAGCGCTATCCACATCAGTCTGAGGAGGAATACGTCGAGTATGAGTTCACGCCAAAGCCATGGCAGGGGATGGGCTACTTCAACAAAGAAGTCTGGCATTACTTTCTCTGCCCGGAAGATTGCGGCAATTCCAAGGATTTGACAAGTGCCCTTCCTATACGAATCAATGGTCCCATCCCTCCACAGTGGACTGCCTTTGGTATTCATGTCGACGAACGACCTTCTGTGCTGAGCATTTGCTTCAGATTTGCGGCTGTGTCTTGATTGTTCTCATTGCAGGTGGAGTATGGTTTATCCGACCTTGGCTAAGTGGCCATCCCGATGACTTACAGAACGCTTTCATGCCGGCGACCTATACTGCCGCAGCCATGGTATGTACTTTTATGGCAGTTACATTAGCACGTTCTTGAGCTCGGGGAAGATATCTCGCACGAACATCACTTGACTCTTCGTTTGCATCACATCCGCCTTGGATACAAATCTAGCGGCGTCTGACCGAATATACCATTCGCGGTGGTATGTGGAACAACATCGCTCAGAGCTGCGGTCGGCTATCCGCCAAACCGCCAAATAGAATGATAGAGTGATAAGTGTTCCTGCAGTGCAAGTGACATCCACCCCCTTACTTCTCAAGCTCTCAACTCGTTCCGAAAAGGCATTGGCGGACCCCGTAGGGGACCGGTCTCCTGTCTCTACAGCCACAGTCCGGAAAGTCTCGTTCCGAAAGGTCTGCTGGCGGGCCCCGTAGCGCCACAGTTCGCGCCACAGTTCGCGCCATACTCACTCGCCACAACCTGTGACGATGACTAAACAAAATCTTCAGCCTCAAAGTCGAGTATCTCTCCTTTACTTGGACTTGGTACATTTAGTACTATATAAATAATAATAACTACCCTCAGTCTTCTTGCGAGCATTGCGGGCGAGGCTCTTTTTTTTTTAGCGGTACTACTTTATATTTTCTACGTCAGCCTTTGCCTTTAGCGTGCATGCCGGCTGTTTGCACGATGGCACTTAACTACATCCGGCTCACCGGGGGAAAGATATGATAGCAGGGATCTAGCACTTCAGCACGTGGAGGAAACTTCTCGTTCATTCGCTGGCATCGCAGATAGCAAGAGCCTTTTCTAGGGGGCTGTTTAATGAAACCGGGGCGATCAGCCAGAGCCAGGTACATATATCCTCTTCGCCTCTTTTGTGAGAACAAACCTTGCGTCTTCACCTCTTCCGTACCTACAGGGTGCTTCAAGCAGCGCATTCATTGTGTGTGGAATAACGAGAGCAGGGTCAATTGATTTGAGGATATTCATCGCAGTGGGCTCGACATCACGCGACAATGACCATCAAGACACCTTGGTCGCGATTCCGACCCAGCGGTCTCGCAAAAGGCCTCCAGAACATTATTCGGGAGAATTGGTATCTGGGATTGACGTCCTTTGGAGGCCCACCGGCCCACTTCAAGATTGTGAGTTCATGGCCCGTCGACTGCCCAGAATCTCCAAAACCGTAATCCCCGTAACCTCCATCTTCACCTCTTCCGTGGATGCCGCGTTGGAAGGATCAATCCATGCGGGTGGCCGATGAGACATTATCTGGCCGACAATGGTGATGGCTAACATGCTGGCTGGTAGTTTCACGGCAAGTTTGTCGCCAAGCTCTCATGGATTGATGAGCAGGTGGTATGTACTCGTGAAACTGCCGCGAAACTCTCTGCTGATGATAATAGTGCTGTAGTATCAAGAGCTCTTCAGCATCTGTCAGGCCTTTTCCGGCCCCGGCAGCACCAAGATGCATTACTGCATCAATCTCCTGCACGATGGCTTCATCCCCGCCGTTGTCGGATTCGTCATCTGGAGGTAACGTCTCTCATCCTCAACATCTCGCTGTAGAACTGACTTGTTGAACAGCCTCCCTGGCGCCCTGGGCATGTACGGCCTCTCTATCGGCGTTTCCAATATCGGCGACTCCCTCCCTCGCCCCGTTTACGCCTTGCTCTCCGGCCTCATCGCCGCCACCGTTGGCATCATCGTCCTGGCAGCCGTCCAGCTGTCCGAAAAGGCCATTACCGACAAAATGACGCGTATCGTCGTCTTCCTGGGCGCTGCTGCCGGCATGATGTACAATGCGTTGTGGTATTTCCCACTGCTTATGTTTCTTAGGGGCATTGCAACTGTTGTGCATGACTTTCGATGGTTGCATGGCCCGGTCAAGGCTGTGGCTGGGACATTGAGGAGAAAACGCACACGGTCCGAGGCGGAGGCGGATGAGAGCGTGCAGATGCAGATTCAGCAGGAGACGGCTCGAGTCACCCTCGTGAGAGCACCGCCGCGGAAGATACTTCGTTGAATTGCCGCAGGACTACCGACCAGCCAAGCACCATCGGCCGCGAAGATATCACGCTCCCCATCACCACACATAAAGCATCAATCCCCGAGTCCGAGCCGCGCGTCGTCCCCGAGGAACGACGCCTCAACATCAGCTGGAAATCCGGACTTCTCCTCATCGGCCTCTTCCTCATCACTTTTATCGCCGTCATGGCCCTGCGCGGCGTCCTGCCCAACCGCCCGCTCCTCTACGGTCTCTTCGGCAACATATACCTCGCGGGTACCATCATCTTTGGCGGCGGCCCCGTCGTGATTCCGCTGCTCCGCGAGTATATTGTCGACGAAGGCTGGGTCAGCGCGCGTGACTTCCTGATTGGCCTCGCTATCATCCAGGCGTTTCCAGGACCCAACTTCAACTTTGCTGTGTACCTTAGTAGTCTGACGGCGATCAACGGAGGCCACAACTCTGCTGCTGGTGCTATTCTTAGGTTCCTGGGTCTCTTCTTTCCCGGTTTAATCACAGTGCATGGAACTATAGGTATCTGGAAAGCGATTCGGGGGTGGAGATAGGTAAAATCGGCCCTTAGAGGAGTTAATGCTGCTGCTGTCGGGCTTATCTATACTGCGGTCTATCGTCTCTGGCAGATTGGCTACATTGATGAGGGATTCCAGCAGGGAACCAGCCTAGCGGTTGAACCGTGGTGGGTGGTTGTGACAGCCACGAGCTACGTAGGTGGCTACTGGTTTGGAGTGAGCCCGCCTGTGGCCATCATCATGGGCGCTGTCATGGGCTTGATATAGTACGGGGTTGTCTCAACTTAAAGTACTGTTTTCACACTACATATCATGGATAAACATATAAACAGGATATTGAGTGGAATAATGCAATTGTGGTCTATATTGAATGAGGTATGCGAATTGGACGTTGGTGCTTAATGAGATTAAGAAATGAGGCGATTAACCGGTGCTTAACTATGATACCATCGAAATGCAGCGCCTGTGCGTAATGTTTCCCAACCCCCCGCCCCAAAAAAAAAAAAAAAGGAAAAAGGAAATAAAAGTCACACGCAGACGCCACTAACGCCTGTAATCACATGCACAATTGTCTCTAGATCACCTTAAGCTAATGTCTAGCATCTAAAGCTTAGCTGTCATCTCTTCCTAAGATAATACTTATCGCAGGCATGTTCCGAAAGGCATTGGCGGCCCCCGTAGGGGACCGGTCTCCTGTGGCAAGCTTTGGGTACTAGTAGAGGGAAACCACAATGCTTAGGTTTTTCAATACTAGTGCCAGAAGATACTATCGCTAGGTAATTTATAGCGCTTGAATACTGGTACAAGTTAAACTGCAGTGCTTGAATACTAGTACCGAAAAAACTACAGTAATTTAGTCCTAGTACTAGATAAGATAAAGTAACAGGAGACCGGTCCCCCTTCAGGGGCCGCTAATGCCTTTTTAGAATAAGTTAAGAGCTTGGGAAGTAAGGCGCTTACCTCGTGAAAGAATAAGCCTAATATAAGTATAAATCTTATAAAGCCTAAGATCTAGGTATATATTATATAACTACCTTAGGGCTATAAGCTATAGTTAGCCTTCTATTTATCTAATAGGAAAGGATAATTAAAGCTTAAATATAATAAGCTATATACTCTTCTATTAAAATACTAATTATATACTACCTATTATAATAGAATATACTTAAGGAGATATATCCTAATACTATAAAGAATTAAGTATATTTCACCTAGATAAAAAATATAATAGCTCCTCTATATACTTATTAAAAGGAAATATAATTTTACCCTTCCTATTATACTAACTAGAAAATTTAAGAGTAAAAGGGGATAATATATTATATACTTACTAGTACTATAGTATATTAATATAATTAGGGAGGTTAACTATACCTTACTATTAGTATTATTTTAATTACTATTATCTTTAAGACTTACTACCTTAGGCTACTATTAGTATTAATATAGTAATATAAATACTTATATAGAGGCCTTTCCCTCTTTAACTTAAGTATCTTAATCTTAGTTTTACCTTCTTTTAACCCTTTATATACTAATAATTTAGAGTTCTCTATTTTCTACTCTTATCTTAACTAGTATTTAAAGTTTCTTAAATAGTACCCTTTTAGTATTTATTCTATCCCTATAATTAATTCCCTAGCTTACTAATACTATATATAACCTTCTTAATATAGTTATAATCCCTCTAAAGCTTATTAATCTATTTATATTAACCTAATTTCTATCTTAGTATTATTAATATAATTAATTTAATACCTATTAATAAGCTATAGATATTATTTATATCTAGTACTAAGTTTATAGTTACCCCTCCTTTAACTAAAAAACTATCTAATAATCTCTTAAAGGATAAGGTATAAAGATTATAAGTAATACTATTAACTATAATTAGATATAGAATAATATTAAGGGGTATTTTCTAAAAATCTAGTATAATAAATATATAAGTTAAGGAACTAATAGGAATATTAATATAATTCTAAGTCTAAATCTCTTTAGTAATTAACTTATTAAAGAGATCTTATATATAGTTAATATAGTTTTAGGAGATAGTTATATTCTCACCTTAGAGGCTTATAGTTAAGCCCTAATTAGCTCCCTTATAAAGGGGAAAGTAATTAATAATATATTAATTAATATAATTATTAAAATTATTTATTAAGCTTAAGTACCCTCTAAAAGTAAAGTAATCTTTAAACTAATACTTAATTAGTATATTAATAGAATCTTAATTTATTAATAAATTTTTAAATAGAGATAAATTATTATTCTAATTATATATATATTAAGGTATCCTTAGTTATATAAAGATATTAGTTTTACCTAGATACTTTATATCTTTCCTAGTATTTACCTAAAAAGTTTAATTATTATACCTTTTATTAAGAGGCTTATTTATACTTAAGGCTAGAGTATAATTAAGTTTTAAGTTTAGTATAATTAATAAGATAGTAAATAAAAATAAGAATACTTAAAGGTTAAAAGTAATAAGGAATAATAAGTAAATTAGAATATTAAGTAGTAAATAATATAGGGTTTATAGTATTCCTAGTATATATTTATACCTAAAAATTTAGTATAGCCTCTACTACTTAATATATATAGAGGGAGTATTAATTATTATAGAAATTCCTAATTTATATATAAATATTTAATTAATTACTAATCTAATATAGTAGATCCTATATACTATAATAAAAGAATAACTAATATATATAAAGTTAAATATATTAATTAGTAACTTTAGTATATAATTAGCTTTAAATAAGGCTAATATATAGGGGTATTTTATATTTTTATAATATAATATTATAGTACTTAGTTAAGTTATAGTAAGTCTTAACTATATATAATAAGAAAGTTATAGTATAAAAAAATCTATAATATATAAGTTATAGCGTGGTCCCTTAAGGCTTATATATGGCGTAAACTGTAGCGTATAGGTTATGGCGCAGATGATTAAACGAAGGAGGGCGCGGAAGAAAGAACAGGAGACCGGTCCCCTACGGGGTCCGCCAATGCCTTTTCGGAACGAGTTAAGAGCTTGAGAAGTAAGGCGCTTAATAAGGGTCTACGAGGAGCTAATGAAGTCCAACAACGTGAATAACAAGTCTGTATCTATACGACATCCATCGCCTTCAGAAACTGCTCCCCGAAACCCAGGTTCTAACCATCCACGGATAACAGAGCTATCTAAGGCCTTGTAGTTTTGCTGAGTGATGATAGAATAGGCATCTCGGCAACGGGTAGTCGACTTTCCTGGCTCTGGAAGCGGCAAGTTACGGCAATCCCGGTCTTCAGAGTCTGTGAATGCCTCGTAGTCGGGTGTAAGCGCCTGGCCCGTTATGTCGCTGGCCCATGGAGCTGATAAGATGGGAGACGGATTCCAATTCCATACCCCGCTGGAAATAGCTTGGTTTGGAGCAAGGGAGGCTTGTTGGTTCGTTTTGTCTTTTCCTCGCTGGACTACAAAGCGACCATGTTGACGACCCAAGATCTTGCGTGACTCCTGGACTAAAGTCGATTGATAGCTATGTCCGCGTGTCAATGGCTTAACTGCTCCATTTCTTGTCGTTGGAAATTCTTTCGAGGCTTCGTGAACTTCGAGCAGCATTGAGTTGCCTTGTGTCCTCGCTTGCTCTAGCTTCTGAGAAAGCTCTGCGATACGGGATCGAGCCTGGGTAAGTTGTAGCTGTGTCTCTGCTAGGCGGGTCTCGAGATCCGCAATGTGATCTTTGACTTTCTTGCGGTGGCGGCGCTGGTTGTTGCGTAGCCTGACCACCTTGTGATCAGCCGCCTTCGATGACCATTTGCTCATCATCTCGAAGCTGAGCGGCTGGTGCAGCGCATGAGCTGTTCAAGTAAATACTCGGTGTTTTTAACGGGAATACTCGGCCAACAGTGGGCTATCGGATGTTCAAAGTATGATTGGCTTTGTCAAAGTATCATTGGAGAAGTTAATGGGAGAGATTAGTGACGCCACTTGCAAATGAAATCACAGCCGCTTAGTCAAGATGGGCGATGACACATTGAAAATTTGCCTTTTTGGGCTTAGTTGAGCTGTGAATTGATCATCGCTGTAAAGGGAAAGAATCTGATGACACACTATCTCCACCCGCCTCAGTAGAGGTTGGAGCGAGCAAGAGCTAATGTGGATTGGCATTTCTCTTTAAATACTACCTCCTCGGACGCGTGATGTGTGCATAATCAACTTCAATGAAGATCTTGTGTGCATACAATTTGGACAGAAAGTAATCACTGCCGCTGGCAATATATTCAAAATCTATGGATTCTCAGCAAATTTACGACCGAGTCAGCGCGCACTATAGCGCCGCCTCTCAAGGAATGACTGCTGAATATGGGAGTGCCATCGCAAAGTCCTTCGGGTACTCTGACGAGGAACTCTCAAGTGCCCCTGAGGGATCTAATCTCGGCCTTAGCTGCGGGAACCCTCTCGCTATCTCTAGTATTAGTGAGGTAAGGCACGGCCCTCGTAATTCCTGGCACTAAAGTTCTATGTACTAATAGTTCAATATTAGGGCGAGACGGTAATTGATCTTGGAAGCGGAGCTGGTTTTGATGCTTTCCTCGCCGCCAATAGGGTTGGGCCGTCTGGGAAGGTCATCGGTGTCGATATGAACAAGGTATAGATATGTTAAACCTTTCAGCGTGTTATGGGTCCTAAAATCTGACATAGCTCACAGGATATGCTCGCTAAAGCCAACAAAATCAAGGCCGAAACTGAAAAGACCAATGTCGAGTTCATCAAGTCGGGCATCACAGACATGTCAGTCCTCGAATCCGAAATTGCTGACTGCATCATCTCCAACTGCGTCATAAATCTTGTCCCTGCTACAGAAAAGCATCTAGTTTTCAGAGAGATATTCCGTCTCCTAAAGCCTCAGGGCCGTCTTGCGATCTCGGATATCCTCGCCAAGAAGCAGATGCCCGATAAGCTCAGATCTGATATAGCTCTATATGTTGGATGCATTTCGGGGGCAAGTGTGGTTAGTGAATACGAGGAATTCCTTAAAGATGCAGGTTTTAGAGGTAAGTGCCTAAAGACTTATACACTTGTAGGGTCCATCCCATGAGCTAAGAGTTGGTCATCTAGAAATTCTCATTACCGACACGAAGAGTGATCTGAATGTCTATCTTCAAACCAACGAGGACGGTTCAAAGAAGACAGAGTGTTGTATCCCAACAAAGGTGGAAAAAGAAGAAACTAGGTGCTGCGAGCCTTCAAGTGAGGTTTGCTGCGAACCTGAATTATCTTCTCCTTGTTGCACGACGAACTGCTGTGCATCAGAGAATAACTATGTCAGCCTCACAGAGAGTGACCTAAATAAGTGGGCTGGTGAGCAAATTCCCCTTACCCCATATTATCTGGAGACCTGACCTGGAAAAAAGGATCGTTCAAAGTCTACGCTGTGAAGAATTGATGCGGGCAAGATTCGTCGATGGCCTAGATGAGTAGTCACGCCTGATATGATGGCATGGGTCGATGGGTCTAGGATGTAGCCATTGATAACTATCTGAGGTATTGTGATATTGCTGAATGGGTGTACAGCTTAATTGAAGATAGGTTTGTAGCCGAGTTAATGTCCTACAAATTGGTCCGGAAAGCGGTAATCTTTTATTATCCTTTCCAGAGACTATATCCCGTGAAGTTAAACATTGACTGGTTTGATTCCGGGCGCGATTTGGCGAGTCGACTGTATAGTGCCTAGATGCTCCGATACAACACGACCCTCCCCATCTGAAGGGGGGATACCATACTCCTCCACGACAGAAATGTTTTATGGCTTCTAAGCGCTCCATTTTGAATGCTAAATGGTCCTCTTTTCAACCCTCTTACAAGTAGAGGTAACCTTTCGACAACAATGTACAGCGTTTTCAGATTCAGTCTTGGACCTCAAAGTCTGCCCACTTTACCTCCCTCATACATCTTGACCACCAAAATTCCAATTGACTCCCAGGCCATATCAGCGTGTTCCTCCCGGTTCGTTTGTCCGTATACCAATTTGAAACGTCTGATTTGTAAACTAGACCTTGCAGCCTGGATTGTATCCATTCATTGAAGGCCTCTTGGGCGTTGGTTGTTACCTCAATCTTGGCCTTCTTTGATGAATTGGCATCATTGAAGAAACGCCTTAGCAACCGGATGATGTATTCAACGGAGCACTCGATGCTCACGAGTGTAGAATGACCGGATGGAAGTGTATTGGGACCGGTCAGAATAAAAAGGTTGGGAAACCCCGAGACGCAGACACTGCATATTGATTAGCATGAGAATACTTCCTTGAGCTATTCGGCGTACCCCATGTATGCAGATGGATGATTCTCGTCCTGTTGCCAAATGGCTGGAAGTTCTGCTCCAGCCAAGCCAGTGATCCTCATCGGACTTAGAAGATGTTGAGTTTTGAAGCCGTTGGCGAGAATAAGGACATCGGCAATGAAATTCTCGCCGCCGTCACTTTCGATTTCACGGGGACCAACGACCGACAAAGACCGGGTGCTGACCAGCTTTACTCTCGGATCATGCAACGATTGAAGATATCCATGATCCAAGACTGGCCGCTTCGCTCCAAATTCAAACCCTGGTATGAGAAGATGATGATACTTCTCCGGTGCCGAACGTCGGATGTAGTTGGAAAGAGACGCTTGGATCTGATTTCGGAGTAATTTGCCAACTCGACCATTTTTGAAGACTTGGAAGGTCACATCTAACTTTAGCGCTAGCCAAGACCTCCAAAGTCGGTTTGAGAATGGTACATAACGGAACATCCTATTATCGCGCGGTTCAGTTTTTGCCAGCATGCCTTTCAGGGAACAAATAGCACTGACCATCGTTGCCATCTAGATATATGGCGGTTATCTTTTGGAGCGATCCAATGAGGGCTTCTCATGAACTGTACTAGATTTTTTTATTTTAGTTTGGTTAAGCATTTCCGGGATAAACTGGTTTGCAGAGCAGCCGTTGCCTACCACGGCTACGCTTTTATCCGTAAAGTCGATCGAATGATCCCACCTGGCGCTGTGGAAAACATGCCCTGTGAAGTTTTCGATACCACTAATTTCATCGCCACTCTTTGGCACATCGCAAAACCCAACAGCTGCGATTAGGAAAGTTGAGTATCTAAGATAAACCCGGTCAGACTCGCCGTCGACCAATCTCACACGCCAGCGAAACTCTTCATCGAGCCATTCCGCCGAGATGCATTCTTGGTTTAAATGGATGTAATTATCACAGTCGAAAGAGTGGACTACCTGCTGCATGTAGGACAGGATCTTTGGCTGAGAGGCATAGGTGGCTGACCAGTCTGGATTCGGGGCAAAAGAATAGGAGTATAGCTGGGATTATCTTGTGAGTAGGTGCATTTTTCCGTTTGATGGAGGGTTAAATGGGCAGTACTTGAGACGGTATGTCGCAACTCAGGCCTGGATATGAGTTCTTTGCCCACGTGCCTCCCACATTGTCCACCTTTTCGTAAACGGCGACTTTGAGAGCTGGAAAAGTCTGTCGCAGTTTGACGAGGGCACACACTCCTAGTAGACTAGGGCGTTAACGGGGGATCCACAACTGTGAAATGTTACTTACCTGAAAGCCCTGCGCCAATGATGATGACATCTGCCTGCTCCATATTGTTCATTGTGAAAACTTGAGAAGACTGCACTTTCCATCTGGGTTTTGGATGAGGAGCTTCACTCGTTAAATAACATCCATATCTTTGTCAGTCGGTACCGTCTTCCAGGGTCAAGAAACCCATCATATTATTAAGCTTACCCAATTGGGAAAATTAGTGATGACCAACAGATACATGGAAAGCCGATGTGGCTGAGGCTCGAGTGGGTATCCTTTAGATTATCATCTGGTCCATAATTGTAGTGGTACATGGCTGTACGGAGTACTGATGTAGCGTTCGTATACTTGGTTAGCCGGCTGGTTGGTTATAAATTCTCAGAGAGGGATGACTTCGCTTAGCCGAAGAAGGAAAGTTTTCGATATGTCACCAAAGGGCTGGAACAGCACCCTGGTCTAGAGCTACCAACGCTTATGTCGTAGCATCTTCCAGATGGATACGATAGTGTGGTCATCGTGAGCTATTGCAGAAAGCCATAGGGCACTAGATAGTATTGTACGCAATGCAATATCGTATGGAAGCTTATAGAACGATCCGATCCACCTACATCACCGTGGTCGCCCTCACCATCATGCTTAACAGTTTAAATGTTCCCGCTACTCCATATAACCCCATCACAAGTTGTTAAGAGCCATGAGCGGGTATTAATTGCTATTATTTATTAATTAATTATATACCCTTCAAATTTAAAGATTCTTTTATTTATTACTCTTTACTCCGTAGATAACTAACTACTAATGTAGGGACTTGGGTGGTCTCTAAGCCAACCCCCTGGGGGCTCGCGGACACGCAAGAAAAAGTAACTTACTTTCATTAGAACTCTCCGGCAATGAGTAAGTATTCCTTAGTTGCAGACCTCTGATATTTACAAGCGCTATACTTATTAGCTGCATAGACCCGCTTTAATGCAGCAGGATGTCCACTAGAAATTGGTTGACAATGCACTATAACTAGCCTGACTTAAAGTAATTTAGCATATTCAGTAAAGAGGGCTACTTACTTTCTCTATTGATTTCTATATTGATAAAAGTCACTTCTTTTTTTGTGACAATTTGCTAGTCCCCGACCCCCTCCATTACGGGAGGGGGTTGATGTTGAGACCACCCAGTAGTATTAGGATCCTAGGTAACCTTCTTAACCTATTTTGATTAAAAGTGTAACAGCGGGTACCAAGCTAGCAGTGCAGGCAGTGTCGGGTACCTGAGTAGTACCTGGCCAAAATCACGGGTACTACATAGTGGCCTTTAGTATACTGTTTGCACAGCTTTACCGTATACACTGTTTTTTAGTTGCTAGCAGCTACGCCTTGAGCTACGGAGAAGGGCTAACAACTTTTGACTTCAACTACTGCGAAGCCCTGCGACCTTTACAGCTGGTGGGCGTAGGTGGCCAATAAGAAACAGAGTTGAAGTCACGTTCCTGAATGACGCAGTGGGAGTCAGAAGTGACAGGGCTGGTCAGCCACAAAATTTCCAATTCGAGGCTAAGAGAAAGGCATGTGAGCTCATGCCAGGATTATGGGAATCTGTCATACCTTGCTAATGATTGGACGATTAATAATCCACAAAGAAACACCCACCAATTCGGCCGTGGTGTATCTAATAAATGCTTCGTCCAGTGTGGTTTTCTGTATATTGTAAAGTTCTCTTACCATCTCAGTACGAGTTACGTATTGCCTCTAAGACAGCGCCTGTTTTGCACGATGGCACGCAAACTCACAGACGATGAAGACGTTGAGTTGGATATTGAGGTTTTTAAGTGTAACATGTGTCAGATGGAACCCGGGCCGCTCCGGCCAGGGGATTCATTGGAAGGATCAATCCTGCTTACCTCCAGATCGGTGCTCTCTATTACTCACGTAGAGATTCACTTTATAGGTGCGCTCGGATATTATCCTCATCCGTGCTCTGTTTAACAAAACCACAGGTTCACAATGGGCGTTTGTATTCTCGTCAGGTCCAGGCGATCGCATCGGATCTCAGTCTACACATTTTGTTAGTTTACCCACCCTTGTCTACTCAGGGTAGCCTAATGATCAGAGGCAGTTCTTAGATGTTAGTTATCCAGTCCATGATGTTGAAGCTCTAGGTCCTCGGCGCACCTATAGCTTCCCTTTTCAGTTTATTATGCCAGAAACAAGCGGTAGCGAGGAGCTACCCATATTCTGTCAACGCCTTCCTCCATCATTCAATCGCCAAAATTCCTATTTCGATAAATGGGATGTGGTCCCGAAGCCGGATGCTGCTATAACATATCTCTTGCAGACGGCTGTGAGATTCCGAAAATCTGAGGCATTAGGAGTGAGCGATTTAGTCACTGCTACGGCGCAAAGAGCCATTGATTTTCTGCCATATACAGAAGTGCAACCGCCAACCCATATTTTGAGCTTTCCAGGAGAATTCATCACAAGAGTTGAGCGGCAGTTAAGAAGACATATTTTTGGACGATACCTTGGAACGCTAACAGTGGTAACCGAAGAGCCGGACTCACTTATTTACGATTCCGAGAACATCGACATTACCACATACCTCGCCCTTCGCATATTCTTTGACGCTGCTTCCCCTTCAATCCATCCTCCGCCCATTCTCTCTTTCACTATTTCGTCAGTGCTTCGTGCAAAGACGTACTACTCCGCAAAGAGCCTATCTTGTATTCCTAAGAAGACGTTACAGGCCGACGGCGGTCTCTTACGATTACACGATGACGTGTTCAAAGTTGGTGAATCAAAGTATCGGAACCTCAGATGGACGTGGCTCTCCCCAGATGGCCAAGTGGAGAACGATGCTGTACACCAATCGAATTCCTTCTCTCAAATCAGTGGGAACACTTCGGTCAGGACCGAAAGCACGGCTTCTGTCAGTAATCCATCCGGGACCTCTTCCAATTTTTCCTCGGCAAATAATTCTCCAGGGATTGGGGGTAAGAGGACATGGGTAACTTCTATTCGTATCCCTATCAGCTCGGCACAAAGACTGCAACCGACTTTTTGCAGCAAATTGGTCGCTAGATTTTATTCAATATTGGTTCGGATACATATAAATGGTGCCCACGCTGAAAAGATTGACTGCGAGGTCCCACTTCAGGTTGTTCATACACGCCGCATGCCTGCGGCCAACTTGGCTCCAGTACGGGAAGTCGCATCGCCACGTTGCTTGGGACCGGCTGCAATTCTCAGCCAAAAAGATGTAAGTCAGCATGGAAGGTGCACTGCATGGAGTCTAACTTGGGCATCAAACAGGAGCTGCCAGAATATCGCGCTTCCTTAGCCAGGTAAATTTATCCAACCTCTGCTTATTAGTCTCAAGCTTGTTTATGAAATTAGTCTGACTTGTAAGAGAACAGTCGATGAAGGGATGTTTATGAGAAATAACAACATTACATGAATGCTAATTCAGTGGGTATTGTCGCATGGGCACGGAGCGGCGAAGGATTCTGATGCCCAAGGTATTCCGTTACTTTTGGACCTGATAGTGACTAGCCACTCTCCTCAAATATATCAGTGTAGCAGAAATTTTACACGTTAGGCCAACGCCTCTCGATAATGAAAGTAGCCTTTGAGCATAGACCCGCGTTATTTCATGCGCAGAATGGAAAGCTCGCTAACGGAGCTGGCTCACAAAGAATTGAAAGGTCTGGGCAAAAGACTCTCATTGGCCATTGTCGAAGATCGCTTAGGAGATTACACTCATTTTTAGTTACAATCAAAACCATTCCTTCTCTCGACTCATCGTAGCTCTAGATACCGGAGATCAGCTTCAAGAGGATTGAACGAAGAGTGATCCCTAAGTACGAAATTGTAATCTTTCCACCGAAGCAGGCCTGTGACTTCTGAGTCTTACCACGCCCCGATAATCATTTACTCGCTTATTTCATATCCTACAAATACCCCATGTCGAACCAACCTAGCAGAATCGATTAACTACACAATTGTAAGACTGCCGAAAAATGTTGAGACTCCATTAAGACCAGCAGGGGAATAGCCGCTCAGGTGTTTGTTTGGAAGCATCTCATAGTTTTCCCAATATTAATTCAAGTGCCCAATTTCCGTTAGAGGTTCCCGTGTGGCTTTCTCTAGTCCAAAAATCGCATATAATCCCGGTGCGATCTCGAATTCTGTGACTCTGATAATTATAGGTATCTTTGCCTTATTGCGAGGAGACAAAACCCTGAGCCAAGGCTCAAAATAGGATTTCGCGACCGACAGTAAGCTAGGTTGGTTCCCCATGTTGCGCCAGCGGTAAATGAAAATGGGCATTGGCACGGGATGTGCTTAGGAAGCGATGAGACATTTTGCCATTCAAGGTTCACCAGATTCACCAGATAGCGTAAATAAGGGAAAGGTCGGCATCAAAGTAACACCATCTTCTATTGGACAAGAATTGAATAGATAGTAAGGTTCTAAGCCAACATGAAAACATAGCTCTCTAGATTCTATACTGTACTGTCTACTTTCCCACTTCCCTGGGCTTCTTTAGCCCTTCGCTCCTCGCGCTCACTGAACCGGTCCCCGAATAAATCAAAATGAGGTCGCATGACAATGGTGTATTTTACCAACTCTTCCATGCAATCAACAAGGCGATCGCGGTTTGAGCTAGGAAGCATACGGCTCCCCTCACGCTCCGATGTGAACTGGGTATATGCCTTGGGCACTGAACTCTGGTTGGGAATCGCAAACATGCGCATCCATCGTCCGAGTAATCGAAGGGAATTGACAGAGTTGAAGGACTGCGAACCACCGCTGACTTGAGCGATAGCTAATGTCCTCCCCTGGGTAGGACGCACCGAGCCAGTGGACAGTGGGATCCAGTCAATCTGCTGCTTGAAGATGCCCGTCTTTGGATGCTGATTAGTTTTAAATCTCACAAGTCCTCGCCGGCCTGTTTACTTACTAAATTTCCGTGCTGCTCGGGGCTAACCCAGACGTGGCCGTCGCTCCATTTACTTAATTCACGTAGTTCCTGCACTTTAGGGTGACAATGCTGCACATCGTCCTTCTGAGGCAAGCCAGCTGGGTCGAATACTCGGACATCGCAACCGAGACGGAAAAGTATGCGCGCCGCCTCGTATGCTAGGAGGCGGGAGAATGATCTAGGAGTGGTGAATAAAACTAGGACATGTCCGAACGAAAGCGATGCGTAGGAGATCCAAGGATAGCATTCATCGTTCCGCGTGATGCTTACCTGCTTCTAAGACTACCGTAGAGAACCAGGATGCGAATGCGATCTAGCCCCTGGTCCAGGATCTCTGACTGCACCACCTTAATCGCTGTGCTCAGCTCTAGTTGCGAGATCCAGTCATCGGTGGAAAGGTCGCCATCAATAAGAAACGGACGATACTGCTTCCGTATTTCGGTGTCGTCTTGGTCGGACTCGAGGGCGAGGGATCGATAGCTGTAGGTGGGATCGGCTATGCGCGCGATGGCCGTCCTTCCAGCGTGGGAATTGTTCAAGTCCCCGTGTCCATTCATCATGAGACCAAGGCGCCGCCTCTGGCCTGCTACGGTACTAGCAGAGAAATGGTGGTGTTGAAGAAGCGCTTGGGAATTCCAGCTTACGTGGAGGTGAGGTATGCGGGCGCGAACTCGGAGGGTGTGGCAGAGAATGCTCATTTTTGCTGCTGGCGCTCGAGGACACAGTGGGAGCCCATACAAGAAATAGCGCTCTTTTTATGTATTTCCACCCCCACTACTACCCTGGCAGTACAGACAGAGATTTTTGGGGCCTTTCTAATTAGACCAGAGTAGCTAAGAGCCATTCATAGGCCGTTCCGCTGCCACGCTTAGCGACTAGATTATTGAGGAGGACTATTCTCACGCGAGCCACCAGATTGGATGACAATTGTGCCATGGTCTCTCGCAGGATGTCTCCGTGAAGTCATCCGATATTATACGTCTTTTCCAATGCGCTATTATCTTTCCTTTCCTCAGTGTTGAGTGGGATTCCGGGTGCAACGACGATATCTTGGGAGTTTATTATTCTATCAAATTTCCAGAGAACTACAAAAGTACGTGGTATGGAAATTGACCAACCACGCTACCTAGCCAGCAAATCGCAATGCCACCAGCGCAAAGGTGTCTAAGCGGCTATAACTCATTGCTCTCACCACCAAAGACTTGATCATGCTGGATTAGATCTACTTGTTCTCCCACACAGTCGCATCGTACTCATCAATCCACTCTACAAACTCTCCACCAGCTTTGGCCCATCCACTGATGCCTTCAAACAGTATCAAGCTCTCCATATCGCTGTCGCTTTGGCCGTCGATATGGTCTTTGAACCATCCAGCTGCTCGAGAACCTCTGCCGCGGGAGGATGCTAGAAAGAGTTAATATGCCTTTCTCTGTACTGTATGCTGCTAGTTTTGGAGGTAGTAATTCAAGACGTACAGCAGTACCAGATGGTTTTTTGTACTCCAGCCGCTTTGAACAAGCTGTATAGCGTCGGTATGGTGGGGTAGAGGCTCTGTGCCGGTAGATTAATAGACCCGCGAATCGTACCGCCCTAGATGGGAGGAAAGGTTAGTCGCTGCTCTGCTGACGACTCTCTCAGATGATACCTCAAGATCTGTTCTGCGGAGATCAACTAGAACGTAGTTCCTTCCAGCTATGTTGTTGCTGTTCTTGATCATCTCCAGCACATCCTGGCGCATCATGGCCGCAGGGGTTTTGTTACGAGGAGGAGGGTAGGCAGCATGCCATGGTGCGGGAGCACCAGTGGAGGCCATCTGTTTGAACCACCAGGTGCGACTACTGTTGAGTGCAGGTTGGAATGCGGGCTTTCGGTAAGGAGGAGATGTTAATCTGGAGAGATACTTTGGGATGACCATCGCTATTGGAATAGGAAAGAGAGGGCACTTCAAATCTTATTTTGAATCCAACGAGCAGATCCTCTTGTTCGGACATTTTTTTGGGACTGTGTCATACCTGGGGTATGATTGGCGAAGCCTTTAGAAGGCCAGTTTGAGTTTCACATTCATTTCACAGCTGGGAAGGGAAACAGACGGAAAAGGGATAGCGTTTCCGGGGATCTCTGTCATGCCCGAGAATTTATTGGCTAGATGCCAAAGGGTCTGTCATGCCCCAGAAGTTTCTGGCCGACTAGCAGGGGTTGACTAATCTAGCAAGCTCTGCCCCTGCAAGCCAAGGACTGTGTCAGACCTTGATCATGATTGGCTCGGCGCGGATTCTCGACCAGCCACTTACCATAATTTTGAGGTCCCAACCAATTTCCGGGAGTATAAAGAGATCGTGGTGATTTGCGCATACAGATTGCGTTTTTCTTGACAGCAGTGATTTTACTCAGTCACAGGCATTATCTGCATTCTTCGACTTCTCGACTTCGCCAGATCACCCAGAACCACCACAGATCACGCACCACATTGCCTCAAAAGATACCACGGAAGGCGACTGTCTCAACATGGCATTAGAAATGAAGGAAGGGGTGGACAGCCAGCGAAAGCCTGCCACAACCCGGTCTGACCAAGATACTGAAGCTGCGGCTGGGAGCACGAGTCCTGATGCGCAACCGCAGCAACAGCTGTCTGCCTTCAAAGGCCTCGGTATTCTAGATCGCTTCCTAGCCCTGTGGATTTTCCTTGCAATGGCAATTGGTATCATCTTGGGCAACTTTGTTCCCGAGACCGGGCCAGCCTTACAGAAGGGCAAGTTTGTGGGCGTTTCGGTGCCCATTGGTATGTTTTCCCTGATGGGCCCGAACTTTTGATACCTGAAACTGACGCATGCTTAAGCTGTTGGTTTACTCGTCATGATGTATCCTATTCTCTGCAAAGTGCGATATGAATCGCTGCACGAGCTCCTTTCCCACAGGGAGATGTGGAAGCAGATCTGTTTTAGCATCTTCGTCAACTGGATTATCGCTCCCTTCCTTATGGTGAGTCTCCCTTGCCCAGCATACATTTTTCTACTACTCGGTGTACTGACGTCCATTAGCTCGCTCTCGCTTGGGCTTTCCTCCCTGACAAGTCAGAACTTCGCACTGGTCTTATTCTCGTTGGCTTGGGGAGATGTATTGCAATGGTTAGTTCCCCCGTCACCTCCAGACATTTTCACCAAGTTGACAATATTTCCTTTCAGGTCCTCATTTGGAACGGTCTCGCGGGGGGCAACGATGAATACTGTGCCATCCTCGTCGCTATCAACTCGATACTCCAGATGGTCCTCTTTGCGCCCTTGGCCATCTTCTTCATCCGCATCATCAGTCATGAGTCGGGTACGGTTGATATATCCTACAGCGTTGTTGCCACAAGTGTGGCTGTCTTCCTGGGCATCCCCCTTGGAGCAGCCATCATTACGAGAATTGTACTTCGCAAGGTCGCTGGAGCAGATTGGTTTCAGCAGACCTTTCTTAAGTTCCTCGCACCTTGGTCCCTAATTGGCCTGCTCTACACCATTCTCGTTCTGTTCGCATCCCAAGGCCGACAAGTTGTTCACCAGATTGTATCTGTCGTCCGGGTAGCTGCACCACTAATTGTGTATTTCGTGTTGATCTTCTTTGTCACCTTGTGGGTTAGCAGACTCCTCGGCTTCCGATTCCCCATGGTAGTAACGCAGAGTTTTACCGCCGCAAGTAACAACTTTGAGTTGTCGATCGCTGTAGCGGTGGCCACTTTTGGCCCCGACAGCGACCAGGCTTTGGCATCCACCGTTGGCCCGCTCATCGAGGTGCCGGTGTTAATAGGCTTGGTATATGCTGTTCGCTGGATGGCCAACAGATGGGGTTGGAAGTAAAGGAGTGAGCCAACTTCCATCAACAATACAGCTTTAGGGATAAAATGGAAATGCTTCTATAGGTATTAATATATAATTATTTAGGCTCGCACAGCCTTCTTGACGTGAATTTTGATACTCGACCAATAGTCTGCTTCTAGTGCTCTTTAAAGTAGCAAACCTCCACATCCTCATTGACGTGCGCCTGCCTAGTCAAGATGATCCATAAGCTGAAAGATTTTAGTGTTCTTAACATGACAGTAGCTATTTCCATGACATCCCAGAGCCGAACGAGCCCACGATGGATCTACACGGTTGTGAAGTTCCAGGAGTATTCCTGCCGCTTTATCACATGAGGTTTCTAGTGCTCCTGAATGGTTAGAATAAGGGCTGATGGATTTGGAGGAGTCGAAAGAGTCGAAGAGCGGCGAGAGTCTGTCTGTTGGGGCTGAGGAACAGTCGGCAGTTATGTTGTCAAGCCTGTTGGCTGTATGTATTTGATGGTGAAGTCTGCGTTCCTCTCCTTGAGGTACAAAAACTCTTTCATTTTCTTCTCGGGTTCGTATCGATTCAATCGGCGGCTCGGTAGGCGCCGGCTGCTTCCGGCCAGGTGTCGATAGAGGTGGATCTGACACGAGCGATGCGGTCATGCTTAAAGTAGACCTAAGGGAGCTCTGGGGCGGATCATCTGTCGATATGGTTGTCGTTTGCGCTGTCTCAAGTAATAGACGTCCGCATGTGTCGCATCGCTGTCGATCATTCAATGCCCGATAATCACCCTCGGGCGAGGATAGAAATCGCTCAATTTCCTCTTGGGAGACCCCGCATACGCCAAGCAAGTTCTTCAGGAGTTGATTCTGGGTGTTGACAGCCCGAGCAACGCGTTGCATCTCTACAGAGGCTGCTATGCCCATCCGCTCGTACTGTTCCAATCGACACTGTAGGTTCTCAATCAGCTCCTGCCGTCGGGCTCTTGATCTGCGCTGAGCTTCGCGGTTTTCTGCAACAGAGGTTGCGGATTTGTTCTGTAAAGTAGAAGGTGAGTGAGTGGCGATTATCCAAGCTAATTTATGCAGCATACCTTCCGGGGCATTTTACTCGGATATCGAGTTTGGACGTACTGGTTCGTATGGATAATAGAAAAGATAGTGTAGATTATAGAAGGTTCGTCAAGCAACTCGGGATGCACTACTCCAACTCTTGAGGACAGGGTCACATGGGTACATAAGCAGAAGGAAAAACCATGCTTCCGATCGCGTTAGCAGGCACCGGCCTTGATGGTTGTAGCGCATGGGCTGTGGCGTTAAGTGGTGAATGAGTTTAGGTTTTGGCATAACCTGTTGGGGCACCTTGGAAGAGAGCGAACTCGTGGCAGGTGCAGGATGCCCAAGAATTTTAGAACAGATAATACTGTAAGAGGTCCGGCAAACAGCCGAAGCGCCGTAGATAGTCCGCGACGCCCCACAATGACTTTTAGAAAGAGTTGAGAGCTTGGGTTTAGAGCTTGAGAAGTATGGGCAAATGAATGGCACGTTGTAGCAGGTAAGCGTTCCACTCAGTGCAGCGAAATAGTTGCGGCGTAGAACTGAGCAATAAATACTAGGAACAGACTCGGCAGCGGCGACCCCGACGAATTTTTTTTGTTGTTGAGGCTAATAAAAGTGGCTATTGAGATATGGCTTGAGGTGGCGCAGGAGTTATGGCGCAGGTGGCGGTGTTCCAGGTGTTGCTTTCGAGGGGGCGGAAGGAAGAGCCTTTCGTTCCTCAAGGCACAGGAGACCGGTCCTGCGGGCCCGCCAATGCCTTGAGGAACGAGTCTTGCGAGTGTCTAACTTCTTACCCAGAATTATTCTGTGGATTTACACCTTCTAATGCCTTGTAGCTGCAATATCCGTCACAACGTCTGTAGCAGGTTGTCGAGTTCAGCAGAATTAAAAGAACTATCAAGATCGGGTTTTTAAGAGGATTACCATATCGGATAATTAGTAATAAGTGCGTCTAGGCTGTCTAATCATATTGTATTTTAAATGAATTATTAAGCCGATTCCGTTAGAATCTTTGCCACATATAATAGATATACATATATAATAGATATATAAAGTGCTTGCAAAGGGGTGGTGGGAAGGGTGGGGGTTAAGACAGTGCAGGTTATAAAGATAGGGTACTATATGATTCCAGCAGCCGCGCGCAGTAGCCGCACGACAGCCTCGTGCCCGCCCTGGGCAACGACGGCCTCGTGCCCGCCCTCGGCGGCCCAGAATAGCGGCGTCCGGCCATAGTTATCCTTCGTGTCGACGGCGGCGCCCTTGTCGAGCAGCAGCCGCACGACGGCCTCGTGCCCGCCCTCGGCGGCCTGTGATAGCGGCGTCCGGCCGTTGTTAGCCTTCGAGTCGACGGCGGCGCCCTTGTCGAGCAGCAGCCGCACGACGGCCTCGTGCCCGCCATGGGCAGCCCAGAATAGCGGCGTCCGGCCGTTGTTAGCCTTCGAGTCGACGGCGGCGCCCTTGTCGAGCAGCAGCCGCACGACGGCCTCGTGCCCGCCATGGGCAGCCCAGAATAGCGGCGTCCGGCCGTTGTTAGCCTTCGAGTCGACGGCGGCGCCCTTGTCGAGCAGCAGCCGCACGACGGCCTCGTGCCCGCCATGGGCAGCCCAGAATAGCGGCGTCCGGCCGTTGTTAGCCTTCGAGTCGACGGCGGCGCCCTTGTCGAGCAGCAGCCGCACGACGGCCTCGTGCCCGCCATGGGCAGCCCAGAATAGCGGCGTCCGGCCATTGTTATCCTTCGAGTCGACGGCGGCACCCTTGTCGAGCAGCAGCCGCACGACGGCCTCGTGCCCGCCATGGGCAGCCCAGAATAGCGGCGTCCGGCCATAGTTATCCTTCGAGTCGACGGCGGCGCCCTTGTTGAGCAGCAGCCGCACGACGGCCTCGTGCCCGCCCTCGGCGGCCTGTGATAGCGGCGTCCGGCCATAGTTAGCCTTCGAGTCGACGGCGGCGCCCTTGTCGAGCAGCAGCTGCACGACGGCCACGTGCCCGCCCCGGGCAGCCCAGAATAGCGGCGTCTGGCCGTCGTGCCCGTCATGGGCAGCCCATGATAGCGGCGGCCGGCCATAGTTAGCCTTCGGGTCGACGGCGGCGCCCTTGTCGAGCAGCAGCCGCACGAAGGCCTCGTGCCCGCGGTCGGCGGCCCAGAATAGCGGCGTCTCGCCATCGTTACCCTTCCACTTAATGTCGGTAAGTAGATCATTCATTACCCTCAGCGCCTCGCCATCCGCCTCTATCCAAGGGCTATGATTAGTGTCCATGCTTCTTAAAGCTGTTCCATAAACCTCTACGGCTTTTCGGAGATTCTTTCCTGCCTCTCTGTATCTTTCCAGTCCATTCAGTAACAGTCCGAAATCCCATAATCTAGTAGCTTCATCTAGATAATCTTGGCACTTGCACTCTGGACACCTGGACTTCTCCCAACTCCCTATAAGGCGTTCATAGTATCCTTCATCCTGCATCTAGCCTTGAGATACATCCCAGTCCCAGATAAGCAGTATATTATTTAGAAATGCCCTGATAGATCGTACATATTCCAGCAAGGGAACTACAATTATTATAATAGCTGAATGACCGTTACGTGGCCTGATGATTAAAGGCTTTAATGCTCCTTACAGAAAACAGACCACATCCCCTATCTAGATAGATATCGCTAAGGCCGGGAGGGTGAAGTAGGAGCTCCATTCCCCTCTTATGTCAAAATCCCTTTTCCAACTAATGTCTACACTTTATGTGTCATCCTGAGTAATGTGTCTTTTAACTAAAGATACTTCACTAAGTATATAACCCTTGCCCTTAATTACCGCTGCCTCCTTATCATCCCAAGTGTTTATAGACATCTAATTAGAAGTAGAGAATTTAATAAGTTTCTAAAAGACTTCTTTCCATAATATCTAATAGTTAGGCAATAACCCTGCTTTATTGAGATCATCGTGATTATCCGAGCTTATACCGAGCAGGGCGTAAATCTTATCGAGAGGGTTGGTAGCCTTGCGGGTGTGGTACATATCCACTAGCTCACTTAGAGGACGTATATCTAGAGAAAACCTGCCTGACTGACTCGTTTCGCAGCCTTCGTATCGAGGCCGGAAGACTGCGCCTCTTATCAGGTAGGCTATCGGAGGGATTATACCCTGAAGGTTCTGGTTTATTTCATAAGATAGGTTTAGTGCGCTTAGGCCTGAGCAGAACGCATATCCGTCGATTTCTGTGCGGCTATACTTGATCAGGACATGTCGAGCTGCGGCAACCTCCTGAAGGACCTAAGTCGATTTTGTTAATAGCTTCTACCTATATTGTTGATTATCTGCCACTTACCTAGATGCGCTGAAACTATGGCCGCTTAAGCAGAGTGAGAATCGTTTGCTGGTTTGTTTCGTCGATTGCGGAATTCGTGTGCTGCTTTTCAGCAGCCTTACGTATATTGATGAGCGCTTGATCGCCATCATCTGGCCCCTCCCCAAGCTAAACAATTACGCGACTAGCCTTAGCATAGATCTTCGCCATAGACCGAACCTGCTGTCCCTTTTCGCCGTTGTCTTCTTGGTTGATGCAAATAGCATCTACCTATATAATACGGTCAATAAGACTATCTCGAAGATGTGATAGTGCTAGGTGAAGGTTTGCTGTAATGAGTAAGCGAAGGTTGTTTCTAGTGGGAGGAAAAGAATGAGGATTGGGGCCCCGCTCCATTTCGGCACCTGACTGTATATGGATAGGCTGACGATTCTCCTTAGAGCCCTAAACGTATAATAAGGCCTCGTATAGATATGTCCCTTCGCCCCACAGAGAGTACTCGAAGAGCTAGCACTATATAGGTGCCTTTTTATCTTTGTGCGGCATCAGGTGAAGCAAGCGAATACTACCCTGCTCCGATAAGCGAGAGTAGTAGTACTTTAAGGAACCTTCATCTCTGGGGCTGTCAGAGAGTCAGAGGCTCGGCTCCTGAATTCATTGGGGGTAAAGGTGGAGCTACCTAACTAGTTCTAACGTTTGGTGGATGATGGCTGGTATAGAGGATATTGAGGGTGGGTATTCTGCGGTTAGCTTAGCCTGATCAGTCGTCTTCGTGGCCGCCCCCTCGGACCCAGGCTCGAGCTCCGATAACACAGATGCGGCAGGGGGAAGGCATCGTCGGTGTCGGTAATTCTTATCTGAGGGGGTCTTCTTGAACTTTTATAGGCCGGGTTCTTCATCCGCGGAGTTTTATTCAACCTCCCACCTCTTCAGCTCACCGGACACAGGGTCTCCGCCCTCGCTAATCTGGATATTTCTCCTCGACATTTTGTAATTTCTCGATCGATCGCTTTCGGCGATGTTTATTGACGCGCTTGATCTAGCTTCGCTGTATTCGTTTTTGAGGACACTAGCTAGTGGAGGAGGAGGATGACGAAGGGAAGGACTGTTCCAACTAATTCTTCGCGATCGCAAACTGAAAGCTAGACTTATTAATGTACGCATGATGAAGAAATATAGCGAGGGATACTTATAAATTAAGGTTTTATGGTTTGTGAATAAGGAGGTAAAAAGAAAGTGCATCGAGGTCGAATCACTGTCTGGATTCAATGCTCGGCTGATTCTAGCGGGGCAGCTGCCTAATCGTTGCCTTAGCCATATCAGCCACGTCTGGGTGGGTCCATGGATTTTTGGCTTAGAGTCTATGGCCGTTAAGTGTAGCTATTCGGATGTGGCGCACGGTGGCGCAGACTTTGTGGCGCAGGTGGCGGTGTCCCAGGTGTTGCTTTCGAGGGGGCGGAAGGAAGAGCCTTTCGTTCCTCAAGGCATACCGTAGGACGTGGACGCCTTCAAGAAGATGGACAAGATTACAATTTTTCCATAGTCTTGTAATGCTACGAGGGTATATATGCTTACAATCGGTTGCTGCGCTAGAGCGCGTACGATTTGCCAAGCGTTCACGCAAGCTTGCAGTATGGCCACCCTTTTCCCCATAGCAGGATCGGGCCAACCGTTCAATGTAAGGTGTGTTGCAGCGGATGTAAGGCGGAAATTAGAGAAGCGGCATTTGGGTGACGTAACTGCATATGGAATGTACTCTGTACCCCGCTGCTATGCCCCAGTATTTAGTCGCATTTTGTTGCCCTTGATCGCAGCTGGTCGCATTTAATTATATTTGATTGCATTTAGCTGAATTTAATCGCATTTGATCGCTTGTACTTACAGTATTGCACAGTTTGGTGGTGTGATGGTTAATTACTTCCTAAAACTAGGCTCGGTGGGGCTTGAGTTGAGTCCCAATTCTTAGTAGCGCGACCAAACCATGGGTCAAGGTGCACCAAGATTTTGGATTAAAGCTAAGTCTTAGGTACATTAAACATAGCACACCGTGATTCAGGCCTGCGGGATGTAAAAATTTTAATATGATTGTACTGTACCGGTACTTAAATGTACATATATGTACCTATAGATGCCAATTGCCATATCTACCTTTATTGTACATGAGGATGTTTATATGTAATATGTAGTACATCGCATGGACTGAACCATTTTCTGGGCTACAGCGCTGACCCCATCAATGCCATTCTGCTTCGTGTTTCATCCCTGCGTGGGTCCAGCAACCCCACACCCATTTTCTCCTCTGCTCCTTGTGTCCATTTTCTGCTCCTATGCCCATTTTCTGCTCTTTGTGCCCATTTTCTGCTCCTTGCGTCCATTTTCTACTCCTCGAGTGTTTTGTACAGTTTGGAGCATAACCAGCTTCCGCTCTATTATCTTTATATTTTTTTTTTAAGAAGAGGGAGTACCTAAAAATACCTTAGTATATACTTCCCACTATCTTATAGTATAAGAAATATCCATTAATAGCTAGCAAATAAGTTTCTTAAAGTAGACTAAGTACTAAGGCGGGAATAATTATGCCTATAGTGTTAGCGCGAAATCTCAATACTTTTGGTGAGCGACAGGGTACATCCAACCCCAGGTTGGCCATAATGTCCAAAGCAGTCACCTCATATGTACGAGAAGACGGATTATAGGTAACCCGAAATTAAACAGGGAGTCAGTCTATATAATCCTTAGTCATCCATAAGCTACGCGAACCAGGTTCCATCTCTGCCTTGCCCCTCCTCAATACCCGATCAAGCCTTACTATCAAGACCATCCTTCGCGACCAAATGCCAGGACAACAGCCATATATAAGCCAAAGGCATCAGTGGCTTTAATCTCTTCGATATAGATCCTACTCGCCCTACTTCGCAGCACAGATTCGAGATTACCATTATCTATACCCTTATAATTAAAGTAGATACTATTAAGGCACTCTTTAACTAGCACTAGGATAATAAATACTCCTTTAGTAAGGTAACTAGTGATCCTAATATATATACTACTAGTTCTATTAGCTATTATAATATTATTCTCGCCTATATACCTAATATAGGGAAGGTAAATACTACTATTATTATAGTATATTATAAGACTAGCTATCCTAATATTAAACTAGCTCTTATTATAGGTATATATAGTATTATACTATTTATACTAAATACTAATACTAAAATTATTCTTAGTAATATTATTATAAGTAATAGCGTTATTTAATATAACTTTAGATATTAACTTCCTAAATACTTTATTTATAAAAACACTCTATAAGAATCTTTAAGTAGGCCTAATTTAGAGATTTACGCCTTACTAGGGAAGCTATAGGGTAGGTATAATAAGATAATATTAAATAAGAAGATTATTAATTATCTTAGAGAGCTATAGAAAGTATTAGATTTATAAGTATATTATCCTAGTCTAGATTATAATAAGCTATTTAATACTAGTTTTCACTATATAATAGCTAGAAAGATATATAAAGAATATAAATATAATAGATAACTTATATCCCGCTATTAATTAGAATAAGGCTATATATAACTAGTAGTTCACTTTAGATATATCGCTTCTAGTAATATATATTATATATAGACTGCGTATAATGAGTTACATTTAAGACCTACTGTGTATATAGAGTTACACATAGAATAGACTATTAATATAAAATCATATATAAGAATTACTATATACATAGAGTTATATATTAGTATTATAGCCTGGTTTATAGCACTTACCCTTATCTAATTAGCTTTATTACGCCTACTATCTATATTCTAATCTTAGTAGCTTACTTAACCTAAACTTACTATATATAGGCTAATTTAAGGCTGCCTAACTATTGGTATCCTGCGGTGACCTTAGGCAGACTAGTGCGGCATTAAAACTAAGTCTACCCTAGACGCGCCTCTATAAGTAGCTAGTTACTATATTAGGTATTATAGATTAAGTAGGCTAGAATAAACTAGCTATTCTAGATAGATGCTAGAACCTCTTATAGTATTAATATATAGGGTGGACTACTATAGCTAAATACTATAGGCGAGTTAATATAGATATAAGATGCCTATACTACTACCTTTAGTGATTAAGCATATTAGTAGGTTAGATTTAGTATAATGCTAGGGGTATTAAATATTATATTAACTATAAATAATCACTTAGATTTAGCATAGAAGATTTAAATAAACCTATAGGTAGGGCCTCTTTACTCTAGAGATATTTTATTATATAGACCTACTAGCCCCCTTACTCTTTATAGGGTGGATATTACCTTATATTAATTAGAACACTACTTAAGGATATATTATTACTTACTTATCTAATATTTAATATATATAATAGATCCTTTAAGTATATCTACTAGTATTATTACTATTATTACTATTACTATTTAGTTAACTATAGCGCTCTATAGCACTATTAAAAGCTTTAAGAGCTACCCTATTAAAGTAGCTAAACTTAAAAATTAGCTATAGGCCTTTATCTATATCCTTAACTTACTATATAAACTTATTTATAAAGATAGCTATATAGGTACTCTACTTAAAAATCCTCTAAAATAATATAGTATTATATATAATAATTTTAAAACTTTATTAAAGTTATATAAATAGAATTCTAGGAATAAATAACTTAATCTCTTAAAATAGATAAAGTTAAATTATAGGAATAAAGATATTATTAGCTTTATATAATTATTAGTAGGTTATAAAGCTACTATTAATATTATAATTATAGATATTAACCTATATACTATAAAAACTCTAATTAGATTATACCTAATTAATTTTTTACTTAAATATACCTCTAAGGTTACCTTAAAAGTTCTTAATAAGTATAAGACTAAGGTTAATATTACTATAAAATATTTAGAAAGCTATCTTAAGGAGATCCTAATTAGATTAAAATAATTAAGGTAGTTAATAAAAGAGTAATCTCTTACTAAATCTACTAATATAAATCTATTAAATAAAGAGAGAAATAGTATTAAGAATTATCTTAAGGTTTATTAATAATTTTAAACTAATTTAAATAAAATATAATTTTAGCTTATTTCTAAAAATCACTCTTTAGATATTAGTAGTAATATAATAAAATTACTAACTTAAGATATACCTATAGTAAATACTATTATACTATTTAGTTTAAAATCCTATAATCTTAAGATTATAGATATAATATCTAAGCTAATATTATATAAAGAAAAGACTAAAAAGAGACTTCTTATTATACCTTATAGGATTAATAAATAAGCTAAAGAATAAGAGCTTAAACTATAGAGACTATAATATAAGCTTAATAGTACTAACTAAATATTAAGCTTTTATAAGGTTATATTATTTTAAGCTATATTAGACTAAGTACTTATATTAGAAAATATTAATATTAAGGATAACTTATAGTAGGTTTATATATTAAGTATTAATAACCTCTTTAAAATTAAAGGGGCTATTATAGGATCTAAGTTATTTTAATTCTTTAGGATAATACTAACTAAGTTACTATAAGAGATAATAAAAATCTATAAGGTATATTAAGCTAATTAAAGAGGGGAAGTATTTATAAAGGAGATATATAGTAGTAATAGTAGTAAAGGCTTAAGGGTAATATAAATTTATTAATATTTATTAAAGCTTATTATTTATAGTATTAGGATTTTCTTATAGTATTACTTTAAGTTTCTTTCCTATTCTATAACCTTTACTAAACTATATTAATCCTAGAGATTACCCCTTAGACTAAAGAGTAATTAAGTATTAACTAAGAATTTACCTAAGTTTAAGGACTAAGTCCTTACTTTAAGCTCCTATAACTTATTAAGACTCTTTACTAACTTCTACCTTACTAGCTTTATATATATATTCTTTTATTAATATAAGGAGCTAAATACTATAGTTTTTAACTTTAATCTTTATAAGATAATATATTAAGTATATAGTAGTAAGCTTTAATAACTCTACTAAAACTAAAGAGTAAGTATATTAAGAGTTAGCTACTAGTTTTATAATTAGACTAAATAGATTAGTAGGATAATATATAATTAGAAGTTAGGTAGTAATTAATAATTTAGTAGGCTTTATAAAGGTATAACTATAGAGGGGTTAAAATTCTAAGTTATACTACCTTAGGTATACCTATAAATTAATTCCTAACTAATTAAGCTTAAGACTTAATAAAAATAAAGTAATAGTAAAGTAGAGCATTATAGATTAATACTAATCCGCTATACTTCGGCTATTTATTAGACCCTATTATCTAGCTATAGTCACTTAAACAACTACTACTATTAAAGATAATTAAATCAAATCATTAATATTACTTCAATGGATTATTATCCTTCTAATTTAATACTAAAGCTAACTATAATAAATATAAAGCCCTATAGACCTCTAGGCCTTATAAACTAGCACTTTATATATTAGTAAAAGCTATTTCTAGAAAACCTAATTAGTACTACTAGCTAGCCTATATATATTAAGGTAATAGTATTATATCCCCTAATCTAATACTACCTATTTTATAATTAATTAATTAGAAGCCTCTATATTAATAACTCTATCCCCTACTATAAACTAAGCTCCTCCCTAGTAAAATACTTAAGAAATAATTAAAGCTATTTATATATATATATATCTTATAGATCACTACTACTATATTACTAGTATAGCCCCTATAAATAATATATTATTAATTATAAATAGAGTTTTAACTAGCTAAGTAAACTAAGTTATTTAGGATATTTATCCTTTTACTTAATTATACTTCTACTTAAAACCCCTAACTAGATAAGGTAAATATTATAGGGTTATATCTCTTAATTATATAATTAAAAGTTATATAACGCTTTAAAGTAAATAGAATTACTACTATAGCTATTATTTAAGTACTAAGTACTATTTATAATAAATAATTAGAAAATAATTTAATCTCTTAAGCCTTAAATACTTAAATAATATAAGTAGACTAATAATAAACTTTAGGCTTTATTAAAGCACCTAATATATTCTACCTAAAGATCTTAAACTTTACCTAAGTAATAAGTTAACTTAATTAATAATTAACTTATACTCTATAAAAGATAGTTAATATCTTATTATACCTACTAAAGTAGACTATAATAATCTAGCTTTATTTATATTATTTAGTATAAGCTATATAATTAGGAATATAGTTATAAATATAAATAAGTATTAAATTATTATTTCTATAATAGGTAAATAAGTAAAGGTAAATAGTTTAATTTCTAGTATAAGAGTAATATAGTTTATAGAGTCTATTTTAGATAAATCTCTATAGTTATACTTTTAGATATAAGCTAGGAGGCTATAACTATAACCTTATAATTTATTATAGTTAAATAAAGTAAAGTAAGTTTAATTACTATATTTTACCTATATTATAGTAATAAGTATAGTATATCTATTATTCTACTAGATTTAGTAGAAACTTAAAGACTAGAGTTTTTATAAGTATAAAACCTAGGCTATAGTAATTACTAAATAGTAACTTAAGGCTTATTAGTAAAGCTTTATTACTTAATACTATTACTAAATATTATTTATCTTACTCTATATAATTACTCTAGTAAATAGTAATACTCTTAAAGTCTTAGGATATCTATTAAAGGGAAGCTTCTCTAAAATATTTACTAATTTACTTTTACCTCTTATTAATACCTTAGTTCTTTTTATTAATTAGTTTATTATTTATTAAAATAAAAAACTAAATAGTATTATTACCTTCTATATAATTTTTAATATTAATAATCTATAACTCTATATAGGTATTAATATTTAAGTAAAATGCTAAGTAGTACTATAGTATCTTAGCTTTATTCTAAAGTTTATTAAATAAGGTTTACTCTTTTACTAATACTATATTAAAGCTATTATTTAATTACTTAATAATACTTTTTTAATATTCCTTAAGGTAAGCTAGTATAAAGTATATATAGTATATATAATCTTAAAGCCCCTTACTAAATAGTATCTCTAAGATTAAGTTAGGATCTTAGTTATTCTAAAAATTAGCCTAAATCTATTTAATTTACTCTAAAAGAATAATATAGAACTAAAGAGCTTTCTCTATACTTAGTTATTCTTTCTTTATATAGTAATAGATAACTATATTTAAGAAGGAGTTAGTAGTAATATATAGAGAGAGAGCTTTAAGTTTCTATAAAATATCTTTAAGGTAGGCCTCTAAATTAATAATTAAGGTTATAATTAAGTCTCTATAGGTCTAAATAGCTTTAGAACTAATAGTAGATATATAGCTAAATAAGTAATATTAATTAATAAGGTTAATTAATTAATAAGGCTAAATACTTATAGATTTATAAAGCTAAGTATAATAGTTATAGTAGACTTATATTTAATAAGCTACTATTAGAAGCCTATAATACTATTACTATTACTATATTTTAATTTAAGTTAATTATAGAAGCTTATATAGTTAAGGCTAGATTAAGAATAATAAGTAAGAAGCTCTATCTTAATATAATTATAAGCTTATATATATTACTCTAATATAAGTCTTAAGGTGCTAAGATCTATATTAAGGAAGGCTAAGATTACTAGTTTTAGAAAGGGTTTTTAAGGTAAAATTTAGACTAGATAGTTCTATTAGTAGCTTATAAACTTAGCTTAATTAAGAGTAGAAAGACTAAATTTTAGTATATAGTTTGCTAGTAGACTTAAAGGTAAAGGCAGCTAGAGTTATAATGCCTGAGGCTATGCTAATTAACTCAGCTATTAGATATTCCCTAGCAGCTACCTTGCAATAGTGAATAGGAAATAAGGGGTTAGCATATACCCCACCGACATTCGGGCAACTAATAAGGTTAAGCATTTTAGCGCCGAGAAATTTAAGAGCACTATTTCACTAGCTTTCTAATGGAATGCGTCGCTCTTGGCGAGCTTGTAAGGTGGTAATGAGTTATTAGCTTGATGTAGCTTAAGCTGCTTGATAGCCGATGTTTGACTATAGATTAAATAGGTGATCTATGTATAAACCTACTATTATATATAGTATAATGATGAGATTTAGTACCCCCTCTCACCTATACTTTATATTAGCTTTATCTTAAGCTCGCTTAATATAGCTAACCTACTAAGCGTTACTGCCTTAATTATTGTATTAGTTATAGCTACTATTTAGTTAATAAAATCTCTTAATATAGCTATTAAGAGGTATATAGAATATAATAAGATACTATAAAGGCTATAAAGTAAACTTAATAACTTAACTAAGGTTCTAGAAGCCCTTAATATAATCTATAATCTTAAGTTATTAATTATATCCCTTTTAGAAGGACTTATTAGTTAATATAGCTAACTTTATTATAATTTTAAGGCTATAATAAGTATATTTAGTAGGAAATTATAGATTAGTTTTTAGGATTAAGTAAAGATAGAGTTTATAAGAGGTAATATCTATAAGTTTATAAATACCCTAGGAGGATATAAGTTAATAATATTAATTAGACTAGGTATTATTATTATATTAGTCTATTATCTTAGAACCTTAGACCTTTATTTACTTATATATAACTCTTTTTATAGATAAACCTTTAGATTATCCTACTAAGTTCTAAAGGAATATAGTAAGATTATTAAAGATACTATATATAATCTTAATATTCACTTAGAGTATATTAATAAGAAAATAGGGTTATTTACTAAAGGGAACTTAAAGACTTTTAATACTAACTTAGACCTAGATATAGATCTTTAAGATAAGAAAATAGTTATAAAATAATACCTTTATATATATAAGGATATAAGCTCTTATCTTAAATCTATAATAGACTAAGAACTATTACTATAGCTATAGATAGATTTATATTATACTACTATAAATACCTATAATAGTTTTAAAGCTCTATTACTTACTTATAAAGCTCTAAATAATTATTAAGATTATTTTATAGAGATAATAGGCTATATAAATAAATACCTAAATATCTTAGTAATAGATAATAGCCCTAGAAGTAATAAGGAGAGGCTTTAACTAGAAAAGGATATAAAGGTTTTATAGTAATACCTTAAAGTATATAAGGTAGCCTCTAGCTAAGTTTTAATATAGAAGATATATTAAATTAAAGAAGTAATTACTAATAGAGATAGTAATTAAATACTAGTTACTTTACTTACTAATTTATTTAATATTTAAAAAGTACTATCCTAAGGTAAATTAGTATAATTACTTAGTTTAATATCTAATAAAATACTTTAAAAGGTATCTAAGCTATAGTATAGTAGCTACTTTAGAAATAATTATATTAGTAGAGACCTTAGTATAGTATAGTTATTTTAATCTAAAAGCTAAAATATTTAAACCTCTTATCTCTATATTAGTAGAAGTAAACCTACTATAGGGTAGGAAAGACCTACCTCTAATAAAGTTAGGAAATATATAGTAGGAGGGGAGTTTTAAGGGCTTATTACTTAGCTTTTTCTATACTAAGATTTAGAGAGATTGTTAAGAGATGTTACACGACTTAGTGGTGTATTTCCTAAAATGGGGCAGCTATAATAATACCTAGGATGTATAGCTCAGGTGGAAGTATAGAAGATGGTAATTAGCGGAACTAATAAGAACACTTAATGCTGATCCTATCTTATTATACTATACTAATAGGATACTAAAGCTAACTCTTATCTTAGACCCGTGGCGTTATAGTTGGGAAGTATTTCTCTTTTAGGGGGGGGGGGCCGTCGAGATAACGCCTGAAAGGCCACGCTATAAGAGTTTGCCACGCTGTAGATAACTTACTGATTATATCTTTAGGTGAACTAGAAGATTGGTCTCCTATATACGATAATCGTAACTGCCTTATAATTCCAGGCATATGTGCATAGGAACTCAGAGTCTTATTCGCCCTATCACCCACCCCCTAGCCCCGGTCGGAGTCCAACCAGTCTAAGACCAGCATTCAGGCTTTAGGAGGCAACTGAGAGATAGAACAGGACTATTAGGTCTAGGCTACTTATTATATAGCTCAGGGTTAAAGTCTTTATATATTATATTATACTATTATTATATATGATTAAGGGGTAAATTAAGTGAAGTATTTCTTGGTGGAAGGTAGCTATTATTAAGCTAGTAGATTTTAACTACCTAAGTAGGTCTATTAACTATATAATTATCTACTATAATAATATCTCCTTAGAATGTGAATACACTATAGTATTAATTAGTTAGCCCACCTATCTATATATAGATAATAAGAGGTAAGCTCTACACCCTAGGTTCTCTTATATACTTCTAAAACTCTTATAATATTAGATTATTCCTTTTAAAGAATAGTTTAAGCCCTCCTAACTTTAGGCTCTTTATATAGAAACCCTTCTTAGTAGTAGATTAGTCTAATATATACCTCTATTATCTAGGCCTACTATAAAGGAGGCTTTAGTAAGCTTTTTATATACTGATTTATAGAATCTTATAGGAACTAGTTAAAACTTAATATAGGTATAGTTAAGTAGTAAAATATAGTAAAACTATAATTTATTAGATACCTAGTACTATACGCCCTCTATTAATAGTAATAAAATAACCCCTCTACTATAGTGATTAGAAAACTCCTCTATAGGTTCGCCTTTCTTAATTTATAGTATAGGAGTGGTCTAATTAAGCGCTAGGTTAAGATTATTATTTTAAGAGGAAATCTAGATATTCTCTATATTTAATCTTATAATAGTATTAATTATCCTCTAGTAGCTCTTATCTAATAATTACCTACTAATATACTATAAGCATCCTTTTAGAGTGAGGCGCTTTACTATTATAAGGTCTCCTATAGTTAATATAGAGAAATTATAACTATTATTAGCTATAGTGATATCTTTAAAGATATTCTATTATTAATCTATTAAAGTTTTACTTACGCTAGATATAATCTTAATATATTAGTATAGGCTATTCTTTATTTACTAAAGCTATATAAGTTAACTTATAGTGTTCTTAGAAGTATAAGTAGATAAAATAAGAGCTATAAGCTACTTCTCTATATTATCCTTATAGATCTATAATTATATTACTAGTGACTAAATTGACCCTTTTATTAAGTTAAGGCCTAACCTTATAAGCTTATATACTAATAATTAATTACTAAAACTAAGGGATTCCCTTATTATTAATTTAAACTACTTAATCTATAATAATAATTAAGCGTAAATACTAAGACCCTACTAGGTACTAGCCTTCTCCTTAAGTATAGCTTCTTACTCTAAGGTATTAATTACTTTCCCTTTTACCTTATTATTATTAAGTAGAAGCTAGACTTTCTCCTTAATAATCTATATATATTCTTATAGGTCATTAGATATATCAGAGATTAAATCCTTATAGTCTTTAAGGGCTTTAGGGGTTATAGTAGTAATATAATTATAGTATATTTAGTATATTTACTTAGGGATAGCTTAAAATATAAGTACTTATATATTTATATTTACTAAGGCTATATTAATAGTAGATTTATACCTAGCTAATATAGCCCTAAAATTATCTATATCTCCTTAAAGATATTTCTATATAATCTAGTCCTAGATACTAGGCTAGGAGCTTATTAAGTATTTTATATATTATATAATAATATCACTATACTCCTTATAAGCCTTTCTATAGTAATAAAGGGGAGTTTTAAGAGCTATAAAATTAAGTTTAAGGTGATTAGTTATAGTATCTAGTAGATACTTTAATATAGTAGTAAGGTTATTAAGCTCGCCTTTTAGTACCTGGATATCTCTATCTTAGCTCTAAAAGCTATGGATAGTGCTATAAAGTATAATACTAGATTATAAGGTAAAGGTTATAAGTGTAACCACATTAGAGGTAATACTTAGTGGGTCGCCTATAGTAAATAGTATATAGGTATAAGCTTTATAAAGAGAATAGTTGATCTCACCTGTTGAGGCGGGGTATTCTAGATCAACTGTATTAACGAGCTTAGTCACAGACTACTTATGTCACGCATTATGTGGACCCTTCTAATGAAGGAATTCCAGAGGCGAAAACCATACTCTATTATAAATAAAAGGGAGCTATCCTCCCTATTTCAATAAAGCTTAGTTTCTTTAATTAAGATTACTAGTCTATTATAGATAGCGTATTATATCTAAACTTAGCTTTAAATAATATGCCGCTTGGATAACTAGATGTCTATAGGCTAACTAAATTCCGAAAACTTAGTTAGCTACTTCTCCACATAACCCTATATTTTGCTATAGGTTGCGATTAGCTTATAACTATACAATAATAGTAAGAATATAACTTAGCTCTTACTAGGTTCTAGCTAGATCTAAAGTTAGTAAGAATCTAGATATAACTAGTATATATAAATAGCTATAAGAAAAGCTAAAGGTCCTATATATATAATGTATTATAATTAGCCTTAGCTACTAGGTATAGAGAAGGGAAAAATTCCAGTAGCTTTATTTAGCCACCTAGCGGTATAGAGTATATATATATTATGGATTTAACCTCTTTAGTATAATATATAATAATCTAGATATCCTCTTATATAGTAGCTATTAATTAAGATATTGTGATAAGTTTATTTTCTAAGCTTATTTCCTATGCTAATTTGAATAGTTACTACCCTTAGCTATATACTGCTGTCTCACCTTCTTTTGCTGCCTTTATTACACTTGCTCTAATAACCGCAGGGTAATACTATAGGCTGCCTATATATAGTTTTAGAAGTAGTTAAGATATATAAACTTAAGGTCTTAGCACTTAGGATGTTTATACTATATCTTCTTACTACTCTACTTAGCTTACTTACGCCTAGCTAGATGCTAGTTATTAAAATGATTATTTATAATAGTTGGATAGTAATATATAAAGGTATACTCTTTACTAGAGAGTTACTTATTACTAATATAATTAGGATATTATATAGTACCTAGGAGAAGGGGGAATAGATTAGGACTAAGTATAACTTCACTATATACCCTAGGTGACTTAGCTTTAATAAATAGTTTAAGGCTAACCCTTAGCTAGATATAATCTTATTTAATTATCTCTCTCTTATTATAGAGTACTACTATTAAATTAATAGCCTTAATCCTATACTAAAGGATCTAATCTTTATTTAGGTTATTAAGCTAGTAGTAGAGAATCTCTACTAACTAAGCCTATATTAGTATAATAATATTAATAACTAGCTCTATATACTCCTCTTCCTCTTCCCCCTATACTTATATCTTAATATCCTAAGTAGGCTAATAATAAAAGTAATACTTATAGTATACTTTAATAACCTCCTTTTAATACTATATACGCTTTAAGTGGATTTTATTTATAACCTTATAAATCTTCTTCTCATCCTAATAGCCCTTAATCTAGTAGTTCCTTTATCTAAGTATAGTATATTACTATTTAAGCTTTTAGATATTTAGATCTAGTACTAAGCCCGCTTATACTTCTTTAGGTACTATATTAGAAGTTACTTAAGGGTTATATATAAGGCTAATATATATAAATAGCTAGAATAGCTAAGTCTCCTTCTCTTCCTTAAGGAAAGTATTCTAAATATTAAAGTTAGCGATCTTATTAAGATAAGTATAGTAGAATATTATAAATTAAGGATTATAGTATATTATTTAGTTATAGATAGTATTTAGTATATCTCCTAGAATAATAAGTCTAATTAGCACTATCTCTAAGCTTTAGCTATTTATCCTAGGTAGGTAATAAATATAATACACACTATTAGCTATATTAGTAGTACCCCTTTAAGTAAACCTAGGCGTCTACCTTCTCTTATACCCTAAATTAAGACTCTACTAGCTAATATTATCTCTAAGCTTTAAATATAATATAGCATTAGTATGAGAGAGCGTGGCGCTATAGTACCGACAGAATATAGGAGTCTTTAGCTTAGAAGCTTAATGGTATAATACTGAGTATTACGGGCCGGGGTATTTAATAAAATATATTCTTTGGATACTTGAAGTTACTCCTGATATTAAGAGTGATTGTATTGCTTGTTCTTCTTATTATTTACACTGGAGGGAGCACCCGTACTTATACATATCCCCTAGTCGTGATGTTCCAACAGGACCATCCATATGTCTTAGGACCATCTATACAAAACTAATAGCGCAATAACCTATATTTTCCTAGCATACCTTATTATTTTTATGCTCTATGATTATAATAATGATCAAGTCTTTCTCCAACCTGCATGCGAAGATCTATTAAATTTCCCATAGTTTGTTGCTTATATGTAGTAATGCCGCGCTGGTTCCTATTGTGTCCCTCCGCTAGTTTGAGAACTATAGGCGGTTGGCAAATAGCAATAAGGAGAAGCCCGTCTCGTATTTGCATATTATACTTAAACTCCTAGATAGTACTCAGGGTATGATAAAAGGTAACCCTAGAGTTATCAAGCCAGACTATATATAGGCGAGAATAAAGAAGGCACTTACATCTTTTATACTTTTTAGAGTTACTAGAAAGCTACTATAACTTATCTAAGACTAGTAAAAGCGTGCTTAGTAATTTAGTACCTTATATAAGAAGTATATTAAGTAGTTTATTAGTTTAGTAAAGCCTAGCTATGCTTTACGGTGAAGGCCTAGCCGGAAGCTGAATAATCTTATCAGGTGATTTTTCGTCTAATAGGATAAATTAGCGCAGAGTCCACTTAAGTAGTGTAATAGTATCTCTTTTCCCCTTAAGGCTCTAAGAGTCCTTTATATCTACTACTAGATATAAAGTAATTAGGATAATAAGCTCTTATAGCCTAAGCTCCTTGAATTTCTAGCTTGCTTTTTTAAGAATTAGAATAATATTATAGGTATTTAAGTAGATAAAAGAAAGAATCTTTACTAGGTTTAAAAGAATTAAATAAAGTTCACTGGAATTAAGTGAATGCGTTTGAATTATAAAGGATATAAGAGAGGGATTAAGGAGATTGGAAAGTCTTTTGCAGGACCATATGATCGGAAAGATGCTTTAGATGTCTAGCATCTTGAGGATAGTTACTAGAACCTCATTGGGCAAGTCAAGAAGGCTCTGTTGCGACATTTTCGGGAAAGCCTTGCGGATAGACGTGAATGACAGGGTGCTATTGTAATTGAGGGCTGGGGTGAAATCAGCTTAGGATCCTTTATAGCTGACGGATGGGTAGGCATAACCGGACATTAGCCACTTTACAGCTGATGAGCTGATGGATGGGTAGATATAACCGGACATTAGCCGAGTTGACCCAGCCCATCACAGGGCTAAGAACGGCTGAATTTATAGCGTAGGCGCAAAGAAGACCTTTCCGGCTCTCGTATATGCCTTGAGGAACGAAAGGTTCTTTCTTCCGCGCCCTCCTTTCCCAAGCTCGGATCACCTAGTGGGCCGTGCACGCATGCACCACAGTTGCCGTGCGTGGAGGGGGAAGGAGGGCGCGGAAGGAAGAACCTTTCGGAACTACGTTCCTTCAGGCACTACGTTCCTTCAGGCATTCCCGCACATGTTGTGGGATTCTACTGCTTCTGCCTGCTTTTCTCCACCATGCCAACCTCCACCCTGTCTTTGAGCAGAATATTCTTCTATTACTAGACGTCGCTCAACCGTATAGTTGCCGGACCGTGGGAATCTTACCATAGGCCAGCTTAACGACGGCGTATATTCGGAGTTCTTGCGCACCCACAATCGAGCACTCCTGCTAGAGTCTTGCTCCACTTTTCGCACGAGTACTTGACAAAATGTCCTCAAAACGAAATCCTACACAGCGAACCCCATCGCCACAGGCTGATCATGTTCTCCACCCACGCAATTCCCCTCTCGACTGTTTGGCCCGCAATGCGTCGCTCGGAGCCCGCCCTGGTTCGTCGCCGCCGAAGGCGGTCATCGAGTCGTCCTTCCCTCGCCCCAACTCCTCCAGCGATAGTCATGAAACTGAGCAAAGCGATCCTCGGGGTTGGTTTGACCGCTTAAACTTGAACCCAACGGCTACCTTCAACAGCAATATTACAAGCAGTATGCAATGCCGTCTCCTGGTCGCGGGGGGTAGTCTGAAATATGCTGATGTGAAGTTGTAGTTAGTCCACCCTACTTCATGAAAGAATCTGATCCTCCGAGTTCCGAGAAAACATACTCCCATATTGAATACCAACTCGTCCCTCCGATGATTCTCACCGCGCATAGCAGTAGCGCTAGTGACTACCGCAGCGTGATTGACGACCTGACGTTTGAAATCCAACAACTTAGGGAGGAACTGAAGCACTACAAGCAAACAGGCCCCGACATACTTCACAAGGACAGGTTGTTCGAGATCAGGCTTCATGAGCTACCCATAGAGAATAAAAGAGGACTTGAGGGTATTCTGAGAGACTTCGCCACCAATCTTGATGGGTCCCCAGACGAGTCATCGTTACGCAGGAGGAAGACGCCCCCTTTCTATAACCCTAATTACTCCGTGTCCAGAATTATGCTCAAGTATGCCACTTCCTCTCCAGGATCCAACCTCCCATCAGCCGACTCCGCCTACGCCTCCATGTCCACCTACGCCAAGTCCTCGAGCCTTCTCGACATGAGCCCAACCAAATCATCGAACCGAAAGATAGAGAAGCGTTTGAAACAAACTCCCGATGGCCTGTACCCGTTGTCTTCTGACGAGTGTAAAACCCGATGGCGAGGTGGACCCGAAGGTACCAAGTCCAGTAGCGAGAGCTCTAGCCGCGACGGGCAACAAAGTCCTACTGCCGATGAAAACGACAGTTCGAACAAACGCAGACGGAAAAAGACTAGCCGTAGAGTGTGTGATGAGCTCCACTCTGGCAGCTCAAGTTTGGATACACATAAGTTTGATCCGCAGCTAGACGATCCATCCGAGAGCTTCCACTATATGGCGCTGCCCGTTAAGCAGGATTCATCCGGCGGGCACACTTCATTAGACGGAGCGAGCCCTTCTTCTGTATCAGTCAAAGGTTGCAATCTCGGCCAGTGGGGAGGAGGCTTGAGTGGCTCCGAGGAGTCGTCTCGCAAAACTCAACCCCATGAAGGTGCTATCATATACTATAGTGGCGCACCTTTCTGCATCGATTTGTCGCGTGAACCGAGTGACGTACCTACCACTCACGCGCTCTCGAGTAGTCGAAACCAAACCGGTTCCCAGCAATTACCAGACTCCACTCGGTCTCCTCGACGAACGACATCTGGATCGTTTATCAACTATAGGCCGTTGACTGATCGAGGCCAGGTCCTGCGTCAGCAGAGTTCGGTCACTGAAGTTGATATTAATGAATCTCCTGTTCTGATAAATGATGACAGCGAACAAATAAGCGATATCGAGCTGGATTTGACTTGGACCGACAATCAGCAGTGCGTAGAACACCGGGTCTTGGAGGCCTGTGGACTTGGCGGCGTTTTCCCCGAGGACCATTTTGTGGTGTCTGTCACTACTAAGCGGCCCAAGCAAGATATCCATCAATTAACTTATAAAGCTCAACTCAGAAGATTGAACGAAAACAGGGAAGGCGCCATTCATCGACTGGCGACGATGCCACGTCCTCTCGACCTTAGCGTTTTAAATACAAAACCAAGCAAAGAATTGATGCTAAAGGTTGAGTATCTGTCAGGGCGCATCAAGAACCTAGCCCCAGTCTCACTGCCACCAGCCGTTCTCTTTCCGCCATTGAGCACCGATAACTCCACGTCCAGCGTAGGCGATGAGATATCTAGTGGTATGAACAATAACACATGGTTGAGACAAATACGTGTACTAACACAGAACGATATCAGTCCCATAGCTACCCCTATAGGCATCGTTGTTAGCAGCGCCATGCACGCGCATCTGTCAAACATAAGGTGATTTGCTACGCGTTGCCTACTGAAATCCAGGCACAGACCTGCGAGACGGTGGACGGCTTGGCGAAGCGCAAAGCCACCCAGAACGGGCCTTTTCGGGAACTACTCCAACCCGGCGCGCCGAGATTAGTCCACGGGCCGCAACATGCTGGCGGTGGTATATTATGCTGGCCTACTATAGGATAACCTACTGTCTAGGCTAGCCTGCTCTGGAGGATGGTCTAGCACATAGGTTAGCCCATTAATTACAATGAATGTTCAAAGTATTGTTTTATGTGGGCCGACAGGTTGGGGAGATTTGTGAGGATAGTCACGTGAGTGGGAAAGAGAATGAGCCAATAGAAGATGACATTACGAGCATTCCGAGCACTCTATGATTGGCTGAGAGTCGCCTCTCGGTGCTCAACATGATGAACTGATAGCCGATGAATAAGCGGTAGTGGAGCTATGAAGGTGCAGACGCTTATGGCGTGGTTCCCCTGGCAGCATGCTTTCTCTGCTTATTCTGCTTGTCGCACAAACCATCAATTTTCGACATAACTGATTTTCTCTCCTTCCACAAAAATCCATCAGCTTCCATGGAAGAAATTGAGAAGTTACAGGCATAGTTAGGGGCTGCTGACAGTGCTCCAGCGAGGAATGTGGATAATGAGTGTCGGATGATAGCTGCCGGATGAATTTCCCATGCCTGATGCAGGCATTTAGTAAGACTCATACACTACGTGACCTCTATTGCGATAGGGATAGACTACATCGCCTCAGGCTTGTGTGGGGTTTGCCAACGGTCTAAAAATATAAGCCACTACATTCCTCACCGCCAAACCTCGTGTGCTAGAAAAGCATGTCCCTCCTCTTAGATACCATCATCCCACCTAACCAGACAGGCCAGAGTCGGCCTATATATCTTGCGATTTTGCATCGCCATTCCATCATATCCTTCCCACCCCGGACGAACCGACGAACCCGATTGACGAAACCTTCCTTGCTTGCTGCGTGCTGTCATTCGCCCCAGAAGTCACACTATTGAAAGTGGTGGGGTAGCCGCTGGTTGCAGTCGACCCCGCACCATTACTTCATCATTTCATCACCTGTCTTATAACCAAGGCTTGACTCCCAAGTGGACTGAAGGCTCAGGACAATTCGCAACTTTCCACTGAGAGAGCTACTCAAGTTTGTCCCCATTGGCCCTCAGGCGTTCTATCATGTCGGGTGACGATGTTCGTCCCATGTTTTCCTTCAAGATTTATCTCACCTTTAATCTGTGCTAACTATTGCGAGGATAACTTCGGCTTGCCTCCTGATGCCCAGGATTTCGTTGACATTGAGACCTTCAAGGAAATTCTAAAATTGGGCGATGAGGGCTCAGAACGAGAATTCTCAAAAGAGCTTGCCTTCAGTTTCTTTGAACAGGCAGAGAATACTTTTGATGAAATTGACAATTCTCTGTAAGATTTTCTCCTGAGCTCGACTTCGGTTGCGTTCCTCGGTGGACGCGTCACAGCATATGCAGGGGATATAACTAAAACAATGCAATGGCAAATAGTGAAGAAAGGGACTTGAAAAATCTTTTGGCTCTAGGCTGTTTGCTCAAGGGCTCTGCAGCCGCTCTGGGCATTTACAAGGTAAGGGATGCCTGCGAAAAGATCCGGCACTGGGGTGCTGGTAGGGATCAAAGCGGATTCGAGCACATTGAGCGAGAAGAGAGCCTGAAAAAGATCCGCGATATATTGCCATGTCTGAAAGTAGATTATAAGGCTGTGAAGGATTGGTTGATTGAGTTTTTTGGACCTGTAGAGTAGTATATAATGCTGCACGCCGAAAATTTTCTCCCTTGCTCAACAACTTGATTTAGCAAAATTCTCGTGCCTTATACCGGCCTTGGCTCTTCTATGCCGTAGCGAACGGAGCGGTGCATTTGAGAGTGTGGATGCTCTCTGCCCAACCGCTCTTTCATCCTTGGTATTATGGCAGCCCATAGTTGCCCTGCGAGGTTCCATTTGCCTTGCGGGAAATACAGGGAAGCCAAGTTGCTCATGGATGCAAGTGTCTCAGGATGCTTCGGTCCAAGCTTTCGTTTCTTCACGGTGTTTCCATCAGTCGAGTGTAGAAGTTCGTAATCGAAACTGTCCTTCCATCATTAAATTAGTCCCGAAATAACCTTGACCTAGGTTCATTGTTGTTTCTTTCCTACCTCAATTAGGTAGGATAATACCTGTAAGACTCGATAGGATTCTAAGGTCTAGCGTTACACTTTCCTGATGCAACAGCACTTACGCGTGTGGTCAAACGGATAAACTGCCCGTAGTATGAAATTCGCAGTGGTGGCAGAAGGAGATTATGTAGACACGATACAGCACAGTACTTAGTCTGAATACAGTAGGCGGAAACCACTTTCTGGCCACTGGTCTCCCATTGTGGGTGATGTGATGCGGGCGACGAACAGTGGCAATGAGGAGCATGGCTAGGCTCCTCCTCTACATAATAATGCCTTGAGGAACGAAAAGGAGAAAGGTACTTCCTTCCGCGGTCCCCTTTGTAAACTCGAGCCACAAAACGATCCGTGCTCAACGCCTGCACCACAGACGCCGGCGCCTCCTCATTCACCATCACGATCGGTGCACCACCATTTATACGCCACAAATGCTTTGGGGCAGCCACTTTTATCGTACGAGCTGTTTTGCGACTACTCTAACAAATGGGATGATATTGCTTTGCAACCACAAGGATAAGGTGCGAATTGTTACTAATGAGTTCCTATAGTAGGTAGTGGACCGCGTCTGGCCGCAGCGCATGCGGACCCGGCTGTGGTCGACGCTGCATTCGTGCAAAGGACGAGCTCAAGAGGCTCTTCCTGGGTCGCCAGAGATGTTCCCCGGCCTATGGACCAGGATATGCGATACGGTTAAAGGAGCTGCAGGAGAAATCCGCATCCGAGAGGACGAACGAATGAATGACGATAATTACATTTGACACGATAATGGCTGGCTATAGCCTTCCAACAATCATTCCTATTGTAGGACGATACGTATGTGAAACGTCGCGGAGCTGTTAACCGGAAGGATGCGGCATCACTGACCGCTCCTCACGATCTATAGCATGATACCCTTTCTCTCCTCAGAGGGTTTGACAACTATTTGCTGTGGGGGGTTTGTTGATGTTCTTTGAACGGCATCCATCTGGTACTTATTACAGGCCTGTAATCGCTCTTCCAACCTGGCAGCGTTATGAACAGCCTCGTTCATTCGGCTGCGGTCACTCTAATGCTCGTTGATCTCTTCGTCTTTACCTAGATCCTTCCTCTGTATCTTTGATGCGGTCGGCTTGGGCCCTTCCTGAAGCATGTCCATATTGGCTTGCTCCACTGATGGGTCGCGGGGGCTTGCCTCCTGTGGCTAAGTTCCCTGGTTTAACTGGGGATTATCGGTTGTGTGGGTGGGTGGGATGCAAACGTCGTAAGTGAGACTATTACCTAGTAGATAGGGTGGCATTAATTAGTGATTTCAGAGTATCTATTATGATAGCCGCAAAGGGTATAGAATTAGAAGGAAAAGAAGAAATCAAAGCTTAAGGGAAGATATTAACGTTAACACCGTCAATATATACTGGAGGTAAGAGATGTAATAATATACTTATAATTCGGAGTTTAATAACGACTATTAGGTGCTGATAAGGAAAGAAGTCTAGAGGGATTAGATCTAAAGGTATGATCTCCCAGCCTATTGATAGAGCTATCCGTCGACTGTTGCATGAATTTTCTAGCCTTATCATTAATCCATTAATCGATATTATAACTATAATAACTCCAGTAAGCCCTTAAGAGGTTCTTTATTTAGAGGACTACCTCTAATAGTATATTATATTCGTACTATAGATTATAATACTTTAACTATAATAACCTCTTAGTCTCTTCAAGCTCATGCATCCAATCCTTCTTCTTCTAGCGATATTTAGATATAGCTATCTAATTCCATTCAAGATATTACTTACGTTTGGTACATAATACGTCCCTCACTAGCTCTTAATTTAGTTACTACTACCGCTTTTTGGTTTTAGCTTACGAGCTTGCTTTTTCGTTTTATAAGAAGACTATAATAAACTAGAGGAAGTAAGGGATAAGATCGAGGTATTGCTTAATACGTAGGAAGATTTTTTTATATCTGCAGTATAAGAGGTACACAAGCCGATCATTTCAACATTACCATCATCTTTAGCCTCGGTCGAGTTATTAAGATTAATTTAATCGCCGAACAATAGGATAGAGGTATTAAGCTATTAGTCCTAAATCAAATAAGATATTACAAACGCAGGTTTTTAGGGCTTATTTAAGAAGTCATAGAATAGCATTGCCAGTCTTAGATCCACCATAATAGAGTCCATATTAATATCTAGGAATATAAATAATACTCCGAAATAGTTCTTCTTTTATACCTTTTTTATACTGCAGCTATGAGGAACGCGAGAAACGCGAGAAACGAAAGGCGGTGTTGTTAGAGTGGAGGGATGGCGGAGAATATAATTGATTAGGTATTGACGCTCAAATAGCGTAGGCGCAAAGAAGCCCTTTCCGGCTCTCGTATATCGGTTTTCATTGATTTCAGGATATGGGCTGGACGTGAAGACGTCTTGAGCCGCCGTAGTCGCCTGGCAAAAGTCTCCTAAGCGCCTTACTTCTCAAGCTCTCAACTCAAGCTCCTAACTCGTTCCGAAAAGGTATTGGCGAATCCCGGAGGGGACCGGTCTCCTGTCCTACTGCAAGGGCTAGCATATGCCTTGAGGAACGAAAGGCTCTTCCTTCCGCTCACGAAACAAGGTTAAGCTGCAATGCCGCCGAACCCGGGGTCTGAGGTGTAAGCTAGCGCCTTGCTTCTCAGGCTTGTTCCGAAAGGCATTGGCGGACCCCACAGGGGACCGGTCTCCTGTTGTGCCTTGAGGAACGAAAGGCTCTTCCTTCCGCCCCCTCCTTCCTTCAACTGTCTACGCCACAACCCATGCGCCACGGTTTACGCTATATATAAGCCTTAAGGGATAATACTATAACTTATATATTATAGATTTTTTTAATCTATAACTTTCTTATTATATATAGTTAAGACTTACTATAACTTAATTAAGCACTATAATATTATATTATAAGAATATAAAACACCCTATATATTAACCTTATTTAGAGCTAATTATATACTAAGATCACTAATTAAGGTATTTAACTTTATATATATTAATTATTCTCTTATTATAGTATATAGGATCTACTATATTAAATTAGTAATTAATTAAATATTTATATATAAATTAGGAATTTCTATAGTAATTAATACTCCCTCTATATATATTAAGTAGTAAAGGCTATATTAAATTTTTAGGTAGAATATATACTAGGAATACTATAAACCTTATATTATTTATTACTTAATATTTTAATTTACTTAGTATTCCTTATTACTTTTAACCTTTAAGTATTTTTATTTTTATTTACTACTTTATTAACTATATTTAACTTAAAAATTAATTATACTTTAGCCCTAGGTATAAATAAGCCTCTTAATAAAAGGTATAATAATTAAACTTATTAAGTAAATACTAGGAAAGATATAAAGTATTTAGGTAAAACTAATATCTCTATATAACTAAAGATACCTTAATATATATATAATTAAAATAGTAATTTATCCCTATTTAAAAACTTATTAATAAACTAAGATTTTACTAATATACTAATTATATATTAGTATAAGGATTACTTTACTTTTAGAGGGTATTTAAGCTTAGTAGATAATTTTAATAATTATATTAATTAATATACTATTAATTACTTTCCCCTTTATAAAGGGGCTAACTAAAGCTTAGCTATAAGCCTTTAGGGTAAGGATATAACTACCTCCTAAAACTATATTAACTATATATAAGATCTCTTTAATAAGTTAATTATTAAGGAGATTTAGGCTTAGAACTATATTAATATTCCTATTAGTTCTATAATCTATATAGCTATTATATTAGATATTTAGAAAATACCCTTTAATATTATCCTATATCTAATTATAGTTAATAGTATTACTTATAATCTTTATACCTTATCCTTTAAAAGATTACTAAATAGTTTCTTAGTTAAAGTAGGGGTAATTATAAACTTAGTACTAAATATAAATAATATCTATAGTTTATTAGTAAGTATTAAATTAACTATATTAATAAGGCTAAAGTAGAAGTTAGGTTAATATAAATAGATTAATAAGCTTTAGAGGGACTATAACTATATTAAGAAGGTTATATATAGTATTAATAAGCTAGGGGATTAATTATAGGGATAAAATAAGTACTAAAAGGATACTATTTAAGAAACCTTAAATATTAGTTAAAATAGGAGTAGAAAATAGAGACCTTTAAATTATATAGTATATAAAGGGTTAAAGGAAGGTAAGGCTAAGATACTTAAGTTAAAGAGGAAAAGGCTTTATATAAGTATTTATACCTATACTAATACTAATAGTAGCCTAAAGTAGTAAGTCTTAAAGATAATAGTAATTAAAATAATACTAATAATAGGGTATAGTTAACCTTACTAATTATATTAATATATTATAGTGCTAATAAGTATATACTATATTATCCCCTTTTACTCTTAAATTTCTAGCTAATATAATAGGAAGGGTAGAAGTATATTTCCTTCTAATAAGTATATAAAAATACTATAATATTTTTTATTTAGGTGAAATACACCTAATTCTTTATAGTATTAAGATATATCTCCTTAAGTATATTCTATTATAATATATAAAGCTTTAGGGTATCCTTCTATAGGTAGTATATAATTAGTATTTTAATAAAAGAGTATATAGCTTATTATATTTAAGCTTTAGTTATCCTTTCCTTTTAAATAAATAGAAGGCTAGCTATAGCTTATAGTCCTAAGGTAGTTATATAATATATACCTAGATCTCAGGCTTTATAAGATATATACTTATATTAGGCTTATTCTTTTATAAGGTAAGTGCCTTACTTCCTAAGCTCTTAACTCATTCCGAAAAGGCATTAGCGGTCCCTGAAGGGGGACCGGTCTCCTATGTGCTGTCCTACTGGAGAGGCTGGTACATAATGCGCTGTCCAACTGAGCGGGCTAGTGCCTTGAGGAACGAAAGGTTCTTTCTTCCGCGCCCTTCATTCTCAAGCTCGGATCACATAGTGGTTCATGCGAACCGACTTCACCACAGTTTCTGCGCCACATCAAGCCACAGTGTTATGCCCTGAGGAACGAAAACAACACCTGGCGGACCCACAAGCATGCCTGGTACCACATACCCTAAATACAGTAAGCAACACATCCAGCAAGCTTTGCCAATTGGTCTCTGGGAGCATCACGTGTCTGAGCATCCAATCCATTGAAATAGATATACTGTCCAACATTACGGCTTCCCATTCTCCGACCGCGCGATTTCGCGGAGGTGGCTCTGGTTCTGTACCTCGCTACTTTTCTCCTGGTCTTGCAGACCCTTGTTTGCGCTCTCATCGACATTACTGGAGCCTGGCATGGGAGCTTTTGGATGAGATATACTCTCCCGGCGTGGGTGTTGGGTCCCAGTCTTGATTTTTCCAATATCGGAACCCCTCTGGGCTTGCGAAAGGGCAAAGTCACCGGAATCGAAATACCTTCTTTCCTATATACAGTTAATACTATACCAGAATGAGACCGAGAGATAATTAGGAGGGTGCTTGGGTGAAGCACGTATATACGTACGTCCAACTGATGGTCAAGGAGATCTCGATGTGGTGCCCTTCCATAAATTTCTCGGAGACGCTCTGCCCTGTTATTAGGCGTCTGGCCTCGCGAAGCGTTAGGTATTTAGCGCTTTATTGGAGAATAAAGATATATACTCACTCGCCTCGGAATGTCCTTTTGTCTGGGATTCCATCGTAGGATATATGGTGCTGTACTGAGGCGGGGCCGGTAAACGCCAACGGTTTAATATACACAAAAGCAAATATATGTAGTTTCCCTTGGGGAGATTAAGTACGATACTTGTCTATGGTCACGATGCATTTGCCACTCCCCCCCCACATCCTCAGTGAGCGCTTATCGATTGTGGAGGGGTCATTCAACTCCACGTCAGATTCATCGGCGCTTGCCGACATGTGAAACTGATGTCATAGTCCGCCACGAGTGCTCCAATACGGCGGCTCTGAGCCGACAGCTCACGGTGAGCCCTTCCCGCAGACATCCCCACCTTCTGTATAATCTTCCTACAGTTTTTGAGAGAGGTATGTCGTTTGTTAGTCTGCCAAACGAATTACTTCTCTGTATAGCAGAGAATCTGGAATTAGAGAGAGATATTAATAGCTTAGCTCGATCGAATCATCGCCTTCACCATTTGCTACGTACTTATCTCTATTTTCATAATGTTAAACAGTCAGGAGGATCGGCACTTTTATGGGGCTCAGAACACGGGGAAGTGGCCGCAGCTCGAATGTCGTTAGAGACAGGAGCTGATATCCAATGTATGACTGCCGATGGTTGGACGCCATTGTTACTAGCTGCGGAAAACGGGCATGGTTCAGTGGTGGAGTTATTACTCGCAAAGGATAATCTTGACGCAGACTCCAACGGAAGGCTCTACAATCGTCATACGCCACTATCACGAGCCGCAACGAACGGCCATGAAGGAATTGTGAAGCTGTTATTAGCTAGAGAGGATGTTAACCCCGACTCTATGGATAACTTCCGGCGAACACCTCTATTTCATGCGGCACGGAAGGGACATAGTACCGTGGCGGAGTTAATACTTGCAACGGGACGGGTGGGCGTTGGCTCTCTGGACGAATTCGGCCAGGCGCCGCTATCGATTGCGTCAGAAAACGGGCATGAGGCAGTGGTCAGGCTATTACTTGCAACAAACGTTATCAATCCAGACTCCCAGAGTAGCTACGGTCGGACACCGTTGTGGTGGGCCGCGAGGAACGGGAACGATGCGGTGGTCGCGGTACTACTTGCAACGACTGGCGTGGCACCGGACTCTAAGGACAAGTACGGTCAGACGCCGTTGTCAATTGCGGCAGAGAATGGGCACAGGAAAGTTGTGAAACTGCTACTCGCGGAGGACGCCGTTGACCCAAATTCCAGGGATAAATATGGTTGGACACCATTGTCACGGGCCGTGGCGAACAGAAAGAAAGTAGTAATGCGGCTGCTTCCCGAAAGGGGGGCTATCGACCCAGACTTCAAAGACTCTTATGGATCCATATGGCTGGATGCCGCTGTTATGCGGCGCAGGGAACGGGTCTGCAGTAGTGAAGCTGCTGCTTGCGAGGAGTGCCGTCGACCCAAACTCTACAGACGGAAATGATTCGATGATAAACGAATCTAATTCTCCCAACATCACACCACACAATGACGACTTGGCTCTTAACTCGTTCCGAAAAGGCGTTGGCGGTCCCTAAAGGGGGACCGGTCTCCTGTGCCTTGAGGAACGAAAGGTTCTTTCTTCCGCGCCGTCCTGCCGCCAATTCGGACAGCCAAGAACAACACATTCTCAGGTGCTCAAGCTTCTGTTGACAAGCTCCCAAAGAGAATACTGCTCAAGTCCATCCCCAAAGGTGTGAAGGATGCTCGCTTTAGAAGTAGCGATCATGACTGGGACGGCAAGTATGAGCAAGTAATTGGAACGTCTACCAGGAACATCGTCTTCGGCAGTAGGTTCGTGCTGACCGAGTAAGTAAGCTTCCCACGGCCTAAGCGATTGATGCTGACCTCGCCTCGTTCAAGCGATCATATTGAGGACATCTTAGCCTTGGGAAGCCCAATTTGCAAAAAAATCGTGCACTTTATTTTCATATATGAGGATGTGAGCTACGATGCACGGAATAACGCACAGTCTTTGACAAACGAGGCGGTTGTCCGTCTAGGAAAGTCATGTCCCAATCTGAAGAAAGTTCAGCTCCAAGCTACATCTCACGTCACTGATGACGGCCTACTCGGCTTGTTCCAGAACTGCCCTAATCTGACCTCGGTGGAGCTTACCGGGACTTCTCGTGGTAGGGGGGATAACCTCTCTGGAAGAGCGCTTGACGAGTTGCGAGAACATCCGGAGTGGGTTCCCAAGTTGAAGAAGCTGATCCTTGGTGAAGGGGAACACAACAAGTTGTTCATGAAGGTTATGCGCGCTTTAACTAAAGAAAGGCCAGGGCTAACAGTTACTTTGCTTCAACGGTATGAAGTTAAGAAGTGGGGAGACTGGGAGTTGGAAGAGATAAAGATTGAGTACAAGAAGGGGCGCGTGGCGCGGTAGGAGGCGTAGGACTGACGAAGGAAATTACTGTTTCTGAGTCTGTGTACATCTTATCCCATTTCGAGTAATCAACAGTCATGGCGAATCACCTACCTAATGGATGGGGTCTGATCACCAGTCTGAAACTATTTGTTTCACTTTATGACGGGGTCCTCTTTCTATGTAATCGTCTAGAAGATCTTAGTACGCTCATTTACGATATTTCGTCCGACCTTCTTTGTCTACCCGACCCATTTTAGTGGTCTACTGTGCCGATAATGAGCGATAATAAACTGAGCGAGATACAGTAAAAGGCGAAATGGGTGTCGCAAATATTGTTAGATAACTATTTTTACTGGGTCCATTTCTGGCCATTTGACAAAGTACCCTGGCAGAACACATGTACCTTCATGTACTAGTACAGTTGAGAGCCTAACCAGGTTCTTCATTTTAAACATACTCTAAATGTCAATACTCCACACAGTGCTATTTGCCACCAAAAAGCACTTTATATAAAATCTACATAAATTAAGACTTAGAGCTAAAGCAGTTCTCTATTCCCTTTCTTAGACTTAGCCTATAAATAGGCACCCCCTTATTATAACCTACTCTAGAACTATAGCTAAGGTTACCTAAGGTTTAGTTAAGACCCTTTAGGATAATATTTTATATATATATATAATCTTAAGAGTTAGACTATTAATTTAGTCTAGAGCTATATATTTCAGGCTATATAGTTATAATACTATACTAAGATGAATATATCTTAGAGTAGATACTAATAACTACTAAACTAAAATTAATAAGTCTTATATATAATATTTACTTTTACTAACTATCTAGAGCTAAAACTAAGGATTATATATATAGATAATCTACTCCTAATTTTATCTCTCTAAGGTAAATATAAGTTTATATTAAGTCTATAGCTTTAGTTTTCTTATCTATAAAGTTCTAAGTATATACTAAGTTATTTATACTTATTAGTATAGGGGGATAATCTACTCTAAGCTTTATCTTACTTATCTTTATTACCTATATAAAAAGCTTCTCTACCTCCTCCTATTAGCCTTAATTTAAATATATTAATATAAGGTTAGCTATACTTATTAGTATATTAAGATAATCTACTCTAAGCTTTATTTTATTTATCTCTATTACTTATACCTTAAGCTTCTCTACCTTATCCTATTAGCCTTAATTCTATAATATTAATATAAGATTAGCTATACTTATTAATATAGAGGGATAGTTTACTCTAAGCTTTATCTTACTTATCTCTATTACCTATATAAAAAGATTCTCTACCTCCTCTTATTAGCCTTAATTTATATATATTAATATAAGATTAGCTATACTTATTAGTATAGAGGGATAATTTACTTTAAGCTTTATTTTACTTATCTCTATTACTTATATAAAAAGCTTCTCTACCTCCTCCTACTAGCCTTAATTCCTATATATTAATATAAGATTAGCTATACTTATTAATATATTAGGATAATCTACTTTAAGCTTTATCTTATAAGTCTCTATTACTTATATAAAAAGCTTCTCTACTTTATCCTACTAGCCTTAATTCTATAATATTAATATAAGATTAGCTATACTTATTAGTATATTAGGATAATTAGCTCTAAGCTTAATCTTATAAGTCTCTATTACCTATATAAAAAGCTTCTCTACCTTATCCTACTAGCCTTAATTCTATAATATTAATATAAGATTAGCTATATTTATTAGTATATTAGGATAGTCTGCTCTAAGCTTAGTCTTATAAGTCTCTATCACCTACACCTATAGCTTCTCTACCTTATCCTACTAGCCCTAATTCCTATATATTAATATAAGATTCCCTATACTAGTATACCCTTCACCTTCCTCTTCCTTAAATATCTTAGCGGCCTTAATTTAATACTACTCTACTATATCCTATTATCCTTAATATATAAAATACCCTCTAATATAATATAATAGTTTAGCCCTTATGATCTTTTTATCCTTCTTACTTTCTATATTATATTCTAGTATAGCATATATATAAGGTAGTAATCTTAGGTATTTATTATAGGTCTTAAACTAGCTAAATAGGTAAGTATCTAATACTGTTTTTAGGGCTAGTTAAGCGAAATTCTTCCTTTTTATATTAAGCTACTTTCGTATTACTAGTTATACTAGCTAGTATATATTAATATTCTAACCTTTATCCTCTAAGATAAAGGAAAAAGCCTTTAAAGTACTAAGTGCCTTCGTAAGTGCTACTAATTTAATAGGATCTCTATCCTTAAGCTACCTATAGCTATAGTAGTTATTAATAAATTCCCTTAGAATCGCTTACTAATAAAAGAAGCTTATAAAAGAAAGAATATCACTCTTAAACGGATTTCTTCACTAGATCTAATTAAACGATATAATCTATATTACTATAACTATATATAGTATCCCTAAATCTCTCCTAACTATTTTAAATAGTTTACTAAGATAGTTAATAAAAGCTAAGTCGCTCTTATCTAAGAGCTAGATGTATTTACTTAAAGGTATTCTATTCTCTTAGATAAATACTACCGCCTATATAAGAGTGAGTGGCAAATATTTAAGCCTAGATAAGAGAAGAGATATCTTATCTACTAAAATCTCCTCGTCCTCTAGGATTATATATAGTAGTGAGTGTGCTTTATTGTTGTTTATATTGCTAACCTTAATTAGAAGCTTTCCTTAGGCTAGCTATAACCCTATCTTCTTATTCCTAGTTATAATAATAACTAATCTATGCTAGCACTCTAGGATATAGTGAGTAAGACTATAATCTATATATGTTTCTGCTATATTTATTTTTAACAGCCCTTCCTCTAGTTAATCCTAGAAGAATAACTCTATATTATTAGCGTTATTAATTACTATTAGCTACTAAGTTTTATACTTTTTCTTTAGCTATTCTTAAGTAAGTGATAGTATATCAGCTTTTAGATTATTACATCTAGGTATAATATATTCTTTCACGATAGAAGTATATACCTAATGAAAATGTTCTATATTACTAGTATAAACTTAAAATATTACTATATCTAGACGTTATTTTTAGAGCTAGTAAATATAGGCTAATATAATTTAAGTTTTACTATAATTATATTAGCTAATATTCTAAAAAGATAAAAGAAATATACCTAATACCACTAAGACTATAGAGTGCTACCCTTATATATAGCTCTACTAATCCTTATAGTTAACTTAAGCTGAGTTATTACTTAAGTATTTATAGGATACTAAATCTCTTAATAAAATTAGGATTTTAATTATATAGGACTAAGACTAGATTTTCTTAGTAAAAGCTATAATTATATATTTTATTATATATATAGACTCCTCGCTTAAATATAATCATATACTATTAAAGCTTATTAAGTAAGATCCCTAAGCCTCTTATAAACATTAGTATACTTATAATCTTAAGGCCTAAATTTAACTAAGTTAGAATATATATAAGTAATTACATAGATATACTCTACACCGTTTTCCTAAGGATAGCAATATATAGCTAAAGATTTAGTAACTAATAATATAGGTAGTCCTTTTATCTCCTAGTAACTATTTTTTACCTATCCTAGTTAGTAACTACTTCCTCCTAGATAGTATATTATATACCTTTTATACTATTAGCGACTTAAGCGTTTTATAGAAACTAAAAACCTCTAAATAATCCTTATTACCTAATATAGTAGGAAACTCTCTTTATTAAATTGTAAGTATCTAAGAGTTAATATAACCTAAAGACTTAACTAGGAACCAGTTTAGCCTATCCCTAACTATTAGGATAAGTAAGCTAATATCTATACTATTATATAGGACCCTAAAGAAGATAATCCTATAAATAGCCTTAATAAAGTTTTAATCACCCTTATTCTTTAACTTTAATAGGGCTACTAAGGCCTATATTATATATTATTAGTATATATAAAAGACCTAAGTATATAGATTATTTTACCTACTTTATAATTAGGCTACCTAGGCTATAGGCGATAAGGATAATAGGTCTTATTAATAGAGTAGTTACTAGTATATAGAGACTACTATAAAATATAGTAGTAAGATCCTCTATATTTTATATATTCTCACTCTCTATAATACCTAATTTATATCTATAGGTTATAACCTACGCTATAAGCTACCTAGTCTCCTCCTAGGTAATATCTTAGGGGAGAGAATTATATAACTATATATAATCCCTACCTCTCTCTTTAAATAACCTAAAAGTATAGCTACTAAGACCTAATAATATAATAATACTAATAGAATTAGTAAGGAAACTTTTAATTTTCTAGTAATTAGTTTACTTACTTGATTTTATAGGCATTAGGTAGTAGTATATAGAGTATAGTAATACCTAGAAAGGCCTTATTAAGTATTAAGTATTAATCGCTAGTAAGTTAGTTATCTAAAGGCTTAGGTAATAATATCTACTTACTCTAGCAGCTTTCTAAGGAGAGTAAGGGGTTATAGAAGACCACTATAGCTATCTAGGAGCTATTATAGATATCCTAGGCGAGGGACTTAATAATTAGGATAAAGCTCTTTCTCTCTATAAGGAATAACCCTAGTTACTCTAGATCCTAGTTAATAGGAATACTAATAACCTAGAATATATTATAATCTTTCAGTGGTTTTTTACTTATAGGGGTCTCCTTATTTATATATACATCCTCTAGTATTAATTATACACAACCTTTAAGGACCTAGCGCTATATAAATACTATAAGGATCATAATAGTAGCTAGAAGGCTAATTTAACTAGGTAAATCTATTATTTTAATAATATTAAGCATGCTCTAGGCTTATATAAGTAACTAGGGTTCATTTAGAGGTAGATACTAGTATAACATCCTACTACTATTAGATATAGAGGAAGTTTAGCAGATATTATACTTATATATATAGGGCGAAGACTATCTAGTGATAAGAGTTAATAGAAGTAGAGGTGAAATAGCAGGAGAGGGGGAAGGGGGGGATAAGGCGACCGGCTGTGTTACGAACAAAGCATATGCCACACGATGTCACGTGGCATACCCACCTTTTTCCCCAATGGACACTGGATCACTCTGGATCACCAGTGAGCCCTCGCGATCCCGACGGACTCACTCTGGATCACCAGTGAGCCCTCGCGATCCCGACGGACTCACCCTGGATCACCAGTGAGCCTGCGTGAGCCACTTAGTATATATATACACATTCATTACTTAGATAGATACTCTCCTAGACAGTTATTAATACAATCGCTACCGCCTTCATTAAAACTAGCTTCTCAGTGCTCGCACATTAGCAGTGACTCGCACAGCACCAAGACAACCTGATCGCCCTCTTAGAACAATACCCTGATTGGTTACAACCCAGACCTACCCTAGACCACGTCCAGTGTAAGTCTACCAACCGTCACAGGCTGCCTCTTGGATTGCGGCTGAAATACAAGATGAAACATGTATGTATACAAACCATACAAAAAAGATGATAGCTACTACCCGCGATCTTGAATCTAAGCCGCGAAGTAGGGCAAGTGAGATCTATATAGAAGAAACTAAAGCAACCGATGCTATTTTCCTATATGGCATCTGTCTTGGCATTTCATCGTGAAGGCTGGTCTTGATAGCAAGGCTTGATCGGGTATTGGGCAGAGACTGGTTCGCGAACCTCATGGATGACTAAGAGATACATATACTGACGTCCTATCCAAATTCGGGTTATCTATAATCCGTTTTCTTGATCGCCAAGGGTATGATGTAATTAGTCAGCCTGGCAACCTGAGGTTGGATGTACCTTATCGCTTACCAAAGGTATTGAGATTTCGCGCTAACACTGTAGGTATAATTGTTCCCACGTCGGTACTTAGTCTACTTTGAGAAACATATTTATTCGCTATTAATGGACATTTCCTATATTATAAGATAGTGGAGAATGTACCCTGAGGTATTCTTAGATACTCCCTCCTCTTAAGAATAAATATAAAGACAACACAGCGGAAGCTAGTTATGTATGCTCCAAACTGTATCAAACTTTTTCTGTAGCATAACTTTAATTAAATCACGCCGTGCAAGATCTAGTTGTGGTGCCATGATTACGATTTTAGCAGGAACTGGCCTGTATTTGTAGGTGGAAGAAAATGAGGAGGGCAGAACGGCGAAGAACAGAAGGGGAAGGGCGCAAGGATAGTGGGGCGCTTCTGTTAGGAGCCTGTTTTGGCCTTGGTTACTTGTTAGAGTAACAAGTTGCGGTACATGTTGTCTACTATCACGACGGACAAAGCTCAGGGCCCACAGTATTATGCTAAAAAAGTTATTTAATATTTAGCGACACCCATTTCGCCTTTTACTGTACATTCATGTCTGTAGAGTAGCTATGTAAATTGTGGAGACAGGGAAGAAATGCGAACTCTTGAGTTCGGAAATGTGGAAGAGCTGGCTTGGAACCGCTGAGGTGGGGCCCCTCGCCGCCACCTCTTTAGAGTGCGTCGATAAAGCCCCTTCTCTATGTACGAGTATCCAAGTCTGCAGAAGATATAGCCTTGCCTGGATTGATTTTGCTCCCAAGGCCCCTGCCCATCCAGCTTGACCTTTCCCTACTCCATCCTACTAAACCGTTAGACTCAAATCTATCAGCTCCAACAGCTATCATAGTATTTCATGTCAGCGATCCCTGATCAGGCACATCCTTCCCCGAATTGGATGTGGGAGTCTCAGACCAATTGGCCGTTTGGGTTTGCGGACCCTTGGACTAAGGCGGGGTACGATGAAGGCCTCTGGAACCCGCAAGTTGCGGCTTGTCAGGGTGTCACTCCTGTCCAGGCAAGTCCGATTTCACAGCTCCGAACGCTAGGCCTGGTGGAGTGTAGCTACGTATCATCGTCGAAATCCGGCTCAACTCCCGCCTCCATAGTCTCCCCATTGACGAGAATGTCCGAATCATCGATCTGCTCCCAGTCTGACTCGCCGAGCCACAGCCGTAGAGAAAAACCACCAAGGCTAACATTGATCAGTACGCCGACCACATTCCCCTCCTCTTCTCCTCCCCATCCACAAATAACACGAGCCCAATCGCTACGGCAGCACCAGCAGAAGCAGCAGAAGCAGCAGAAGCAGCGGGGATGGCGACAACAGAGCAACGGAATCAAGGTTGTAGAGAGCCCTATGCGGGAGCGGAATCGTTGTAGAGACTAAGGACGGAACGAAGAAGAATCCTCCGATGGACTATTTGCGCAAAAAAAAAAAATTCACCGCCATTTTCATAACTCAGTGGAAGAGGGCTGTGGGCACGGTTGACCTAAAGTGGAATGAATATACAACTAGTGATTGCTTAAATCCAGTGCTAGACTGATTGCTCATAACTAATCGTATTACATTTCTCGCCTTAGCTGATACCTCCACGCCCTTCCTTTGATGTATTGCCTGGTCACTAGGGTTAATTCTTCACGAACTTCTGTAATTCCTAATATCTTTAAATTATTTCCTTCTAATACTAGGCTCTATACTTTAATACCTTTATACTCTAAACTATAAAGCTTTTCCCTCTTATAATACTATATATACACCTTAATAATAGAAGAAATTAATATATTATAGATATTAATATCTATAGCTGAGGTATATCCTAAGCGTAGCCTAAAAGCCTATAGTATTATCCTTAGTACTTAGCTTATACTCTTTCTAGCTTTAGGACTACTTAACTTAATGGGCATTTTCTAAGTGTACCTCTCTAAAAACTAGCTAGTAGGCTACTTAGAAAGTGAGGTTAGTTAGATATTTAGTATCTTTATGTTCCTCTTCTTCTTTAGTGGGTTATAGATTAGATCTATCTTTAATAGGTATAGTCTAAGATTATTATTACCTACTAGAGCCTTTAGCCTTATTATTTCTCTAATATATATAAGTTTCTATAAAACCTACTACTAGTTTCTCCTTACTTTTAGTATCCTTAGTAATATTACCTCCTCTATCTTATAGACCTTTAGTATCGCCACCCTAGGGTATTAGTTCTAGCTAAATTATAGCCTTATAACCAGCCTTATAATAATAGTTAGTAGCTTTAGTAATATCACCTTCCCTATTCTCTTTAATTAGCTTACACTAGGACTTAGTTTTATATAGTTAATTTACTACTTCGCCTTACTTAGTGTTTTCTACTTCCTTATTAGCTTATTACTTCTAAAGATATATCTCCTATGAAATAGATAAGCTTATCTAATCCTTAACTAGGGCGACTTTAAGGATATACACTTTATACTTACTATATCTACTATCTTTATCCTTAATTAGGTAGTTCTTATCCCACCTATATATATTATAATATACTCCTCCTCCTATAGCTTTAATAGTATATCTCCTTATATTCTTACTATACTTAACGCTACCTTAATCTTTAGCTGTGGTATCCCTAGTCTAGTAGCTAATAGGCTTAGCTATTTTAATATTATAATTCTCTACTTAGCTTTATATATATTTTTGATTTTTAGGCTCTAGCTTAACGCTAGCTCTAGCGCTATAGTAACTATCGTATTCGCTATACTCTACGGGTTCTTTAGTGGCTTAGTGTATAGCCTAACCCCTATATGTATAGTATAGCTATGCCGCACGGAAAATTATATAAGTCGCTATAGGACTATATATAGGGTTATTAGTTTAGCGATATTAGCTGGAATACCGATCTCAGGGAATATCCTAAGTATAGGGAATAGTAAGAACTACTAGGCACTAATACTATTCTGTGGTGCAGTATATACTGGAAGTACAGGGTTGTTTATTATTGTAAGAGGAGTCAGTAGTGGTTGGAGTATTCGGACGAAGTTCTAAATGGAAAGAGGTGGGTGTGAGAGGGGATTGTATGCTCGGATGAGGGAAATTCTTCGGAAAGCTTGAAGGGATCCAGATGTGTTGGCGGAGGGCTAGTAGTTAACACGAAAGGTTGGCCACTCTGGGCGGTCAGCTTGCCAACTCTAGTGTAGAACATTGTATCTACTTGTGTGCATATAACGGCCTGGGGATTGTGGTCTGTGGCCCCCCAACCAAAATGAATGTTCAACTACAATGGTCGAATGCGGAGTTTGAGCAGCAAGCCAGCGCCTGTGAGCAGCGTCTCAAACCGCAACCATAGACGCCGGTAGTCACCTGCCAAAAGTCTCCTAATCGCCTGTAAATCCAGTACCAGGTGCCTTCTTCTCAAGTTCTCAGCTCGTTCCGAAAAGGCATTGGCGGCGGACCCCGTAGGGGAGCGGTCTCCTGTATATAATGTGCTGGCCTACTGGGTAGGCTGGTACATTGAAAGGGCTGGTACATTGAAAGGGCTGGTACATTGAAAGGGCTGGTACATTGAAAGGGCTGGTACATTGAAAGGGCTGGTACATTGAAAGGGCTGGTACATTGAAAGGGCTAGCATACAGCAGGGATAGTACATTGAAGAGTTAGGATATTGGATACTGGTACACTAAAAGGGTTGGTACACTATGTACTGTCCCACTAGAAGGGCTGGTGCACCCTGTGCTGTCCCAACGTAATTGATTGATTGATTGATTGATTGATTATTCATAGTCTGTCCCAGCCGCCATTTCGGCAGCTATGCAGCGTTCTGCTATAAGTACAAGGTCAAGGCCGCCCACGTTCGGCGCTCAGGATTGAACTCCACCCCACCATGAAATGTCCTGCTCCCACAGGCCGTTCACATATCGAGTCTCGTCCTCCTATCTGCCTCCTCGTGGGCGATCTCTCTCTGGTTTATACATATAGCCATCATAAATGTTCTGTGTCTCTGACTTGTCAGGCCATTCTCAGCCGTCCTTTGCTTCTGTTTAACCGTAATCACTCGTCTGCGCTGCTGTGTTGTCTTGTCGTGGATGGTGATCCAGAAACCAAATCCGTGGGATCCATCCTATGTTCGTTCTGTTTGTCTGTACTTCTATCGCCGGGCTGCAGAGCGCTTGCTGCCCACTGCAATAGTTGCTTGTCTTGGGTGCGCTGCATGGAGTGCAGATGTTCTCGTATGGAAGTACTTGAAATGCAAGGGGCATGCTCGTTGATGTTTCTCGGGCGGTGCTTGCTCCTGACACCGTAGACATCATCAGCGGTCAGACACGTCGCAAGCGCGTCTTTTGCATCGATGGTGTGCAAGGGTGTAGGCTAGCTGTGCATGTTGCAGCATATAAAGTGTCTTTAAAGAAGAGTTCTGAGCTGTGTGTGGTGTTGGTACTGGTGTTGTGTAGACTCGTTCAAATGTGATGTTGTGAAGTGAAGTTTTCGCAATGCTTGTTCAATGTGTTGTCCTGTCCATCTCGACCGTTTTCCACTGCCGTCCTGGGGCTGTAGTATTTGGTGTTTCGGGAGGTTGAAGAGTTGATGCCGTCGCGTCATGTCGATGGAGATTGGCCGTCCGTCCCCTACTCCGCGTCGCTGTCACGTATTCCTCGATATTCTGTACCGTAAACTATTGTCGGGCAGGAACAATGGGGCAACCAAGTCCATTTTCCATCCTGGGGCGTACTCGAAAGGGACGCAACCCCCTTTGCTGTACTGTGGCTGTGATGTTGGTGTTTCGTGAGATTCAGAAGTTACTACTTTTGGCGCAACGGCGCGTCGCTCAGGGAGGATGACCGTGTTCTCGCGATGTGTTCGATGCTGTTCGGCGTGTTCGATGTTGTTCTGACGATATCCTTCTTCGTCCCATGTGCCTCGGTCACGTAATCCTCGACCTCCGATGCCGTAAACTATTGTCGGGCAGGAATGATGGGGCATCCAAGTCCATCTTCCATCATTTGGCGTACTTGAAAGGGGGCACTACTTCCTTTACTGTACTGTGGCTGTGATGTTTGATGTTTCGTGAGGTTCGGAGGTCGATTTTTGGTGCGTCGGTGCATCGTTGGAAGGGGAATAATCGCGTTGTTGAGCTTCTCTTGGCACTCAGAGACACCCGAATTGCATCTCTGAGAGTTCCCAGCGGACACCACGTGGAGGTGGAAGCTCACCGTGTCCCAACGTAAGGGTTAGTACACTGAGGGTCATCCCACGGGGGGCCAATTTTTGGGTCTGACCTAGAAACAGGCTCTGCCACCAACTATAAACCTACCAACCATTCCTAATTTTTTTTACATAGGTATATGTATATAAAATCTAAACCATCACTTAATTCATTCATCACGAACACCTCACGCCTTAGTGGCTTTGAGCTGGTTGCGATGCACCAACAGTTTGCTGATCTTCAATATAGACATTACTACCAAATGCTTGATAACGATGATATTCTTGAGCTTTTCGAGTTGATTCAGATTCTTTTTGTTCATTCTGAAGAGCTTGAAGATGAGCAATTATGGAAGGCATGGGACCTATCTAAACACCTCGGCCTATCACTAACAATTTAGCCGGACACGCCGAAGACTAGCAAAGGGGGATCGTCCCGCCCCTCATTCGACGAAATTATAGGCCTCGCCACACAGTAATTCATACATAGCTTCCCAGCTGATTAGTAATCGCTGATTGTTCCTATCTTGGCCTTCAAATACATTCCCTTCATCCTTCCACCGCACGGTAACCCAGTGATCCCTTGATAAGCACACCCTTACACTGAAATTTTGGTCGTCGTAGAGCTCGGATATATGATACGTTGTGCTTGTCTTGATAAATTTGACTGCGTTTTCTGGCTTAAGAGTCCAAGTGTGGGGACATACTGGCATATAAATATTTGATGATCTCTCAATTTCTATTGCTTTAAGATGAACTTTGTTGCTAGGATCTGAGTTGGAGGAAAGAAAGTTGTTCCAATGCTGGATCTGTAACCAGCATCGTCTGTAAATGGAATCCATAGCCGGATTGCTGGAAACTAGAGGAGTGGAGAAGTATGCCGGCAGAGGGAAAGGGGGAGATGAAGGTCTGATACTAATTAGTGCTCTTTGTTTTGCTTTCTCTGCTTCTATGGGTGAGAGAGTTCGAGTACGCAGTAAAAAACAGCAATTGAAGATACCAGACCCGACATCTCAACACAATGAATACGAAAGGCTTCTCTGCTTTTATATATGCCATAGATATAACGTGACTTGATAGCTTCGGACTCCTCGGCATGTCCGTCACTAACCTGTTTCGAAGTGAACTGGGAAAGATATGATGATATAAATTGGGTAGAACTGATGGTAAGGCAGACTCTTCTCTTGACCTGCACATGAATAGCAAGCCAAGGATGCTAAACCATGGACTGAGACACAGATTCGCCTCGTCTTTCCATTAATGGGATTCCTTGCTCCCACTAATCGCCCTTTACTTTACGGAAGAGGCAGAGCTGAGTCCGAGTGCCACGTCACTGGCTGTTCCGGGTGTATATCTCAAGGATCTTCAACAACCTTCCCATCATCGTGGCTGTGATTCTGTAACAAGGTGTACACCCGAGTATATTGCCTTCCTTCAGGGTTTCCCCTCCTACTTGGATGAGGCTGGTATCTAACCCTTTTAAGCTCTCTCAAGCTTCAAGCATGGAATATGAGGAAGTGTATGCGAGCTCTGCTGTATTTACACCTCTCTCTCGATGTATATGTATCGAGCACGAGCTGTATTAAACCCTGGCCGTCCTCCTCTACGTTCTTTAGTTTCTAATAAAGTCTAGAAGGGGCGTGAGAGTAAGAATCTAATGTGGCTATGTTCCAGGAGCTACGGTCCTGGAGGAAGCATTATGATGCCATCATATCCACTTTTGAAGAAGGCGCCTTAAAACATCTTCTCCCTACACCTAGACAATATGGACAACAGGTCACCTCCTCCCCCATATTCCGTCAGGGACATCCCATCACCTCACTCTCCCTATTCATTCAGTATCGTCGAACCACCTCTGTGCGACAATTACAGTCCTAGAACGTCCACACCTCTTCGCCCTGTTTTTATCTCTCTGATTGACTCTGAGTCTGAAACTTCAGATAGAGAGGATGAAGATACAGATGGTGAAATCACTTGGGAAGATGTAATACTTGATTCGAATCCTGAAGCCACCGTCAACGACGCAGCAGCAGACGCCGTCAACGATGGATTAACAGAAGATGCCGTCAACGATGGATTAACAGAAGATGCCGTCAACGATGGAGTAGCAGACGCCATCAACGACGCAGAAGGGGATGCCGTCAACAAAACAGCAGCAGGCGGCTCAGTACACCCCCTGAATGGGCAAACTGACGATGGAAAACCTGATCACTCGGAAATAGAAAGACTCAACGCTGACTATGCCACCGCCTTCGACATCATCCTCGGAATTAAGGCGAAGATGGATCAAATCTCTGATGTCAAGCTACCCAAAAAGGATCGCTTTGATTCAAACCTACCCAAAAAGGATCAAATCAATCATCCCAACTCCTCGAGAAAACGAAAATCGCCTATGATACCATGCACCGTCCCTGAGACGAAGAAACGCAGACGACATCGACAAGAGGTCAATGTTAGACCAATCCGAGCTACTGTTGATGGGGAGTTCACCTGTTTATGGCAACGTGGGAAATCAGGAAGGTATTGTTGGGTCAGTGACCCCAGCGGCACAGAACGAAAAGAACTCAACGGCGAATTTCTGTTTCTGCACGGTTCAATGTTGTCGGTTGAGTTGCGAGGAAACGGTGACTGGCAACCAATATCAGTTCGTCTAAATGAAACCAATGCTCGATATGAAGGACGAGATAGCCTGGACAGCAATACTCGTATGGATATTGATGCTAAAACAATGTTCGATTTGCTGTGTGGAGTGGGCATATATCAAATTACTACGTTTAGTCTACATAGAGATTTATTCCTAGTTGATGTTATTCGAGAAGCCCAGCCAATCCAAGACAGCGGTACTAGCCTTGAGGAGGATAGCCGGAATACACCTCCTAATCAGTGTGGTGTTCCTAAGACACTGACCAGGTCTATGACAGCCAATTTTTGGTTTTGACAGAACTACACAATCCCCCTGTGCAAGACTCTCGACGGATAAGCTCGCAATTCATTCAGCAGTCCATGTACTTTTCATTTTGGGTAGGCTGTCCCATTGTAGGCTGTCCCATTGTAGACTGTCTCATTGGGTAGGCTGTCCCATTGTAGGCTAGCCCATTGGGTAGGCTGTCCCATTGTAGGCTGTCTCATTGGGTAGGCTGTCCCATTGTAGGCTAGCCCATTGTAGGCTGTCCCATTGTAGGCTGTCTCATTGGGTAGGCTGTCCCATTGTAGGCTGGCCTATTGAAAGGGCGGGTACACTGAATGTTCATCCATCTTTCGGGACTTGCAGAAGGCGGTTGAGAATCTGGATGCGTGCCGGGAGACGCTGATGGCGGAGGGTACCTAGATGCGCAGGTATGGCCCCACAGAACCTTCTAGGTCATTGCTTGCGTGTGGAGCTTTGCAAGTACATAGCGTATGTACATGCGCATGTACCTACATAGCTATTTTTGCTTCTATTTTGACAATGACACTTGTACTGGCTCCTCCGCATTTTCGAACTTAAGAGTTCGCATTTCTTTACTGTCTCTACAATTTACATGGGTATGGCAGGATGTAAAGCCAGCATGGTGCTCTGCGGTGTTCCGACGGTAAATACAGAAAGCAGAAAAGCCTCAGTTGCTAGCAACCTAACCAAACTAGAAGTCTAAAATCTGAGGTTGCTGGCACACACGGCAAAATATGGTAAGCAGGATAGCTAGAGTTGCTGGTACCCATGGCAAATACAGAAAGCAGGAAGGCCAGAGTTGCTAGCACACTGCGAAAAACTGAAGGCAAAAAAATTCGGTCGCCAGTTAACAGTTTCCGAGTCCGTCTTCTTGAATGGCTGCTCGGGAGATTATATAATCAATTAGCTGGCCTGGTCACCTGACCTGTTCCTTATCGGTTGTGATGTACCTTATCGCTTACTAAGATATCGAGACTTCGCGCTATGACTGTAGATAGTATTATTCTCAGCTCAGTACTTAGTTTACTTCGAAAAACTTATATATTAGCCATTAATAGATATTTCGCCATATTGCAAAATAGTAGGCAATGTACACTAAGGTACTTTTAGGTACCCCCTCTTCTTAATTATAGATATAAAGATAATAGAGCGGAAGCTACTATAGTTATACTCTAAACTATAAATATTAAGTTATATCTCTAATACTATATTCTAAATTTTAATAGATTAGTTTCTAGTCTAGCTCCTCTAGTAGTTTATATTACTTTAATAATACTTATATAACTAGGTTAAGTATTTAGTAAATCTTCATTATAAGTATATTATTTATAAACCCTTAAAGTTACTTAAGCAGCGCCTTATAAGTGACTTATAATTTATTATTACTATAAAATCAGCATAGGGCCTAAATATTAGCTTTCATTAGGTTTACTTATATAAATAAGATTAAGCTCTTAGAGGCTACTAAGATTATTCCTAGACTAGCTCCGCCCTTTCCTTTATACCCTTTAATTATTAATACCTACTATCTAGTAGACTATAGATCGCTTTTAAAGTTTATATAGTACATTTTTAGACTCTTAGTTATAGTATCAGGGAATACTTAATAAATATATTCCTTATAAGTAAGATTCTTTACGCTTTCGCCGCGTTTCTAGCTATAATAAAGTTAAACTTCTCCTAGAAACTTAGTATAATATTATAATAATCTAATTTTAGCTATAACTTAATATAGAGAATATAGGCTATCCCTTTTACCTAATACCTATAAGATACTATAATAACCTTATTACTACTTATAGGGTAGATATATAATACTATTTAGGAAGGTAATAGTCTCCCTTAGAGTAGCACTAAAAAGGCTATTAATAGTTAAATAACCTTAGTGTAATTTAAGAAAGCTTATAATTATTTCTTAATAGAGGTACTAAAGCTATTTAACTAGTTTATAGGGTTCTAATACTTAAGTAGTAATTCTTTAAGTGTAGTTACTCTTAGCCCTCTTATTAATAAGTTTATACGCTACTAAGTTATCTATTATATAGATGTATTTCTTAGGAGGGGATAAGATAGCTAAGTTACTATATTTATTATAGGCCTTATTTCTAGTGCTAAAATTATCTCTACTAGTTAGTATATCACTATATAAATAATTAGTACTATAAATTTCAGTTTATCTCGCTTCCCTAGCTATAGATATAAGGGATTATATATCTTTATTAGTACTATAATCTTAGTAGAATATCTTAATATCTATTAGCGTATTACCCTAAGGTACTATTTCAGAGTAATCAGGAATCACATCCTCTTAATTAGTATTATAAACGTATTTAAATCCAAGGTGCCTCTAAGATAAATTCTTTATAAAGCTAAGAAGCACATCTTTTCTAAATAATAATTTAATATTTTAGAAGATATTATTAGCCTTTACCTCTAGCTCCGCAAGCTCTATGGCGAGATTAAGGACCTAGGAGATAAGTTTTACTCTAAGCCTGCCAGGTGGGAATAGAGCAGTCTAAAAGTAAAACGGTGGGTACATCGGGCCCTTACACAGAGTGGTATGTCCTCTCCAGACACGTCCCATTTTTAGGATAGCTGCCAGGAACATCAGGGTGAATACCTTACTGTGAACTTTTTATGCTAAAATATGACATTATAAATATGTGCCCCCTAAATCACCTAAGGGTGTGCGCACGATGGGATGGGAGCTATGTATTGCTGGGCTGCTAACGTGAGCGAGTCAACGAGTCATAAGTGGAGGATCAAGCGGAAAGACAAAACTTTTTTGCTCCACTAGTGGTGAGCGCCTGACAGATTTAGAAGCCAGACAAAAGTAGGTGGAGCCTACATAAAGTTCTAGGCGTACACGCTTCACTCCCCTTCAGAAGGCAGCGCTACACCCCTACATTTGCGAACTTTTTAGGCCCCAGTCCAAGAACAAGGGTAGTACCATTTCCTGGACTCCAAGACAATTTCTGAACTCTTAAGTTCGTTTTAGGTACTACCCATACCATTCTTGCTCAAGTGCGTTAAATATAGGCCAAAACGCAGCCTTCATTCACTCTTTAAATCGCTACTTATATCGTTCACACAATAGCTAAGCTCCCAATTTCACCCCAAAAACGTGACAGAACGAACGAGAATGCCACAAAGGCTATTAAGGGCCTCATGCGAAGAGGTGATAAAATAAGCAGTCGTTTTAATGCTAATATCTATATTGTGGTACAATGAAATAATTAATATTAGGACTATAACTCTTCTAGTAGCTTATTGTTCCCCCCTACTCTTGTAGCAATTGTGAGTGATCTTAATATTAATTTGCTTAGCACTTAGTGAGCTAACTTTGTTGTAGGAACAAGCTTATCCACTAGCTGTAAGGAGATCTCCAGCAAGCTTCCAGCATACCCAGAATACCATACCCTCATCATCTACTTCCAACTTAACTACTGACCAGACAAGCTCAGGGGATGAGAATAGCTGAGACTGGATTAAATTAATATCATCAGGATTGCCATCGCCATTAGACATGTGCTAAAAAGTGGTGCTGGACACGCTTACACTCATGGCACGACTACCAGCTACGTAAGCATCAGGATGACGTACCTGAAATATTACTCATCAGCAGTTGTTGCCTACAACCAACAAAGAGTTGGTAGGTTCGCCTGCATTTGCGAACTCTCTAGTTCACATTTCCAGCGTAACCCCAATTGCAAATTCAAGTGCTAGATCATTCCTCCTTAATGTACATACGTATACGTATACATATACATACCTTCCTCTTTCAATATATCATTTACAAATTAGTAGAGTACCACACAATGCCAGTATTCGATAATAACCACAGTATACACCTTGCATCAGCGGAGCGACGTTCGGAATATTCCTTACCGTCACTCGATAACTAGTCCGTTTGTCGCAGGGTAGGCATGATGTCAACACTAAGGTAGTGCGCCAGAGTGACTTCGGATGATTTTCGGGTCTTTCATGATTAAGCTCTCAGGGTACGTACCGAAAACGCGCTTTTCCAAATTAGTGTGCGCTTCAGTTAACACACGATCTCATGGCCGCAGGAAAAATTGCATCAGTTATCTACATGTACCCCGCGCAACAGAACAATCAAGAAACATATTACAGTGGAGTACGGGTTCAGCGTCAGTATCTGTCAATTGATTTTTGCGAAAAATGGCCAAAAACTGGATCAACTGTGACGTACATAGTCTGTACAGCGTGTCGATAGTGCGAATTGAACCCTTGTCATCTTCCAATGATTTGCCTTGCCATGCCAGCATCAATAATCAGCGCCACATGCAACCGGCCCAGTGCACTTCAAAGAATCAAAGAATTCTCCATTATTATTTGAAGCCCATTTCTGACCAAGTATACATTCATGAAACAATTATGCACCTATTGCACAAAAATCATCATCAGATTATGTAAGAACATAACAGCTAATATGGCGTTCTACTGAAACTGAACCCTTATGTACGTAGAATCACAGAGATGAGCCAGGCTTACTGGCTTCGCGAGATCGCCAATTGTGAAAACGACGAACCTTTGTACGTATAAATTCCTGTAAAGACCTGTGATATGTCTTCTGCTCTTCTGAATCGGGGACTTTTGTACTAGCCGATGGCTGACCTGGGTTTTGAAAGGAGCGCATTTGTTGCAACAACTCCTGTGACTTGATGCTTTGGATCGTATCGGGGTGATTTTCTCCAAGGATATGCCGGCGATGATCTAGGGTGGTGTTATGAAGCACTTCAGCTTCATCATACCGGCCCAGCGCGTGGTACGTGGCCGCGAGGTCCGCCATGCTCCTGATCGTATCAGGGTGCTTCTCCCAAGTACCTCTCGTCGGAGATTTAACACTTTGACAGAAATCTCTTCATCCTCATCATATCGGCCCAGCTCGTGGTATGTCGTCGCGAGGCTAGCCATGCTTGTGATCGTATCAGGGTGCTTCTTTTCAAGCACCTCTCGTCGGAGGTCTAGTGCTTGAACCTTCAATGTCTCCGCCTCATTATATCGGCCCTGCGTATAGTATGTCACCGCGAGGCTAGCCATGCTCCTGATCGTATCAGGATGCTTCTCCCCAAGCACCTCTCGTCGGAGATCTATTGGGACAGTACATAGTGTACCAACCCTTTTGGTGTACCAGTATCCAATATCCTAACTCTTCAATGTACTATCTCTGCTGTATGCTAGCCCTTCCATATACTAACCCCTCTATATACTAACCCATCCATATCCCAGCCCCTCCATGTACCAGCATTTCAATGTACCAGCCCTTTCAATGTACCAGCCCTTTCAATGTACCAGCCCTTTCAATGTACCAGCCTACCCAGTAGGCCAGCACATTATGAGGAGACCGGTCCCCCTTTAGGGACCGCCAAGGCCTTTTCGGAACGAATTAAGAGCTTGGGAAGCAAGGCGCTTGCCTTATGAAGAAAGAATGCAAAAGAAAATGAGCCTGTACTTATCTTATGAATCCCGAGTCATGGGTAGGCACCTCGTTTTACCTCTCTCCTACGAGAACTCGATCGAAAACGACTATGCAAGACCCGGAGCCCAAGCACTAGTTCGAAAGAATGGTTCCAGAAAATAGTAAATTGTTTCATAGATAAAAATAATTATGGTCAACATGACCGTCTCCGGGAACAGAATACTGCTATGCGTGGTTTTTCAAGAGGCACGGAAGAGAACCTGGCTCAGAGTACGCGGGACGAGGAACAAACTCTGAGGAAGTTGCTGAAATATAGCTCCATGAAGCTGTTGAGCGATTGAAGCTGTCGATTGGAAGGACCTAGAGATTCGAATTTAAAGATAATAGAATTAATGAGCTCCAATATCTCAACCGCAATGAATCTAGAAGTTGAACAATGTCATAGGAGCGTAGAGACGGAGTATGGACCCAAAGGGCCAGCGAAGAGAACCATGGGATAACTAGACCGGAAGAGCCCTGGCAGCCCCTGGCGAACCTCCTAGCTGGAGAGGATCGAGTTATTAAACTTTTATATTACTGCTCTGCGTGCCTGGTTGCGGCGGCAGAGTGCAGCAGCGTCTGGCGAGTGTGGTCCTAAGCCTCCTATTCAGCACGTAGCTCAAGAAAGATATCTTTATGCCCAATCACAGCAGCAAGTTGCAGCGGTATCCAACTATTATCATCCTCAGCCTTCTTATTAGCTCCTAGCTCAATAAGCAGCCTTATAATATTAGTATACCTAGCTATAGTAGCTAAGTATAGCAGCATCTAGTGAGTATAGTCCCTAGCTTCCTTATTAGTGGCCCCCCTTAATAAGTAGCCTTATAATATCTTTATATCTAGTCACTAAAGTAAAGTATAGTAATATCTAGCTATTACTATCTTTAGCCTCCTTATTAGCTCCTAGCTTAATAAGTAGCCTTATAATATCTATATACCTAGTTATAATAGTAAAGTATAATAGTATCTAGTCTTTATTATCCTTAGCTTCCTTATTAGCTCCTAGCTTAATAAGTAGCTTTATAATATTTATATACCTAGTTATAGTAGTAAAGTATAATAATATCTAGTCTTTACTATCCTTAGCTTCCTTATTAGCCCCTAGCTTAATAAGTAGCCTTAAAATATCTATATATTTAGTTATAGTAGTAAAGTATAATAGTATCTAGTTATTATTATCCTTAGCCTCCTTTTTAGTGCCCCTTTTAATAAGTAGCCTTATAATATCTATATACCTAGTTATAGTAGTAAAGTATAATAATATCTAGTAAGTATAATCCTTAGCTTCCTTATTAATATCTAGCTTAATAAGTAGCCTTATAATATCTATATACCTAGTTATAGTAATAGAGTATAATAGTATCTAGCTAATATAGCCTTAAGCCTCCTTATTAGTACCCCCCTTAATAAGTAGCTTTATAATATCTTTATATCTAATTACTAAAGTAAAGTATAATAGTATCTAGCTAGTAGTATAGTCCTTAGCCTCTAAATTAGTACTACTCTTAATAAGTAGCCTTATAATATCTATATACCTAGTTATAGTAGTAAGGTATAGTAGTATCTAGCCTTTACTATCCTTAGCTTCCTTATTAGCTTTTAGCTTAATAAGTAGCTTTAAAATATTTATATATCTAGTCTTAGTAGTAAAGTATAATAGTATCTAGCCTTTACTATCTTTAGCTTCCTTATTAGCTCCTAGCTTAATAAGTAACCTTAAAATATCTATATATCTAGTCTTAGTAGTAGAGTATAATAGTATCTAGTTAGTATAGCCCTTAGCCTCTTTATTAGTGCCTAGCTTAATAAATAGCCTTATAATATCTATATTACTATAAAAGGCAGTAATATATAGTAGTATATAGTAAGTATAGTCCTTAACTTCCTTATTAGCACCTAGCTTAATAAGTAGCCTTATAATTTCTATATATCTAGTTATAATAGTAAAGTATAGTAATATCTAGTCTTTATTATCCTTAGCTTCCTTATTAGCTCCTAGCTTAATAAGTAGCCTTAAAATATCTATATATCTAGTCTTAGTAGTAAAGTATAATAGTATCTAGCTAGTATAGCCCTTAGCCTCTTTATTAGCGCCTAGCTTAATAAGTAGCTTTATAATATCTATATTACTATAAAAAGTAGTAATATATAGTAGTATATAGTAAGTATAGTCCTTAGCTTCTTTATTAGTACTTAGCTTAATAAGTAGCTTTATAATTTCTATATACCTAGTTATAATAGTAAAGTATAGTAGTATCTAGTCTTTATTATCCTTAGCTTCCTTATTAGCTCCTAGCTTAATAAGTAGCTTTAAAATATCTATATATTTAATCTTAATAATAGAGTATAGTAGTATCTAGCTAGTATAATTCTTAGTCTCTAAATTAGTACCTTTCTTAATAAGTAGCTTTATAATATCTATATTACTATAAAAGGCAATAATATATAGTAATATATAGTAAGTATAATCCTTAGCTTCCTTATTAGTATTTAGCTTAATAAGTAGCCTTATAATATCTATATACCTAATTATAGTAGTAGAGTATAATAATATCTAGCTAGTATAATCTTAAGCCTCCTTATTAATACCCCCCTTAATAAGTAGCCTTATAATATCTTTATATTTAGTTACTAAAGTAAAGTATAGTAGTATCTAGCTAGTAGTATAATCCTTAGCCTTTAAATTAGTACTACTCTTAATAAGTAGCTTTATAATATCTATATCCCTATAAGTAATAGTAATATATAGTAATATCTAGCTATTACTAGTATTAGCTTCCTTATTAGTACCTAGCTTAATAAGTAGCCTTATAATATTAATATACCTAGTTATAATAGTAGATTATAGTAGTATTTAACTAGTATAGTCCTTAGTCTCCTTATTAGTACCCCCCTTAATAAGTAGCCTTATAATATCTATATACTTAGTTATAGTAGTAGAGTATAATAGTATCTAGTTAGTATAGTCTTAAGCCTCCTTATTAGTACCCCCCTTAATAAGCAGCCTTATAATACCTTTATACCTAGTCGCTAAGGTAAAGTATAGTAGCGTCTAGTTAATATAGTCCCTAGCCTCTATATTAGCGTCTTTCTTAATAAGTAGCCTTATAATATTTACATACCTGGCTGCGGCGGTAGAGTGTAGTGGCGTCTGGTTAGTGTGGTCCTTAGCCTCTATATAGGCGTCTTTCTTAACGAGCAGCCTTGCGACGTTTATGTACCCAGCCGCAGCGGCATAGTGCAGCGGCGTCTGGCGGGTGTGGTCCTAAGCCTCCTTATCAGCACCTAGCTCAACAAGCAGCCTCGCGACACCTTCATGCCCGGTCGCTGAGGCAAAGTGCAGCGGCGTCTGGCGGGTGTGGTCCTGAGCCTCCTTATCGGCACCTAGCTCAACAAGCAGCCTCGCGACGAGTTCGGAGGCGGCAAAGTGCAGCGGCGTCTGGCCAGCGCGGGATTTGGCCTCCTTGTCAGCGCCCAGCTCAACGAGCTGTGAGACTACTTCTGCCCTTCCCGCTATCGCTGCTAGATGCAAGGCAGTCCTGCCGTTGTGGTCTCGCAGCTTTTTATTTGCATCTTGCCACAGATATCCGACGATGCCCCGATGTCCCTTGTATGCAGCCCAGAATAGCGGTGTGTTTCCGGATGTGTCCAGAACGTCAAGAGCTGCTCCCGCTTCGATCAACCGCTTGACCACTTCGAGATGGCCATTCATTGTTGCACAGTGCAGTGGCGCTAATCCATCTCTGCCGTGCACATCAAGATCTGCGCCTTCGCGGATGGGGTTCCGCACGATTCGAGCCTTGCCGGCCTGGCAGGCGTAATGCAGTGGTGTCCATTCGAGAAGATTTCGGGCGTTTACATCGGCTCGGCGCTTCAGTAGTTCAACGGCGGTCTCTGTGGATCCCTTCGCTGCGGCGTAATGGAGAGGCGTCCAATTGCAAATATCCGTCACATTCACATCCTCTCCATCTCGTAAAGCCCTTGTGATCGCTTCGGTACCCTTCCAGTCGCTGGATTGAGCGAGTCTGTGCAGCTCCTTGAAGTTGAACACTTTAGAGTAAATTGTGTCTTCAGCAGATCCGAGTCCTACAAGGTCGCCATTCCAGGGACGACCCTGTGCCTCGTATAGCCTAATGAGGCTCGACAGGATGGCCCGGTCGGCAGTTTCCAGCTTCTCATCAAGCTTCGATTTCAGCTCCTTCAGGTCCCGTATATCTCTCTCCTCATATTGTTGCGCCTCCCTCAATTCGATGACTGCAGTGACCATTCTCAGATATTCCGTCAACTCGGCCGTAGCCCTCGTGGCAATGCGACTCTGTTCAGGGAATATCTTTACTGTTTGAAAGAGCCACAAATATACGAGGCCGGCCTCCGTCCAATGCCCTAGCTTCTCCTGTCGCCTCGCATGTTCTCGTGCCAAGTCAATGATCGTGTCTGACTGCAGAAGCTTGTGCTCAACACTCAGTGGCGGGATGATGCTCAGGTAGACATCTTCTAGATTTCCAAGTCCAGTGCTCTGTATTTCCCGAGCCATCTTCGACAGAGAATCAATACGGAGCGTAAAGGATCGCCAGGCGTCAACGCCGCGAGTGTCATTAGGTTGTATGTCGGCGCCCTCGATGGGATGCGTCAGTGTCTTCGCCACAGCCCACATAAAAGCCGAGAACATGTCTTGGGCATATAACAAATTCAAGGGGTCATGCGACTCAGTCGCCAAAAATACATTCCTGGCTTCTCCCTCACCAACGTGCTTGTCCAATTTATCCTTTGGTGGGGTCGGTGATGACTTCCAGATCCTGTATCCGACAGGATGATGAGTTGCGCTATAGCCGGATCCGACAACCCTATGAGGCTCCACTTGAATTCTGCTGCTGTCATCGAGCTGTGCCGTCATCTGCACTTTTATTACTCGGGCCGCGCCATCAGGCATAAGCAACTGGAGGTGTCGACGGAGCCTCTGCGTATATGAGCCAAGAAGTCGCAGGCTACGCTTTGCGGGCGATCTTTTGGCGCGGAACCGCGCGTCGTCTTCGGAACGTGGAGTTCCCGGAGACACTTGCCGATTCTGGCCCTGCTCTTGATCGCTGACGGAAAAGAGCCACAACGATAGCGCTGCCTCGATCTCTTCCGCGGATGCTTTCCAGCTTCCATTTTGTTGTTTCAAATGAAGGTTGACTGACTGGGCGTTTGATTCGGCAGAGTGGGCTTTAAGGGACCACACAAAGCTAGCAGTGGGAGAAGAGCTAAATAGAGCATTCATCGTGACCTCGATTGCCCTTGCAAGGGAGATAGCCTCTGCTGATGCGGGACCTCGCCAATCATACAGCTGCCCAAGATCTCTCCTTATCTTCATGACCGTATACGCCTTCGATGTGCCATTCTTGCTTGTCTGTCGCAGTTTCTCATGTATCTCAGGACTTCCGCCGGTCATGATCCCCCAGTTGCTGTTTTTGCAGTTTTTAACTTTCGACTCGGGCTCTGGGGGATCCCACCAGGGTGCATTGTCAAGATCCCCCAGCGTTATCGCAAACCATTCAAGCTCGAATCCCCGAGAGAGGGGATGGTATCGAGGAGGTTCCGCTAGCCCACGACGAACCCACGCCCTGAGGCCAGTCATTAAGAGGACTGCCCCAAGTTGAGCGACCGAGGCAGACCAGTGCATCCCGCGCAAGCCGATAAACTGCACGACGAACCCGCAGAGACCGACTACCGCGCCGAGGACAGTTTTCAATGCTAAAATGGTACCTTGACGACTTTCTTCGGGCACTCGGTGGGACGTCGTAATGAGAGCTCGCTTATCCGAGGCAAATACCGCAAAAGAATTGAAGACCTGGTCGCTCACAGTTTCGGCCCTCTGCAGCCAAACCATTCGGATTTCCTTCCCCCGCCCTGGTTTATATCGCTTCTCTTCGGTGCTGCTCTCAACAACATGGGAACATATCAACATCCCAGCCACCAACGTAAGTGTCCCGGCTGCAGTGCAGGGAAACGCATAATCTGCAACGGGGCGTCCGTCCTTGGCAAGTCTCAGTGACGGGTAGTAGGTGGCGAACCCAGAATACGTGAGGACCCCCAGCTGTAGGATGGTCCCGATGACCGCAACCACAAGTAATTCTCCTCTTCCTAGCTGGTTGTGGGAATTGAGCGCAATGTTTGGCGCATCGGCCACCATATTCCTTGCGATGATAATCTGGGGCGCCGAAGGATCGCGTGTTCCTTGCCCTTGCTCCGCATTCAAGTCACCGGGAGAGTGTTTCCGATGAATCATGTGTTTGATGCCGTCCCAGAGGTTCGTCTCTGATGAAGAGGTGAGTATGAGTCTGCTGGAGGAGAATGAGATTACTAACCAAACTCCTCAAGATAACCCCTTTCCACCGCTTTACCCACGCTGACAGCCCCTACTGTTGTATCGACCGATCGACCATTTCCAGTGCTCGGCGTATCCGTGGATATCAAGCATATAAACTCAGAAACCGGGGATAATCCCATACATCTTACCACCCCGTGGCCATTCCAGACCTCACAGACTTCTTTCGATGTGGATGACATCAGTTCCGCTTCGGCGACGGCGAGGTTCTCCCTGGATCTTCCGATGATGGCTCTGAGCCATGAAGGGCCACTGACTCTGATGGCACTGACAATAACAGTGATTATGCCTAGGGGAGCCATTGCCAGTATGAAGTTGTCCGCCCAGCCCATCGACTGGCTCATAAATTGCATGATGACTCGTTCTCCGAAGAGCGCCAGCAGCCTGAACCCAAATGACCGTCAGCAAATAGGCTAGAACGGGGGGAGGGTAACTCGTACGGGGCCAGATCTGAGAATAAATTGTTTGAGAAGTCATCTCCAGAATCAGCAGCGGCACATCCCGCGAAGGATAGCGCCAGGAGGAATCTCCAGTTCTCAGCAACCGACATGCTGCCAGTCGAAGACGGGAAATGGGTGGGTAGATCGAATCTTTACGATGGAAGTATACTGCTTCAGGGTAAATAAGACAGTGGATGCCTCGGCAATAGTTTCGGATGTAAGGTTGTTGAGTCTCGAGAATCACTTTCGGCGCTGCGATGGCGTGATACACACAAAACCTTATAGTGCAGGAGAAACAAGAGGCTCCCGTGCGATGGACAGCTTAAGGGCAGTTGGACAACGCCAGGACGAATACTGATCACTAAGCCGATATGCAGTCTTTCAACTTTTAGCACTATCTGCATAGTAACTGGCCTATTAGGTTCACGCTGCCGAGGATCCCGACCCCTTTGTGTATATTTTCTTTGCACGCAATAATACAACAAAACCGGTGGCCGGGGCTTACGCCAATGCACCAGGTCTGTCCACAGAGCTCTCTTGCCCAATTAATCCCAGGTTTTGTGCTGTGACAAGCCCACAGAGTTGTCAATTTCAGCAGCCAAGCCAAACCCTTCTGGACTGCCTGCATCAGAACTCACCCTATCCGGGCGACTTGCAGCGCCCGTGGATGCCACGTCCAGCGGCAGTCCTACCTTACAGAACTCAACGAGTCTCAACTGGTGGCTGCTGTTGGTTACATTCTCGAGCACCGTCCCCCGTGACGCAGCACACTGTGGGGTCTTACCGGTCAAGTATCCACAACGTAGTAAGACGGAAACCAAAATATTTACGGGCTAGTGAGGCGAGACTCTCATGGAGGGGGGTGGTGCTTAGGCCGAATTGTGCTAGCCGATTGCACGGAGCGAGAGCCAGACCTGCCACGAATTCATGCATATGCAATGCAGGTCGCCACCAATAAGAACAGCTTGATCAAGGAGGCGGTGTGATGGCTTTTGCACCCCACGCGACTGCGGCCGCTATTCGAGCTTCACGCAGTGCAACTGGTGTTGGTTCGCCTATTGCAAAATGGCGGTTAGCGGATGGGTTTCTCGGCTGGACCGTAAGCACAGCCCCGTATTGAAAGCTAGTGTTTAAGATGCCGTCATCTGCTGATATAGTCGGATCTCGCTCGGTCACGCAAAATGACTGCCAAGCGGACATTGGCCAAGCTGAGACATGGGAGCTGACGTTAATGCGCAGGGCGGCGAATACGGCAACGCTCTCCAGGCCGCCTTGGAGGGAGGCCATCATGAGATTGTTAAACTTCTCTGGGACAAGGGAGCGGGCGTCAACGCGAAGGACATATACAGCAACGCCCTCTAGGCTGCCTCATTTAGGGGCTATGGTGAGATTGTCAAACTTCTCTTAGACATAGGAGCAGACGTTAATGCGCAGGGCGGTGAATACGGCAACGCTCTTTAGGCCGCCTCATTTGGAGGCCATCATGAGATTGTCCAACTGATTTAAACAAGGGGTGCTATTACATCGCCTTTAAGGCGGACCCGCTCTAGGGCTCTAAGTAACCCATCGAAGGAACTTCCGCCTCATCGACCCTGATCATTCTGAGTAAACTTAACTATTCGTTCTGTGGCCTCATGATGGCGTCCACCTACTCAAGCCACGGCCGATTCTGAACATGGTTAAACAGGCCATAATTAGGCGCCTCCATCTTCAATTCACCTATATTTGCGAACTCTTAAATTCACATTTCTAGTGCATCCCCGAAGTGCAAATTCAGGCGCTAGATGATATGTACATATATAATTAACTTCATAAAACCCTAGCTTCATAATCCATCAGCTGCAAGAGGAACGTTAGCCGGCTCTGCATAATCTATATGATATCGGTTGATGACTTAAGAAGAAGCATAACCTTATAAGAACATACGTGGCCATTTTCGCTTTCACGCCGCAAATTGGGTTATAGCAAATTTCACTCCGCTGGGATTTATCTCTTTAGCCTTGAAGCTGAAGAGAAAGATCCTTTACTCCGATCATAGCTGGGTCCGCACACCTTTGCACGAATTGCAGCCAGTTTTACTGAACCCACAAGGATCCATTTCAAGTTTGCTTGTCCTCCTGGTGAGACTGAATAGTCCATTGTGGCCTGTTTGCCACTCTGAATCGGCCTACCCTATACGTCAACACCGCAGGAAACAATTGCCAGCCAAATGGTCCACCCTATACTTCTTTTTAAGGTCGCCTACAACAGTTCTAGTACCTACATACCGGCATACAGTATACATACAATTATTACTAGAGTTACCAGATACCCAGCTACTACATACTACAGCTAGACATTAAATAACATAAAGAGTCACAATGTCTATATTTATACTAAGATTTAAGACTATAGCACTTTAAGCTATGGTTCTATAAGTACTTCTTGTATTCTAGTATTTCGTTGTAAACCTAATAATAGATTATATAATAGTCCTCTAAAATAGAAAGGTACCTATAATGAAAGTGCTTAACTATATCACTAGATGTATAGAATTACTAGGCTAGATCTTTTATTAAGGGATTATCTAGTTATAAAGTGAGAGCTTTACTAATATATAAAAAATAGTATCTAGGTTACTCCTTATCTATTTTAACTAAGATAGCCTTTAGTGTAATACTTAGGGCTTTTTATAGAGGACCTTCCTTCTATATATCTATTATAGGTGTAAGTTAAGGTTTAGTTAGTAATATATTTTTATACTATATTATTAGTCCTTCTTTAACTATATAGTATATAATAATAGTATTAATTATATTATTCTATCTTTAATAATAGCCCTTAATTATATTATTGCACTTAGTAGCTAGGGCTTATACTAGATATTTCTAGGCTAATCCTTAAGGATAGTAGCCCTTATTAATAACTTAGTTAGGGTTCTATTTACCTCTTAGTTAATGCTTAATATCTTTAATAGTTTAGCTATCTATTTACTTATTTTAAATATTCTATTTAAGTGATCTTTTAAGTCTTAGTTTCTTATTTCTTAGTTTATAAAGGGCTTTAGTATATTTATTAGACCCTCGCTTTATTAGTTAGAGTTCTAGTTTAAGTTTCCTAATAAGAGGGTATATATTTATAGAGGCAGCTTACTTAGTAGTAAGGTCTATTAATTAGCACTTACTAATTAAGTAGCTAATACTATAAGCCTATTTTATTAGTACTTACTATAGCTTTTAACCTTAGAGAATAACCTATATATTAGTATTAACTTCTCGCTTAAGATAATATCTCTAAAATAGAATAGAGTTAGTATAGTCTAAAGCTAGGTTTTATAAGGCTTTACTAATATTAACTATATATTATACTTATTAGTATTAAAAGATCTTAGGATTATTTAGGAGCTAGTAGGAAATAAACCACTTTAGTTAAATCTATTAGCTATAGCGTAGTATAAACTATATAATATTATAGAATACTTAAAGCCTAATATCTTACTAATTTATTTAATCTATCTTACTATTATTCTATATATAATAGGTGTATCTATAGAGATATTATATCTAGTAAGGGTCTTTATAGTATAGCGGAATACTAAATAACTATTAAACTCTCTCTTTAAAGGTAATAGTAGTTCTTTTTCTCCTATATAGATATTAAGTATATCTAGCTTATTAGAGGAGGTAAGGCTTAGAGCTTTAAATACCTAATAGCGAAATAGGATACTTAAAAGGTAGATATAAGGGCTAAGGAATAATAAAGGATTAAAGAAGTTCTTAGGAACTATAAAGGTCTTACTATAATATAGTAGTAAAATTATTAATCTTTTTAATATAATATAGGTTTATTATTTAATATAAGTTATATATATATATCTTTAACTCTAAGGTATATCTTTATAAAAGCTAAGGTAAATTAAGTAAAGATATTATATATACTACCTTTAGGATCCTATGCTAATACTATATAAATATCACTAAATTAAAGGTATAAAATAGATATAGGGTAAGCGCTAGTAGGAGTAAGTAAAAGGAGAAATAATACTATAAGAATTTAAATCTCTCTTAGCTAGAAATATTTTTTAGTTATACTTAGTATTATTTTAATTTACTCTAATAGATCTTTAATAGTTATATAATAATTTACCTACTTTTTATTACTTAGCCTATACTTCTTAGCTAGGTCTCTAAGAGCTTAGAAGTTTATATTAGAAAGTATTCTAGGGGGAAGGGGATAATAAAGATTCCTACTCTATATATCTTCTAGTTTAATTTTAGGTTAATCTTATTACTAGTAGCTCTTTTAATATATAGCTAGAACACTTTCTAGTATATACTTAAGGAACTTTTCTTCTTTATTCTATAGAGCTTCCTACTATCTTTATTAACTTATTAATTTAAGCGCTAATTAAAGAAATTATATAAAATACCTATAGATAGGGATATATAACTTTCTTTAAGGTTATAATTAATAACTTTATAGAACCTATAAATAAGACCTATTAATATAAACTATTAAGAGTAGAACTAGTTACTAACTCTTTCTATATATCTTCTATTATATCTAAGAGAGTATTACTACCTAGGCTATAATCTTAACTATTATAATAGCTCTTATTAAAGTCTTTTACTATATTTTAATAATATTCTAGTAGGTGTATATTTCTACTAAATAGGTTAATAGTATCTTTAAAGTCTACTTTATCCTTATTAGAAGATTCTCCTAAGATAGTTATATTACTCCTATACTTAGAGCGCTTATAATTATTATTATTAAAAACACTATTAATATTAGACTTATCTAAGCATTCTAAGCTTAGATTAGAGTATTCTAAGTCTAAATTAGGAGGTAACTATATATTAGGAGCTATACTATAGTCTAGCTATAGTTTAAAGGGGTAAAAATATTAATCTTAGAGAGAGGAAGGGGTTATAATAGTAGGAAGAGTAAAGGGTTATATAGGAGATAAAGGGTTAGTTAGAGATAGAGAAGTAAGGATAATAAGGAATAAAGGATAGGGGAAAAAGAATATAGCGATAAGCAGGTATAGTATTTATAGATCTATAGAAGGGCTACTAAGTGCTAATTATAATATAAAATAGTCTATTTTAGTACCTTAACTAGAAGCTTAAGGACTAACTTCTTAGCGACTAAGCAAATAGCTTACTTAACTACTATAGTAGAGCTAGAGAGTAGTACTATAGTAGTACTTATTAAGGCTCTAGCAGGGGTCTATTAAAAGAATAGAGCTTAAAGTAGTAAGTGTTTTTAGGCAAATCTACTACTAAGAATAATAGCTGAATCTAGTAAAAATATAGGTAATTTCGCTATAATAACTTTATAAGTAGTAAAGTTTAAATAAAGATTAAGTAAAGCTTTAGTAAAGCTTCTACTATATATATATATTTATTTCTTAGATAGAAATACTCTCTTAAATAGTTATTAATATAATTACTATTACTTTTATTAAAACTAGCTTCTTAATATTTATATATTAGTAGTGATTTATATAGTATTAGGATAACCTAATTACCCTCTTAGAATAATACTCTAATTAGTTATAACTTTAACCTACCCTAGACCTCTATCTAGTATAAGTCTATTAACTATTATAACTAGAGACTTTAACTATTTAAAAGGTTATAAGCTTAAATAGTACTTTATTTTATAAAAAATAGCTTTATCTTTAAATTTAAAAGCTTCTACCTTATATTAAGAAAGTCTTAACTTACCCTATACCTTAGCTTAAGTTTTAATAACTTCCTTTACTAAAGAAGACTTAAAATAATTAATAAAAATAGCTATATAGAGGGATTAACCCTTAAAGATATTAAAACCTACCTCTCTTTAATAATTAATTTAATAGCTAATACTATTATTATACTTAAGCTATTAATTACTTTTAATATTATTAATATTATTCCTTTAAGCTTTATAGTAAATAATACTATTATTACTTAAAGGCTTTAAAACCTAAATATTATTAAAGCTATCTCTACTATATAGTAAACCCTTTAGTAGCTAATAGCTATTATTAATTTACTATAGTTATAATAAACCCTTAGTATTATTAATATTAGTTAATTAGCTTTTAATATTATTAATACCTCTTAATAGCTTATTTTATAAAGCTCTTAAAGTATTAACTTTTTAATTAAAGACTTTAAAAACTATATTATTAAGGATTTTAATAAAAAGATCTATAAGTTCCTTAAAACCTTTAAATTATAAAAGCTTTATAACTTTAATTAATAGAAATAAGCTTTAGAGATTTAATTTAAAGCTCTTAAATTATTATTATTTATAGTAGACTTTATTATAGCTTAATAGCTATTAAACTTAGATTAAGCTATCTTACTTATATTATTAAAAGATAGCTATATAAAAGGTCTATAAGCTACTATAACTTAATAAACCTCCTTTATAAAGGCTTATAAGTTATTAATTAAATAGTTCTCTTATAGTATTAAAATTTAATATAATTATTTATATACTTAATTTTATAAGCTTTATTATAAGGACTTTATACTATCTATCTATAGCTAGCTTAAATATATAGTTAGTTAGTAGGAACCCTAGCTTCTTTATAGTATACTTAGAACTATATAGTATACTTTAGTATATAAATATAAAGTTAATATTAGTAAAGAAGCTACTACTTTTATTAGTTATAGTCTAATTATTATTAAGTATATATATAATAAGGTATATAGGTATTTTAATAATATTTAATATATCTAGGAAAAGTATAGGGATAATCTTATTAATATCCCCTTCCTTAATCTCCTTAGACTTTAATTACTTTAAGCTATAATTAATTTAGTTATTACTATATAGCTTATTAATAGCTATTATAATTAAGAAGTTTATATCCTATATTTCTTTAATAAACTACTTTACTTTAAGCTAGGTTAATATTTACTAATAACTATATAGCTATAGCTAAGTAATATAGCTAGCTAAGTAAGGTAGGAGCTTAAACTTACTTAATAAATATATATTATTATATATTAAGTCTATATCTTAAAAGGTAGTATACTTTATATTATTATTAGTATAATTACTAATTTAATCCTATAATAAAGCTATACCTTCTATATAGATCTTAGCTATACTAAGCTCTATATTACTATATATCTTAGCTAAAAAGGCTATATTTAGCTTATCTTTATTTTTATTACTTTTATCCTTATTACTTATACTAATATTTATAATCTTAATTATACTCTAAGGGTCTTCTTCCTCTATAATCTATAGAGGTTAATTATATAGAAGATTAAAAAGCTTAGTTTTATACTTAAGGGTTAATATTATAAATAATAAATAGCTTTACTACTATAGATTACTTTCTCTAAAGAAAGGTAATAAAAAGATAAAGAGTGAAATTAAGTATTTAGTATATAAATTCTACTAAGGGTTTATTTAGTATAGTTTATAGTTTATTTATATATAATTTTTTATCTTTACCTTTCCTTTATCTAATTAATTTTTATTCTCTTATTATACCTCTTTTATAAGATTATATAAGACTATATATATTAAATTATCCTAGATACTTCCCCTTTAATCTATATCCTATTTTTATATTAATATTATAGTACCTTTATCTTTATCTTTAAGCTAAGGGTAATTAATAATAATTAGAGTAATTAATATTTCTACTAATATATTATTACCTTTTATCTTACTATTAGACCTAGCTTTAATTAGTTAGGTTAAGCTAATAGTATATAGGGTTAAGTTTAGGCCTAAAGTTAGAGATATATAAACTTATACCTAGCTATCTAGCTAGAGAGCTTAATTATATTAGCTATTAAGGTATACCTTATTTTTAGTTAATAGCTAAAAGTAGCTAATAGTATATATATATAGTAAGTACTTATAGATAATAGTAAAATAATTAAGAGCTTAAATTATACTTATTTATAGTAGGATTTATACTATATAGAAGTATTATTATATAAGTACTAATATTAAATAGTAGAATAAGGTATAGCTCTTTATCCTAAGAGATATTAAAGAATACTTACTTCTAGGTTTAATAAAATTATATTATATATATTAGAGGTTATTACTATAGGTATAAAGAGCTTTCTCCTAAGGAGCTATATAATTATAGCTAAGCTTATACTATTTAGCTTTCTTTAAGGCTTTTTTTAAATAATCTATATTTTAATACTATAGCTATAGGGTAAGTAACTAAGGTATAAAAAAGATTCTCTATTTAGCCTAGGAGTTACTCTTTTAGCTTATTAAGCTATTTATATATATCTAAGGGCTTAGGGGCTAGCTACTAGTACTACTTAAGCTATTTAGTATAAAGGTAGTATAGCTAGTAAGCTTAATTAGCCCTAGAGTATTAAGTATTAATTCCTCTAGCTTTACTAGCTACTCTAGTTATAAAGCTATATACTCTTAGTAGCCTTTCTCTAGAAACTCTATAAAGTTATCTTAAAATATTAGTAAGTTAAGCTAGTATTAGAAGGGTTAGTAGTTAATAAGCTTAAGTTACTTATTAAAGATATATATATAAATACTCTCTATTAGTAATCCTAATACCCCCTTTACTTTACCTTTAGTAAGGTCTATATTATCCTATTTATTATTACCCTTAACCTTAAACTAAAAGTATTATTTAGTATAGAACTTACTCCTTTTATATTAATAAACTATTTCTAGAATTCTATATTATACTAAATAGTACTAAAACTAATTAGTATATATATCTTAATTAAGGTCCCTAAGGTCTAGAACCTTAGTTATAAGGTATCTTTACTCTTTTAAGCCTAAAGTATTAATATTTATAACTATATAGTCTAAGATCTCTTACTAGAGAAATATTAATTTATCCTTTTCTATACTAAGTATATAATTAACTTTAGGTTATTAGCTTATTAATATTATATTATATAGGATATACTTCTAAGCCTATTTAATCTAGTAAGCTTATTATTACTATTATTCCTTATTAACTTAGTAAGCTCTAGATTAACCTATATAATTATATATTATAAAATATAGTTAAGGAGGTTAATATATATCCTCTTTAGTTTAATAAGCTAAATAATATTAGGGAGGATAGTTTAAGCTTAAGAGAGGTAATTAAATATATCTTTATACTAATTAATAGTAAGAAATATAAAGAATATTAAGTTTCTATACTTACCCTCCTCTCTATTTAGCTAAAAGAGGGTATATATCTAATTAAGCTATTCTCTCTCTATATAGTATAATAACTCTTAGTTACTAAGCTAGATATACTTACCTACCTAGCTAGGTAGGTTATTTAGAATATATAAAATATAGTAATAGTAAGTAAACTAAAACTAAAATATCTAATTAATAATATAAGCTTTTATATAGTATATAGATAGGTATTATAATTATTATAAGTATCTCTTCTTATATTATTAATATATAGAGATATTATATATTCCTAATTAGTAATTTAAAAGGTCTATTACTTAAGTAATACTAAATATTATTTTATAATTATATTTCTCTATTAGGTATTATATTATAAGGTTATTATTTACTATAGTAATTAGCTATCTTTATTAAGCTAGAGTATATCTTAGAAGGTTTCTTTAAGATAATCTATTTTATTTTTAGTATTTATTTACTTTTAGATATTTAGGAACTCTCTTATAGTAATAAGCTATATTTATTAATTACTATAAGAGTTAAGCTTTATAAGGGGTTAAGTATTAAGGTAGAGGTTAATATTAATAATACTTAGGAGTTTATTTATACTAAGATAGTAATTATATCTTTATTATTAGCTTAGAATTCCTTAATATCTATTTAGAGCTAATAGCTCTCCTTTACTAGATTAATTACTTGCTAGAAATATATATATTATAGTATTATTAGTACTCCTCCTTATTAACCTCTATTTCTTTAATATATAGCTATAAGGCCTTAATTTAATATTACCTTATTAATACTTTAGCTTATTTACTTAAGTTAATAATAAGCTATTAAGTAAAGTTAAAAACCTTATTATTATTTAGTATATCCTTTTAATATTAAATCTTTTTATATAGTATCTCTATAGTAGCTAAGGGTTTATTAAGTACTTTTAATATAAGCTTAGTAATATTTAGGTTTAGTAATTTATATTATATAATAAGTATTCTATATAAATTAATTAAGCTTATTAGAACTTATAGTATATTCTTACTAAAAGTTTATATTATATTATTATCCTTAAAGATATTACTAAAGTAGTTAATATACTTATAATTAATAAGCTTATTTTATTATCTATTTAGCTATATTATATTAAGTACTTTTATTAATATCTTTACTATTAGTTAGTAATATTAATAAGCCTTATAGAGGCTTATAGCCTCTTTAACCTAAAAGGTAATTAGGGTAATACTTAAGCTATTAATATATTTAAGCTTATTTACTTTATCTTCCTATTATACTTTCCTTAGCTTACCTTTCTCCCTCTTAATAATAAAGTAGATTATAGTAATTATATTAACTATATCTATTATAGTTAATAATATCTTATTAAGAGGTTATATTAACTTACTCCTCTAGGTAGAGCTATTATTATTTTTAGTATATTATCTCTTTTAAGGTAGAATAAGCCTAATAAAGGCTAGTTATTAAGTAATTATCCCTATCTTTAATATAGAATTATTCTTAATCTTTAGATTAAGTAAATTAAGGAAGAAGTAGGATAAAATATAGCTTATAATAAGGTAAATAGTAAGAATATTAGCTTATTACTATATAAAGTAAGAGGTATATATAAGTATAAATAATATAAATCTAATAGCTAGTATACTTTAGAATTAATAAGTTATTATACTTATTTTATATACTTATTATTTATATATAGTTATTTACTTATTTATATATAATTTATAGTATTTTAACTTATATTTAAATATATATTACCTTAGGAAATATACTCTTATTTTATTAGCTTTAGTATATATATATATAACTTATATCTTACCTTTATCTCTCTTAGCTTTATTATAAAGAGCCCTTTATCTACTTATAGTATATTATTAAGGTAAAGTAAAAGAATAAAGAGATTACTAAATTAATAGTATAATAGATAAATCTATTTAGTCCTAAGTAGATAAGATAATTAAGGCTAATTATTATTAAAGGGGTTATACCCTCTTCTAAATAATAACTAATAAAGCTTATATAAAGGTAGAGAGGGTATAAGGGTAATAGCTAATTAACTAGGTATTAAATAGCTAGCCCTCTTTTAATCTATTATTTTATTTATCTACTTATTAATAAATTAGTAAGTAGGTATATTCTTAAGCTTATATACTTTACTAAGGTAAGTAAAAAGGGCTTAGATTAATAAGTAATAAGGTATCCCTTTAGTATATTTAGTACTCTACCTACCTTATACCTAAAGGTAGGATCCTTAACTAAGCTATATAAATAGTAAGATATATTAAGATAAGCTTCTTTAATCTTAATATTATCTTAGTAATTTTATAAGGTAAAATAAAAATAGAGTAATATCTATTCTATTTAAAGATAGCTATATAATACTTAATAATATAATAGTTAGTTAAATTAATATAATATAAATAATAGAACCTACTTTTAGCTTAATTAAATATATAGTAAACTAGAATATATATTAACCCTTTATCTTATTATAATATATATAATACTTTATTAATAAGGGTTAATTAGTATAAATTACTAGGATATATATTAATAATAACCTTATTAGTTTTCTTCCCTTATTATATAAGAAAAGTTATATCTTTTATTAAATAGTAAGCTTTATTTATCTTTAGCTTATATAGTAAGTTAATATAATTTATTATTTTAGTAGATTCCCTATTTACCCCTCTTAATCTTATATAT
>CABFOC020000061.1:0-161669 GCA_902141235.2 Clonostachys solani
GGTGGGTTCGTGGGTAGTGGTGCGTCGGTCATTGACTCATCCTGTTGATCCTCCTCGTTGTTCTTGCGGCGCTTTGGGTCATTTTTGTTTGAGTCGACAGACTCCAGAGACTCGCGTGCGCGTTTGCGCGTCATCCGCGGTTCCGCAGGTGCGGCCATCGCCTTGCCCTTGCCCTTCTTGGGCGGCATGGTGTGATCGTACAGTCGAGTCTTCAGCGGCTATTTAGAATAAGCGTCAGTAGTGCTACCAGGAAGTGTGTGAGTGGAGCGCGGCTGCATCTCGATGAGGCCTGATCCGCCTTGTTGCAGGCTTGGCGCGCAGGGCTGAAAACCGGGGAAAACCACGAAATCGGCGTTTTCTCGCCCGCAACACCAGAAAACCCCGGGAAAAGCGCGCGCGTGCTTGGAATGATTGATTTGCAACTTACTATCGTAGGCGCAATGTTCGAGAGGTATGTGGTGGTTTGGAAGCTGTGCGATGATGGTTTTGGGGCGCGCCAAATGAGGTTGTTGTGGATGGGTTGCACGGTTGGGGTTTTTGGTGCGAGATGCCGATAAAGTGGAATGCCCGCCGGCAGAATCGCCCACCGCCTTCGGCTGCCTGATTTGCAAGGCATGAGTGGCCGAGGCCTCATCGAGATGCTGTTCACGCACTCAATTTTGTTGTTTATTCACTTGGTGTTTGGTGGTGGGAATTGCGTGTGGTTACTGAATCGATTGTTTTCTGGGTGCGTGTGGTTGCTGTGCTTTGTTGTGGAGAAGTGTTCACTCTGTGTAGTACCCCGCAGTAATTTTCCGATGGTATGTGCAACCAGTACTGAACTATGTAAATCCATGTGTTTTCCTTCTCTGGGTTGATGCTCTAGTACATGGTTAAGTGCACTGGATGCCGTTGAATTTACTCATGATTTCTACATGTAAATCTCCTCCAACCTGGTAAGTAAGATGGAAATATATCGACACATGTTACTGGTCTCAATGCCACCCCACTTGGTCCTACTCCCAAGCCATTGCCATACTGCTTCATCATCGTCTAGATCAATCTCCTGCCCATCTGCCTCTAGAAGCTCTCCCATGATAGCAGTTGCCTGCCCTGGTATGAACTGGAGCCCGGCGGCATATGCTTCTGCAACCAGCTCTGGGCATAAGCAGTCTTGTGCCTTTACCTCTTGGAACTGCTCCCCTTCACCTCCGATAAACCTCCATCGCCCACATATCTCCTGCGGCAGTCCACATCGGAAGCAACCGCTGAACCTTTCCATCTTCTTCCCCTGGAAGTACTCCTTCTTCACCGATCTGATCCATTCTCGGAGACTGGCCCCTTGCTCGCTCTCTAGTAAACCGCACACCCTGACACTGTGATCATTCCCCCCGCATAGGAAGCATCGGTCCATCCACTCTACTAGCTGCCGCCGGAAATACTCTGCCTCCTCTGCATCCTTCCTGACGTGCTCGGCCCTGAGCCGCATAGCTGATGCACTCTGCTGCTGCTGCTGCCTGAACATCCCTCGTGTGCTTGGGGTCCCCTCTTCCTCTCCATCACCTGACCCTGGCCCTTTTGATTGCTTGGCACTGGCACATGCATCGCATGCTGCCTCGCCTGCCTCGCATGGCCCCGGCCCTGACCCGTCCATCACCTCATCTAGCAGAAGACGTCGGCAGCTGGATCCTTGCGTAAACGCCAGCATGCCCGTGTCCACACCCTTCTGTGCTGCTCCTCCTGACCCTCCGCCCTCCATTACATCTCTTGGGCTAAGGAGAATGGCCTGGCTTGGCTGCCCATCCCGCCCCGCTCGCCCGCTCTCCTGCACATAGTCCCGGAGCTGTCGCGGGGGCCCCATGTGCAGCACTACCCGCACATCCGGCACGTCGATCCCCAATCCTAGCGCATTTGTTGCTGCAATCAGCCCGCCCTGCTTCTTCCACTGCTGCATCTTCTCCATCTTTGCCTCCTGCGTCCCTATCTTACTGTGGAAGATCTCACATCCAAGCGCTGCCCCGACCCTCTCCACGGCTGCAATCGTCTGCGCGTAGATGATCATACGACCTGGGTTCGCCTGTGCCTCCCACTGTGCTACCATGCTCCTGGCCTGGTCGAGCCCGGGCATGTCGCCATCACCTTCTTCCTTGCCGCTCCTGCCGCCCTGGTGCGTTTCTAGCCCTACTACCGAGTATGCAATGTTCTTCCGCCGCGTTGGGCCGCGGTATATGTACGCCTGGCGCCTCGTGATCTGCGCTCTGTGGAGGAACATATTCTCATCCCTCGGCGGGAGTGTCGCCGTCAGAAACACCAGCTGCACCCCCCATGACTGCAGGATCCCCCCTAGTGCTGCCAACGCTGGCCGGAACCGCCCGACTCCGTCCAGGACCACGTGGCACTCGTCCAAGACCACCCGGTCCAGCAGCTGCCGTACCTGTAGCCGCCGGATGAAGTCCTGGAACCCCTTCGTGATCGCCGACTCGGGCGTCACGAACACCAGACTGGCGATCCGGCTCGGCCCCTGGCTCTGCCATATGTGCGTCGAGATCCCGGCTTCTTCGCACCGCTCGTACATGTCTGTACGCAGTGTAACAAGCGGTATAACCACCACCGTTACCCCATCCGGCGAGCAGTGTGCCGGCAGCATAAACGTCAGGCTCTTGCCCCCGCCCGTGCCTGTAATATACACCACCGGGCTGGCCCCTGCCATGATCGTTCGGATTACCTTCTCCTGCTGGCCCCGGAACGCCGCATCTGGCCCTAGCATCGCCCGGAGCTGCCCGTGTACAGATACCTGCTGTAGCCGGTGGAAGCGCTGGTACCGACCGCTCTCCTGCTGTAGCTCCGCTGCCTCCAGCGTCCGCTTCATCTCTCCGGCCACTGCCCGTCCTCTCTCGTGCGTGTCGAACCCCAGTAACCGATGCCACCGCTGGCTGATCCGCTGGAACCTGATCTGCTGCTGCGCTGTCCCGAATGTCGGCTGCTGGAGCTCTCGCGCATATATCATACCGGCGATGTGGCTCCCGTGCCCTGCCTGGATGTCTAGTATATGGTCTGATGTGGTACCGTTAACATCGTCCTCCTCCTCATCCTCTACACTTCCAGTATCCTCTTCTATACGGAAAGCCTCGTTTAGATAGCGGTTGGCGATAGCAATGGCGATATGCCGCCAGCTGATGATGGTGAGCGTGGTCCCCATGCACCGTTCGCTCTGCCGCTGGAGAATCCGCCGCATATGATCCGGTGACCATACTGACTCGGGCTCTGGTGCCGCCTGTGCGGATCCGTCCGTGTTGGCCGCCCTCTTTATCACCTCGTCCGCCCAGAGAAATACACTGGGTCCACCACTGCGCTGCCAGATGATACCCTGTACCTTCCGCCAGAACGGTAGAACCAACCACATATACCATACCAGCAGAGAACCAACTGCGCGTGGTAGATAGCGGTAGATCACCTTGTTGCGACCGCTGATCCTGATGTTCTTATGGTATGCCGTTACGAAGAATACCATGCCCTGGTTGCAGAAGATGTTGCGTAGCCCGCCATTGGCTGTGTTCCACATCCGCACCCCAGCAATCTCCGTTGCACGCGCCGGCATCGACAGCATGTGCATCAGCAAGAATATCCGCTCCCGGAACTGTAATAATGTATCGGTATACTGGTGAATGGCGCTTTGTTTGAGTGGGTGCTCTTTGTTACTAGCGCTTGTGCTGATCCATGTCTTCTGGAGTGATGTGGACTGCACGAGCTGTTTGAACACCCAGCCATCCCCCGCCTGCAGCCATGTGTTACGCTGGTCATCCTCGAACTGCTCCCATCTGATCTCTGGGAGTCCGTCTACCGTACCTGGGGGGTTTAGCGTTAGTGCCCCGAGCAGCTTCTCCGCCTCTTGCACGAGCGTGTGTAGCATCTCCGCCAGCTGCGGCACCCGGAACCGGATTGTCTGGTAGCTCACGCGATCATCTAACCACTCGATGCTGCCGCTGCCCGGTGTGTTATATCGGATGTTCATCCCGTATGCTCGTGCCTCGAAGATCCAGTCTAGTGGTGTCGGCTCGGCCGTGGGCCCCCCGTGCACCCGTACCATGAACCGTGCCATCTTGCCGCGCAGTATGCGGAACACGCTCTCCGCTTCCTCATAGGCATCATGTGCCTCCATCGCCTGCGAGTGCTGGATCACCTGCGCCTCCCGCTCACAGTATGACTGATATAGCACGAGCATCCGTGCTACCTTGATCACGGCTGAGTAGATCGATGTGTAGTTAAGCACGGACTCCCACCCTCCATCTTGCCGGATGCCCATGACGGCCAAGCAGCTCACCAGCACGTTTCGGTATGCATCCCCCTTCAGTGCATGATCAAACCAGCTGATTAGTAGGGTTAGGCATAGATCCTGTTCATCCTGGCTGGGTTGATCACCCTGCTGCCTATCCTCGCTAGACATAGCCTCGATGAATGTATCCCAATGATCGCCTTGTGCTGTTGTGAAGATGAATGGCGGTCGCTCATCATCAGCCATCTCATCTACACGATAGATGATGCATAGTATCTGTCGGAACACATCCCTATACCGCTTCCAAGTATCCTCCTCCATTCTACTGTTAAATGGCCGATTAGGCTTCCCTTCTAGAGCGGTTCGGGCCACCTCGAATAATGCAGCCTTGCCCACCTTGGCGGCTGTCGCAGTTGCCCGTGCCTGGTTGAGCACATACTCCATCACTTTCCATGCTGACTGCAGTGCTGTCTCCTCCTCCCGGATATCCTGCCTTGTACTGTAGAGCTTGGTAACAGATAGCCCCTGGAGATGCGTTGCCCAGCCAACAAACTCGAGCCATCCGTTGGATTCAAGCCGGTCATCACCAACCTGGATGATCATTCGTGTCTCCTGCGCCTCCTTCGCTGCCTCCTCCCTAAATAGCTCCTGAACTCTTTCAATCGCTGCTTCTGTTTGGCCGGTATGGTCAGGGCTAGCAGTCTCTCCACCTGAGCCAACACGGAACCAGCTGCTCGCAGCCCTTCGGATAAAGAACCGCTGGCAATGCACACCGCTTATCCATGGCTGATCGCGAGCCTCTGCTGCTTTTTTCCTGATGTTACCACCCTTCTTCCAATTACTGATCCATTGGTGTGCTTTCCTGCAATGGTCTCGTATCCCAACCTCTGTACAAGCAATATATGGGCACTGCTTGCATTGCTTCCCATCTGTTCTTGGCGGGGAGATATATGGTACTGGCTCTGCGATATATATTGGTAATGGATATCTACGTAGTTCTTCTTGATCCTGTAGAAGCCCATCTATGGCTTGGATAGCTGCCTTGATTTCTCTTCTCTGGGATATTGTGAATAATGGGTGTTGAGCTTGGAGATGTGTTTCCACTTCCTTGGTAACGCATGCATAACTGCACTGCTTGCAGATAATAAATGGATATTGTATAAGATGGATAAATGGCTCCATTATGTTCAGTATAATACTATAGATTATAAGGTATTAAGGTTGAATATGTTAATAAAGCAGGTTTCGAAGGTAGTAGATAGTGCGGCTGAGGATCTCGATGAGGCCTGGTTTAACTAGGCGTTTGGTTGAGGCCTCACCGACATACCGGGTGAATGATATTCCTGGCGGGAATATCGGAAATATCGGTTAAATACTGGGTAAATAGCTATCTTTTGTGGGTCCCTGATAATTATTGACCAATTAATCAACACATCCTACTCAACACATCCTACCCCCTACTTTTTAGTAGCGCGAAAATTCACCCACCAAATTTCAACACATCCTAGTAGGATGTGTCGTGGAATTACTGTTAGTATTTACGCTGGGCTAGTTGGTTCTGCAGTCTTCAGCGCTGAGCTGGATCGCTTATTTGAGTCTAATCCTTATTAGCGTTAATAAGGCTACTGGAAGCACTTATATTGGTATAGCTGAAATATTATCTTTAGGCTGGAAGAGGTATTCTATGATGAGGCCTTAATAACTTCTGAGTAGGCTACTAAGGTTTTAGGGTGATAGGGAAACAGGGAAGTAATATCTTAAGAAATAAAAGCAAAATCAAGGTAGTTAGCTTATTAGTTTCAGGAAATAAGTCTGTATTTAAGTATCTGGTGAGAGAGAAAGCTAGCAGCTATCTTAGGGGGTTACTATTGAAAAGGAGGGTTAACCGACCCGGGTATACCGCTGGCTGACCAATAGTATATATGGTGTGGTATAAATATGTATTTATAGCTACTTAGCACTATCCCTTAAGGTCCACCTCTTAGCCTACTCCTAATAGCTACCGTAGCGAGAGTATAACAAGGGAATGTAATCTCTGGAGTCAGCTAAGTTGTTGGTGTGTGCTATATATTATATAATTTAAGCTCCTCTACTCGAATGAAGCAGTATATAAGCCCAGAAGCTATATTGACTCTTGCCCTTAGTTAGCCTTTTGCTCTTTATAAAGATAAGGTAATTTTATCCCTGAAATCCTAAAGCTAGGCAATATTAGGTAGTTCGCCCTTTATATCACCTGGTATATCTCAGCCAGCTGAAGTGGTAATCCTATAAGAGAATACTTACCTGATCCGGAATAAATTGGGCACTTTGACAGCTGATTAACATTATGAGGTAGTCTGGCCCCTGGGCTCTAATGGAGGAGCAGTTAAGGCTATATAATAGTTCTTATTACTTGCAGGATGTTAAACTTAGGCGTACTATATAGCATTATTACTACCTAATGGTATCGCTGAATTAGAAACTTAATCAGGTACCGAATGGACTATATACTTTATTGTGAGGTACTGCTTAGGCTGCTTTATAGGTTCCACCAATTGTGCCATCCAGGGAGGCCCCTGAGTTGGTTGGCTAGGCGGTATTATTAACTCCTTCAGTGGTCCAGGGGTATTATTAGCTTTAATTTTCTCACAGGTATCATATGCTAAGTGGAATATACGCTCCTTCATCAGATGATACCCTTTATATACTAGATATAAATAATAATTAGCTATAATTCCACCTAACAATAGGGTTTATAACCTGGTGATAAGAGAGCTCTATTACCCCTATATGGTTTTACCAGGTTATAGCTATCTATTTAATAATTAAGATAAGGTATCTAACGATATATAAGTTAACCTTACAGTAGTAGATAGTTCTTTCTCAGTCAAAATAGATCCTATATAGAACTTATATTATATTCTTATTACTATATTTTCAATAAATTTATTAGTATCCCTTCTTTATCTTTATTATATTTAGCTTCTCTCCTAATGATAATAGTACTCATATAAATAACATTAAGGTAAACCACTTATAATAAAGTATAGGATATTATTCCTTCTTATTATAAGTAGTTAGATCCTTATTTCCATTGGTACCAGAGGTATATTCTTTGCCCTTATACTACTTCCAGGATAATATTAGACGGTTATAATTTTGACTACTATAGTGGCTATTAGTATAACTAAATATGCACCTTTTAATAAGTCGGCTCTTCGAAAATCGCATGCGAAAATGTGACCCTGGAGCCTTAAAATTGGTCACTTCTGAAAAATTGCGAGGTCCTACTTCTTGGTTTTGCCAAGAAAAGGGACAAGCTTAGGTGTGGCCAGTGTCTTCGGATAAGAAGTTTTGCCGAAACCGAAAATATGGGTAATCTTGCCTTGGTCATAGCTTGATTTTGGCAAGGCCCCTCTGGGCTGCTGTGGACGGTTGATTTCTGAATACACCTATTCAAGAATTCCTAGTCATCTCCTACCAATGTCCTGGATGATACCATGAGCATCTTGCATCCTATTGACTATTTCCACTCAGCCTGTCCTTTCTTCCATTCATTATACCACGGAGGCTTCTTTTAAATACTTCCTGGGAGGATTGCGGCTTCGATGGGGGCGGTTGGAGGGTTCCGACACAGAGACTGCGGGAGGATCCGGCGCGTGCGTGGGCAAGGGTGCAGAAACAGCTATAGGAGGATGCATTCCGGGTACAATATGTCTCATGAAGGATACAATGGGGGCCTGATCCCCACTATAGCTTGTATGGGACTCGCCAATTGTTTGCTTGGAGCTTGTGCTACTGATAGAAGGAGATGCCGAGGATGGGATAACTATCGGGGACGAGGGCGCTGTGCGGCGCCAGGTTGTCGAGAGTACGCTAGCCTGGCTGCAGAGAAATAACCCTCACTACTGGGACGTTGAGGTTGACGAGGCAGAGATGGTTGGCTGGGGAGCCCCGCCCCACGATGGATACGCAGCAGAGTCCTGGATTGATTATGCTGTTTCAGCCGAGGTTTCTCCAGACATTGTTCAAGCCACAGTTGGATTTTTACGAGACGAAACAACATTTCAGCGATGGGCTCAATTATATCAAGCTGATAGGCCATGGGACCATAAACCAGGGCCTCCCGGAGCATCCGGACTATATTATGTCTCTCTAGGCGGACTTGTGGGCACTGCAAGAAATATAACGACAGAGGGGGCCGATGTCAACGCACAAGGCGGCAAGCACGGCAATGCTCTACAAGCTGCCTCATATAAGGGCCACCAAGAGGTAGTGCAGCTGCTTCTTGACAAAGGTGCCGATATCAACGTGCAGGGCGTCCCCGGGGAGGTAGCTGGCATGGCCGACCTTGATTACCAGGTCGCCGCCAGATTTTACTTCAGTCTGCCCCATCTCGAATATCTTGCCTAGAGTGCACCAAGGATAACCCCCGACCTTTCTAAATTTAGGAAGAAATCGGCTGCCAGTATTCGATATGACGACATTGAGCTGGGTAGTTCTACACAAACCCATTCGGCAAAGTCAGGACTAGACAGTGGCCAATAACAATAACACGAGGAAGAAATGCTACCACACACATTCCACAAGAAAAAAATTCAATCAAGTCTAGAATTGAATATATCAGCATCTAGGTGGTCAATGTATTAAACCTGGGATGGAATGTAGGTATTGGGTTAATGATCCGTATGGTGGTGTTAGACCCGGCTGACGCTGGCTGGGATATGGGACAAGGCATGGCATATAAATTCCTATTTCTGCTGTAGCTAATTCCTGGATCCTTAAAATTAAACCTAATGCCGAATTAGAACAGGAGGAATGGCTGAAGCAATACTATATCGGAGTCCAGAAGTGATGGCAGTGTTGTGATGGCGTAATGCAAGGGCTATACCTGCAGCCTGATATCTACTTGGATCTAAACTTTGTTCGAATTGGAAGAAGAGCGCGACCGAAGAAATACCATGTTGGAATCCAGGAGTGATGGTGGCGTAATGGTGGCGTAAAGCTAGGGCCATACTCGCATCCTTACATATGTATGTAGGTGTAAACTTCATCCGAAACAGCCGCAATCGTCCCGTATTGGACCGAATAGGACTTAATTATTAATCCCAAGTCCTTTTGTCAGATCTATTTGACTGGCTAACCTTTTTGACTTTAATATAGACATTTAAGATTCTGTGATAGCTCAAACCTATGGCAAGTGATAACGACGATCATTTCTCACATGGGAAACTTCAGTCACGACATACATAGCACACTTGCTGACACAAGTAAATAACAAGTCAACACCGCTGGGTGTTGTACCAACAAAAGGCCAAAGGACATAGTCAATCACCGCCTCCATCTTGGAGTGGTTGAGGTATGGTATCTCACGCTACGCCAGATGAATTAGTTAGACTTCACTTGGAACCAACACTTAAGTGAGCGAATTTCATTTTGCCTTGATCCGACGCATGTTGTATTAGCAATTATTTCAACGCCATCTCAACTGAAAGCAAGACATTATCGGCAAATATGGAAAATTCTAAGGTCATATGAAATCGATCTAAGTTATGAGAGAGCATACCACACACAAGAGAGTATGTCACAACTGCGCGGCGGGTACTTGCACCGCTTGATATGGGACTTCATGAGATACGTCATTCCCAAACGCAGGAATTCTTCAATAACATTTGAGTCAGTAGGTGATTGACCACATCCCGAAACCAACCGAATTCATTCGTGGTATTACATACAACTGACATTATAATCAAGTATAAAAGCATGCTGATACCACTTAAATTTCATCTTGGAGATACTCAACCCACCACGGCCAATTATCGAAGTCTTTGTCGTTTTCTTTCTTTTCTTCACATCCATTACACGCACTTCTCCGGGGCCAACTGGAATACCACAGGTCAGGCAAATGCGTCGAACCCCAGCATCTCATGGGTTTAGGCCCGGCCGGCTAGTGATAGTTGGCTCGGGCATCAAGAGCATTTCCCAATTCACTCTCGAGGCTATCTCTGAGATTGAGAGCGCAGATATGGTGTTCTACTGTGTTGCAGATCCAGCGACTGAACTCTTCATTGAAAGCCACAGCAAGAAATCAAGGGACCTTTATGATCTCTATGATGATAGAAAACAGCGCAACAGAACGTACACACAGATGGCTGAGGTTATCCTTCGTGAGGTTCGCAAGGGCTTCACTATTGTGGGGGTCTTCTACGGGCATCCGGGAGTTTTTGTGAACCCAGCTCATCGTGCTATTTCGATTGCGAGGAATGAAGGTTTCGAAGCCACCATGTTACCTGGCGTATCAGCAGAGGACTGCCTGTTTGCTGATCTGGGCATTGATCCTTGCCGCCCTGGGTGTCAAACCTTGGAAGCAACAAACCTCCTTCTCCGCAACCGCCCTCTCTCTACTGACTGCAATGTTATTCTTTTTCAGGTTGGGTCTGTAGGGGATCTCGGATTTAACTTCTCTGGATTCAAGAATACGAAATTTCAGGAGTTGGTGAAATTGCTCCTCCGGACCTATGGTGTTAACCATCCGGTTGTTCATTATGTCGCATCTTACCTGAGAGTTAAAGATCCTGTGCGAGAGCACTACACTATAAAGGATCTTGAGCGCCCTGAGATAGCTAAACGCATCACAGGCATCTCGACATTTTATATCCCTCCCAAGGACATTCTTCCCATGACCGAGAAGTCTGCAAAGGCTTTGGGTCTCAAGATGGTCTCGGATATGCCTGCCAACTTCAGCCCCTATGCTGCTGTTGAGCCTTACGGTAAACGAGAGACTGCTGCTGTCAAGGCATTGGACAATCACAAGTCTCCCAAGAACTACAAGAAAACTCGATGTTCACCAGCCCTGTTCCATGCCCTAAAGACTCTTGCGACAGACACAAGGGCCGCCAGATCATACAAGAAGAGTCCGGGTGGCTTTGCTGCGGGCATTGAGGGGCTGCGTGCAGATGAGAAAAAAGCCTTGGTATCAGGCAACACGGGCCTACTGCGCCTTGCAATGAAAGCCTCAACCACTGATGTTGCTACTCAATTTGTCCAGGCCGAGCTTCGTAACCCAACCCTAGCCACACAGTATGCCTCCATTCTGAAGGACAACCTCAATAAGCCGGATGGGAATGCCAATGTTGAGAAGTGGCTTGAAGACCAGGGCTATAGCACTACAATAGATGCGATCTATCAAGCCTGGGAGAAGATGATCAACTCGAACCTAGATACGTTCGATTCCGTCTATGCCACTCTTGTGGATAAAAAGGCTGGCCCTACAGTCGTTATCCAAAAGGGAGGTGTAAGTGTCAACGGAAAAGCTATTGTGGGCTTCACCTATTCAGCAAGTACTCTCTCATGGAATGCATCAGATGGGAATGCGTCCTCTGCAGTTCTCCATCTTCAGGTCTTGACCGACGACGATGGCAAACCACTCCCTCCTGATGCTTACATCGGCCCCCAGTTCTATGGAATTTACTGGGCAAAAGACGCCAGTAAGCCGTCGAGTACGAATGCCTACGGTAAAATCGGCGTTGCACCAGGACCCGACCCTGGGCCTCCTCCGGTTAAGCCAACACCTCTCTCAACCTTCTACGACAACTATCAGACATATCTGAAGGATGCTACGGGCAAGTATCAGAAAGATAGTACGCTGGTTGTCGCAGCCGGCTCGGGGACCGATTCCACTGTAACATATGGTGGTAAAACAATCCAAAAATTCGTTTATTCAAACCAAACACTGTCCTGGTCAGCTGCCGATGGCAATAATACTAGTGGCTCAATCTCATTCTACGTCAATACAAACCCCACACAAACCAATCCTACTCCTGGTAACCAATTTGCTGGAAAGCAATGGGCCAGTGGAGCCACTGCCCCTACTGGGTCAAACTTCTTCGGGCAAATAGGATCATCTTCGAATCCCGATGGTGCATCTGCAGATGCTGCAGCTGCGGCTCAGTGGCGGATGGTTGGCATTAATCTTGGTGTTGGCATTGCCGTGGTCCTAATCTCAAATGTCATTCAAAAGGCCATAACTGCGGCTTGGAACTATTTCAAGAATCCGACAGCGGAGAATAAGGCAGCTCTTGATGAAGCCAATCAGAGTGCAGAAGAATCCATTGAAACTCAAGAGAGCGTCACGGAGTCGGCCGCCGAAGCAAATCCAAGCGGAGAATCTGTCATCCCAGATGATGTGCCATCTCAAGCAGCTGAGGCTGAAGCAGCAGAGGCGGAGGCCGCCGAAGCAGCAGAGGCAGAAGCGGCAGAGGCAGAAGCGGCAGAAGCGGCAGAGGCAGAAGCAGCAGAAGCGGCAGAGGCAGAAGCAGCAGAGGCAGCAGAGGCAGCAGAAGTGGCTGAAGTGGCTGAAGTAGCTGACGTTGTCGCTGACGTTATCGCCGAGGTCATCATATAAGACTACAATATGGCCAGTCAGTAAATTGATCCTTGGGCGGAGTCTTAAGGCTCAGCTAACTCCAAGACAAATCAAATCAGGGCAAAGGATAAGTTTCTACCCTTCCTTTTGATTCTTTTTTTATGTTTTCATCCACCGGGGAAAGTTCTAAGGGAATAGGTGCTCATTTGTTTTAATGACTATATTGTTGGGACCTGTATGAACATTTTCGCTTTGTAGCTATTCCAGGGGTAGTTAGGTCTTGGTATAGGTTTTTTTCCCCTGCATAGGGTTTTCCCTATACTGTAATGCGAATGCAGAGATTAGTAAGTTAGAAAGAAGCCTACGATTCCTAGTAGGCTAATACTTTAAAGACGATACAGTCGAAGGACTAAATATCACTCGCCTGACCAATTTCTGCGGATTAAAGGCTTCACATTGTAAAGACTGAGCCTCCGGGCGACATAATGACCGTGGGTGTCCTTGGAAAGAGTCTACCAATCATCTTCTTTGCTCTTAAAAGTAGATAGTCCGAAATCAGCCAGTAAAATTGTATCGCCATGGGGAGACTATAATTATTTACCTCGCAGTGAAATGGCCTGGGGGTTGCAGGGGCATTCCGTAGGCCCCAAGAGGCTCTGCCTGAAGCCAGCCACTGCTCATATAAACCAATTCGGACAGGAGATTTTACAGCTCGCCTGTCTTAGGGCTACCTTGATCAGCTCCTGCCGCTAGCAGCCTCTTAACAACCTCTGGATGACCTCCGCCAGCTGCTGCGCGGAGCGCACCATCTGCAGTAGCATCAGCTCCTGCCAGCGCTCCTAATAGTCCAATCAGTCCGTCTGAACGCCTCAGACTGCTCATTTAGTCCGTTTGACTTGGCTAGACTAAACTGGTAGTCCGTCTGACTTTGGCCAGACTGGACTAGCAGTCTGACCGAGATGTGCACACTGAACTATCGGTCCGTTCGTCACCGTCAGACCAGACTGAAGTGCAAACTGCGGTCTAGACTAATAGTCTAGACATGTGACTTGTGGCCCTTCTCATACCAGCCTCCAATTTTGAAGGCATCATGTCGCATTACCAACTGAGGCAAAAGGGAATGCGCACTCCATTAGTGCGGTCGTTAATAATGCCCTATGGCCTGAATGTGACACATCACGATGGTAATGGTCCAAGCCATCACGGAATACCTCCGTAACCGCACAACGCAATTCCGTCGCTATGCGGAAGCTGTCATGATATAAAGAATGAGCTTCCTATACTCTTCTACATAGAATCAAGCACTCGGTGGCCCCCCACTTATCCTCCCTCCTGTGTGACATCCAAGCCCCCCAATGCCTTATTAAACCCGGCAATTCCAGACGGCTAGGTACACTGTAGCGCCACTTGGAAAATGCTCACTTGGCGGATATAGGGGATTAGGTGGTAAAGGCCGCGTCTGAGTGGCTGTGATACTGCGTTATGGGTCAGTGAGTCGTCAGCAGTGCAGTTACTGCGGGATCGATGACGGGAACCTCAAAGCTAATGCGCTGGCTAACGTCGCCTATATAGTAGATATAAAGATGCCTGGCTTCCCCAAACACCCCAAGTGAAAGGTCCATTCAATAACCAAACAACTAGGCTCACGCGTGGGGCAAGACACCCGGGTTAATCAATACCAATATAAAGATGTGATTATTGGGGCTTTTGGCCGTAAATGACCTAGCTGTACGCTGTGTTAATTATCTAAAATGGCGAAACGGGCCAATATAGTAACTCACATTGGCTAGTATGCCTGAGTCGCTGGATTCTTGATGTCCCACAGGCCCCCCTGATCACCTCAAACTGTTGTTGGCGTAATGAGTCCGCAAACTTGCTCCAAGGACGTAGCCACATAGGGTAGAACTTGCCATCAACCCTTGTAGACCCCGTTGAGGATAACCATGTATCAACTCATGGTCTCCTTCATGGGGGTGTACTTTTCAGGACAGGGGGCAGGACAAATGTTTAGTTTTGCAAGCAGTAAGTTCCACTCGTACGCCTTTGAGAGTAGCCTCACTAATTCTCCAAATGCGAAGGTTTCACGAAGGCCACCCAAGCAGCGAATTACTACTTTTGGCTCTCTGAGCTTGAGCCAACGATCCAAGAGACCGATAGTAATAAGGAGAAAGGGCCAGCCAAGGATTGCCATTCCTATGACTTCAAAAACGTGCAGTTTTCATACCCTCTGGCTCCTGATAACCGGGTTCTCAAGGGAGTCTCGCTCACTGTAGGTTATCATCGCCGTGGTTTCATTGTTTGATGGACACTGGCTGACAACATCAACTTAGATTGAACGAGGAGAGTTTGTGGCCTTTATTGGCGCTTCTGGTTGTGGAAAGAGCACCATGATATCACTGTTGGAGCGATTTTATGACCCGACCAGCGGTAGCATCATAATTGACTCAGCGGCCTCATTGACGTCGATCAACCCCTTGCTGTACCGTAGCAATATTGCACTCGTACAGCAAGAACCTACGCTTTTTCCTGGATCTATTCGGGAGAATATCTCCCTGGGTATAGATATTAGTGTTTCCGAAACAGTTTCTGACTCGGTTATCGAAGAAGCTTGCCGCGGTGCTAATGCATGGGACTTCATCTGCTCCATGCCTGATGGATTAAATACCCAGTCTGGTGCCAGCGGTAGCCAGCTTTCCGGAGGTCAGCGTCAGCGTATCGCTATCGCCCGAGCATTAGTGCGAAAGCCTAATGTTATCCTGTTAGACGAGGCAACCAGTGCACTGGATACCGAATCTGAGCGAGTCATCCAGGCATCCCTTATGGAAGCGGCTTCTACAGGCGATCGTATCACAATTGCCGTGGCACATCGACTATCAACTGTTCGGGAGGCTAACCGTATATTTGTGTTCTATAATGGAAGAATCGTCGAGGCCGGAACACACAGTGAGTTGATTGAAAAGGATGGCATGTACGCGAAGATGTGCGAGGCCCAGCGGCTCGACGGTGATCCTTAAGGCGGTGGGAGACGGAGGTTTCATTATCATGTGGTTTAATTAAAACCCAAAGATGTTTAGTTTAATTGGCTGAGTTTCATCATATAGCTTACGAACGAGATTTTACAATTCAGATAGATAAATACATAATAGAGTTGGTTAAAATTAGCGGGTGAAGTGGGAAGCGACTTATGCAGAATAGCTTTGCTAAAGCCAACTGAGACCTTCACCGAACGTGATACTATGATTGCTTTGTGGAGAGGTCTATAATATAATAGGCAAGGAAAGCTTCAATCTTAAGGAAGACCTCCTGGGGATGATGGCTTTGCCTCCCAAACTACAAAGTACAGCCCAGAAACATCAGAAATAGTAGGATCTTAGATTGCCAGAATCTTCCTGCCGTTTCTTCTCAAAATGACCGCCCACGAAGGCTCTTCACACTCGAGCCCTGAATCCTTGAATGCCCATGTCTCTTAAACCACAGACCATAAATTCGAAAGATTCCCAATACGATACTCAAGCATCTAGTTCCACCACTTGGTCCATATGCCTCTGTCCGACAAAATCACTGGGCGCCACTGACTCGGTCTCAACATGGTCCAGCAGTTGTTGGTTTGGAGTGATGGGCCGCATGTGCCTGTGTGCCTGTGTGCCTGTGTGCCTGTGTGTCCCGTAGAAATCTCATTACTCGGTGAGTTCCTCTGCACGTATCTGGGCAACCTCACTTAGTAGTGAAGAGCAAACTGCGTCATTCTCATCTTCCAACATAGGAAATCTGCTATTGGGTCCTTTGTTAGTTGCTAGATATCTGTCTAATCGAGATTATGCGCGGCTATTGGCTAGTCCATAAGTACCAACATGTAGTACCAAGTACTTGCACATAGCAAGACACCAGCAGAAATTTAGTGTACCCGAAACCTTAGCGCTTTGAAAGTTAGTATGTCCATGCAGACCCACCCCGAAGGGAATCGTATGATCCAGCAACCAATACCTTGTTGCTTCTGTTAACATGGATAGGGTCTCCACAAGTACCCACTACAAGTAGGGCTGGCCTTGCTAATAATTGGCTCGCTCCTGCCGTCTTTTGTGCTCCTGTGCGCTCTTGTGCTCCTGTGCGCTCTTGTGCTCCTGTGCGCTCTTGTGCTCCTGTGCGCTCTTGTGCTCCTGTGCGCCCCCGTGCCCATGTGCTCCTGTGCTCTCCTGTGCTCTCCTGTGTTCTCCTACAAGCTATGGAAAAAAAAAGAGCATACCGCAAAGTGCGACGGGACGTTTTTTTTTTTTTTTTTTTTTTTTTGGTGCCCTTTTTTATTGTTTTATACAGATAAAAAATCACTATGCCCGTTTGCTTACTTGCATCCGCATAGGCCGCAACCGGTTGGTCCAGGATTACCACCGCATACTACACAATCCGAACACATCTTGTTATATTTGCGAAAGTAGGATATGCTATCCCATTGTCAACCAAGGAAGTAAAGGAATATACAGTAGATGCACTTACTGGTAGTCACTCTTGATGGGTATGAGGAAAGATTGCAGAGCGAATCCGTCGAGGGTGAGGCAAAATATATACAGACAAGACAAAGACGGCTGCCCAATAACTTAAATAGCCATGTGGGTCAGAAGCCTCTAGGTTAGCATTGTAATTCAAATTCCCGCTGCTTCCAGGGGTTTCATACCGACAAATCAGCAACGTGTTCGATCTGACTAAGCCACCGACAGGGAGGGGCTCACATGATAATAGGCTTCATCGCACATCTCTAACTTAGACTACAACCCAACCAGTACCCAATACCCCACAATGGCGAGCTGCTCATCTTGTGTATGGCCAATGTCCCGTCTGTATAGGCTCCTGCTTACCGAGTCTCAGTTAGTAAGCAGGACTGCGCCACACAATGAGCAACCTGCGAATATGGGACCAGTTCACATAACCAGCCACAAATCCCAGGACCAGCCACATGTCCCACCAAGACACTACATGATGTTGTTGGCGATACGCGTAGTACCACAAGTCAGCGCCTCTTTGGTCTAATCTCCGGTATTTATCCGAGATATGGAGATACCCTTTTCTGATCAATGAATGGATAGTCTGCCAACTTAATCATCCTCACCACAAAGCGATACTCCCATTGTACCCAATGTCTGATCAAGAGATTGTACGACTTCGACGCGAGAACGAAGAGCTCAGACGCGAGAGGGAAAAGGAGCGGCGCGAGAAGGAGGCAGCGGAGACGCGAGAGGAAAAAGAGCGGCGCGAGAAGGAGGCAGCGGAGGCGCGAGAGGAAAAAGAGCGGCGCGAGAAGGAAAAAGAGCGACGCGAGAAGGAAAAAGAGCGACGCGAGAAGGAGGAGCTCGCACGCGAAAACCAGCCGACTACACTGGATGAATATCTACGGAACTGCCATACCTATCTCTACCAGAACTTCAAGCTTGCCGACAAGTCCATACCTCTTGGTGATGCTAAAAATGTCTCTTGACCTAGAGGGATGTGGGCAGAGAGTGGCGATACTACCTTGCTATAAATCCGTATTCGTTCTTAATCATAAGAGTGTTTCTGAGAATAGTAGGCCCTTGCTACAGAACGATGCTATCTATGTCGCTTGGGTGACCTTTGCATAGAGAAAACTCAATATATCGAATTAGTAAAACTTGGAGTTCAGAAACGGGCCCCCAGCACCTGGAGTGGGCCAAAGAAGTCAGTCCCTTCCTTCATAGTGTACCACCACACCACAGGTTCAACTTTCTCCCACCCTGCCCCCCAATCTGTTGGACAACTTGAAAACACCCTCGAAATGAGAATAGAACTTGAGGAGGGTATTTCCATATTGCCGTGGTGATAGATGATATCTGGGAATTGCTCTTTAAGCCATATGAGCAGCGAGAATGCTTCATCAGGGTCGTTTTCTTCTGCTTTATACTCGCTCATAAGAGCAACAGCCGGAATAATCATTTCTCTCATCCCAACAGCACGTAATACCCCCATTGCTGATTTGAATATCGGTAAGATCCCGCAGCATCTATAATAGGCTAGTATCGAATAGAAGGAAGGGAGAATACTATATATAGAATGATTCTTCTTCCCACGTGTATTGAGTTGTTGAGGCCTGGTATAATTTAGGTTGCTAAAGCGCTTGCTAAGTTGAAGCGCCCCTATATGGCCATTTAGAAGTCTCTCCTTCATAGCTTTGCATGTAAGACCCATCGTATTAATATCCATCCAATCGATATTATTCACAATATAATAAAGAATTTCGTTCGGGAGGAGAAGGACTGGCGGAAGCGACATCTTTTAGGAAGATAATATATCTGTAATATAATAGAAAGATGCACCTAAAAGTACATGTAAGGTCTTGGGAGTTATATAATGAATTAAAGGGATCCTCTCACGAGAAAAGTCTGGAGTTCATGGCTCCCTATGGGCTGGTCTATTGAGTGGCTTGAGGGTTTAATATAGACCAGCAAAACTTTCGGCATATCTCACTGATCAAGAGCTATACATACATAGATAGCACTTTTACAATGTAGGCAATATTTTACAGCTTGGCGGAGCGCTTTCCATGAGGATTAGCCAAAGGAGCCAGGTTTTGGGATCCATCCAGATTTCGGGACTGGAGAGAAGGGGAGCGCCAAGTTTTGGGACCTGATGGGTATGTCCAGAAACTGGGATCACCACCATAAGCAACCCAAAGTTGCAAGAATAATATGTACAGATATATTGATGGAGGGTCTCTTCATACGTATATGCAAGGTGGTTATTAGAAAGTACAAAATAAAATCCCCAGACAAGGTTTAAGGGGCTATAAGGAGGATAAAGCAACTAATAAAAATGTACCTAGATTTAGAGCTACTATTGTAGCCCTAAAATTTAGACCAGCATTCACCGCCTCAATTTCAAGTATAAAAAAACTGATTGTTATGTATGAAATTCATCTATATAGAACTATCAATTTTCCAATATGTATAATCTAGATTTTCTATCTATTATACTGGTGGGTTTTGCACCTAGAATGTGTACTTCACTTCCCTGGACGTCAGCCGATTATGCAGGTGTCCACATAGAGCTATATGGAGATACTACCCTACTGTACAAAGGTAATATCCCAGCAGATAATCAATGGCACTCCATTACAATAAATGGATCTGTTTCAAGAGTTCATCATATATGGGATAATCCACTAGATGAGTTCTCTTGCCAATACTCCCCTGCTGGCATTCTAGGGGGGGAAAGCCGCGAGGATACGGGGGCTTGGTACAACTTGGGTCCTCCTAAACCGGTTAACTATGTCTTTTGCTGGCTCAGCAAGACAATGCAGAACTCCAAAGTTTAGCCATGGAGTCGATTTCTAGATATCATTGTTGGGAAGACAAGCTGGAAAGTGGATTGAAAAGATAGTCCAAACAATCATAAGTTATTTCCTTGAGAAAGCGATGACGATAGCATCATTATTTTATAGGTTTTACAGTATTATGAAGTGCTCTAAAGCTGAAGGAAGTAACTATTAGAGTTCTAAATCCACTTAATTATAGCATCAAAAGCTGTTGTGATGGTTTTGTAGAGCTGGTTCCGAAGCTCATTCTCTCATCCTTATCCGGTAAATGACAAATTCCGTTCTATGCGTAACGCAATATTTTCCCACTATTCAATAGCATCGCTGCATTAAAGAAATCAGTGCCTCGTGGATCATATACACATAAGGTGAAGTTAGCTGGCAAGGTAGCATTCATCCATTATAGGGTGTTATTTTCTTAGAGAAGGGCTTCGGCATAAGGGAGGCTCAATTTCTACACATCAGATTACTTAAGATTATATATCCAGTGGTTATATCATAGATTTAGTCGAGTAAGAGTCACCTATTATATATATAACTAATTCAATATATAATATATAACCCTAATGGTAGAAGGGAAACAACCCTATTACTATGCTATACCTGCTATAAGAGAAGCTTTCTCCTCTCTCCAAGCTGCTATAAATTTCCTTTGTTGGCTTGTCTTTAGAGTTTCAAAGTCTCCATGCTCGATTCCGAGCAACTCGAAATAGTTCGTCAGGAATTCTACCCTAGCGTCCTCTAGATCAAGACCATCAGGCGTGGGAGACCTTGCTCGCCTTGAGGACCTTGTTTGCCTTGATGGCGAGGGTGACCTTGTTTGCCTTGATGGTGAGGGCGAACGTGTAAAATGTTGTGATAGCTGGCGCTGTTTTCGAACTTTGGCTTCGGCAAGGCCAACGGAGGGAGTTCTACTATAAGCAATGCTACTATCACGGGCCCTTGCAAATCTCTGTTCTGCTTCAACAGCCGCATCATAGATCATCTGATCCGCATCTTTCGGCCAACACCTTCGCAAAGCTGATCGTGGCTCCCATGATTTCACATTCTTGTGTTTGTCTGTGATTGTCTCGTCTTTAATGTCCCATTCTACTAAGACATATGTTGGGACAGACCTCCAACTCGTCACCAGGTCAGGATTAATGGCATCCAAATCGTACTTTGAAGCTTTCTGGCCTGTCCACCAGGCTACACCCCATATGTGACGAATATGGCGCTTTGTATACAAATATTTACCATTCTTCTTTCTCTTTTCTCCAAATCTATTATTAGGGTTGGATACATTTTCTTCGTCGGGAGGTGTGGGGTCGTCATAGGTCATCGGGTATGACAAACTTTCAATTCGATATCTTGCATGGCTCTTTTTACCATGCATATTGATAAATGTGGTAGATCTGCCACCACGCCACCCAACAGTTTTGATATTTTTGGAATGAGTTATTCCTGGATTAGTGTGTAACGGAGTACCATATTCTTCGTCAACGTAAGTGGCAGATGAGGCGTCACTGTCGTAGTCTGTTTCGGCTTCTGGATCGCTGTTAAAAACTGAGTTATCGTCGCGTTCAATACTTTTAATCACCACAGTCTTCTTTGTCTTCTTTGTCTTCTTTTTCTTCCCATTCTTCCCGTTCTCCCCCTTCTCCCCGTTCTCCTCCTTCTCCCCGTTCTCCTCCTTCTCCCCGTTCTCCCCCTTCTCCCCCTTCTCCTCCTTCTCCTCCTTCTCCTCCTTCTCCCCATTCTTCCCGTTCTCCCCCTTCTCCTCCTTCTCCCCCTTCTCCTCCTTCTCCCCCTTCTCCTCCTTCTCCCCGTTCTCCCCGTTCTCCCCGTTCTCTTCCTCATTATCCAATTCCATTTCATCCAACTCCTCTTGTGGTAAAGCGTCCAACTCCTTATTACTCTTATTCATCAGTTTCTCCAATTTAGCAGCTCTCTCCTTGTTATTCTTCCTTTTGGCGGCTGCTATTGTTCTTTCTATTTTCTGTCGACGTGCATTTCCCATCTTAAATATAAATGTAGAGGATATGTGATATAATAGTTAATGGACTTCGTATAATGGTAATAAACTGAGTGCCCTTATATAGCTAAAAATCTTGATCCCAAAATATGTTTGCGGTCCAGAAATCGAACCTAACAAGCTATTTGTGAGAGGTCCCAAATCATGGACCCATCCAAGTTTAGTATCACCGGCATTTGTACATACATGCATACTTAAGTACATAATGGCATACTGTAGTCTTGACTTGGCAAATTAAGACATCTCTATCCTACAGTAGTTTCATTACCTTTCAATGAACTCTTTCAAGTGTGATCATATGGATCTTAATATGCGAGCTCTTAATAATCTCATTTGCCAACCTATTGATCGACAGGTTATTTTACGTATGGCTGATCTCGCTAAGAAGATAGTCAGACCAGATTTATCCTATCTACTGTTGCCAAACTTGGACACAAACTATAAAAGAGAAGATCTATGTGCATTCATCCCGAGGTTATGCGCCAAAGGTCTACCTCTAGGCACTAGAATACCATCGATTGAAGGCCTTGCTAACTATCTACTGAAGTGCTTTGAGATCGAAATGATAGTTGTATTAGGTGCAATGGTCTATCTCAGGCGATTGAAGCTATCTCTCTCGCCACTGATTCAGGGATACCAATTTGCAGAATATGGCATTTTGATTTCATCTATCATTATATCAGCTAAATATATGAACGATCACTCCTTCCTAAATACACATTGGGCTATATGCAGTACTATAGTATCCGATGAATATATCTTTAGCCTCAGTTTAAAAGAAATTAACTCCATGGAGGTTGAATTTCTTGAAAAGTTGGGCTGGGATGTTCATATCTCCCTCGATGAGCTTGCATCTTTATCCGTTTCCCTCACGGCTGCGGACCATAGGGACTCTATCGGACAAACCAGTATCTCGGCCTGCTTAGCAACCGAGAAATTCCTTAAACCACATCGACATCCATTTTTCCAGCGCCTTTTCCCTTGCACATGCTGCGAGAGTATAGCCAAAGAGCACGGCAGGTCTCAACAATCAGAGCCTATTTAGGATGGTTATAAAAGGCAGCATTATCCTTAGTTATATATGTATTTAGCTTGATTAAATTATTGTCTGGTTGGCATCTATCGCTTTGTGATTCTGGAGATGGTGCTGTAGATCTTCTGTTAAATCCGTAGTTGTACACCTGTTTTGGTTTCAAAAACTGAGCGTATGTTGCTACACGCAAGTTAGGTGACCATTCTATAGATTCAACTATATCAAGTACAGTATCTGTTTTCTCTAATTTATCCATTCTTAGTTGAGTTCTGAGAACTAAGTAAAGAAGAGGAAAGCTTAATCTATTCCATTATGGCGGACAATAGTACTATTTATCTTAGAATGAAGGTGCACCGAGAAATTGGATCGGCTTAAATTTAAACCCAGGGCATAAATATGTCAATTTTAAATAATTTACTGCCTAAGAATCTCCTTAGCGAACTCTCTCGCTCGAACCCTCAATGTGGCCTTCGTTAACTCCTTACTTAACTTAACATCACCCGGTATATTCCGCTGACCATCAACAAGATTAATAGCATTTCTATCTTTTATTTTCTCTTCTACTAAAGAGATTAGGGTAGAGACATTAGTCGACATGCGTCGGTCAGCCTCATTTTGTAGCTTGTGCAGCTTCTCAGCTAATTGTTGGTTTGCAAGAAGAGCCTCTTCGAGCTTGCGATTCTCCTGCCAATACGCATGTTCGTATTGGGTTGAATGGCATTGGTGGTCATCAAGCTCTTGAGAAATAGTTTTAAGAAGACACAAGCTTTCATTTAATTTCTTTTGGATGCTCAGCATGTGTAGTGCGTCATGATATGTGAAATCTCTTGTCTGTGTTGTTGGTATATATAGGGTAGCCATAACATTAGAAATTGGTGTGCTAGCACGTAGTCTGAATAATTATGAATGCGGCTAGTAGTCTTTAATACAGGGCCGACACATTAATATTTTTGGTGTATGAAAAGAATCTAGCAGATGGGTCTGAAAGTTGGTACTTCTGAGAAGCGACAGGTCCTGGTTTTTGGTTTAGCATAAAAAGGAAGAGCTGAGCGCATACTATTTCTAGGTCACACCAAATTTCTAGCCTGCACCATGTTTCTGGTTTATACCATATTCTTGAACCCTGTAATTCAATCAAGGACCTTCTTCACGATATCTTGCTCATACTGCTGACTGCAGCTTAATGGAACCCTTCAAATCTTACGTCTTCCACTACCCGTAACCCAGCCATCCTCTTCATGCCAACGTAATGTGAAATATATCTGCTCATTAAATTCGCGCAGAAGGGGGCGTAAGTAGCCTGTTCCATTCCAATGATAACTAAGGCTATGATTCCTCGCTTGCTGGAAAATAAACTGACGGACATCCTCGTGAACATCATGGGCACGGAGCCTATCTACATGAAGCACAATATAGGCCCCCCTCTTACGTGGTTTATTAGTACTAGTAGTTAAATATTTTAGCTCGTCAAAAAGCTGCTGAATAGCACCTTGGGCCATATCCACCGTATCCACACGCACATTTCGCAAGTGCAGTAAGTGAGCGGTGGACTTATTAACTGAGATGCAAATCATTTTATCACGATCGCACATATTTAGCTGGATCTTTGGCTGGATAGGGCAACCCAAGACCATCATATTTGAGGTACTAAATGGGCCAGCATCGTTATTATAATAATAATCCCTAGATGTCATATTCGTTTACTATAGTACGGTAAATGTGTACTGTACTGTATACAGTAAAAGGCGAAATGGGTGTCGCAAATATTGTTAGATAATTATTTTTACTGGGTCCATTTCTGGTCATCTAACGAAGTACCCTGGCAAAACACTTGTACCTTCATGTACTAATACAGGTAAGGTGCAAAACTAGTCTCCTCTCCACTATTACTCTTTCTCTTTCTAACTCAGGAAAAGTACTTTGAGGGACATGGGTAGACTTTTCCAATTTCATGGCGTCAAAAATGGCCATCTAATACGGCCAAATTGTGCGGCCGGTCATTACTGGCCCTGTGCCAGAGGTATTTCTATGTACTAGCGGGTATATAGTGATCCTGGAAACGCACTGTTGGAACAGGGATCATGAGAGATTGGGAGAAGTGTGTATATTCTTGGTTACCTACAGCTGTTCCGGGTCATCCGGAAATCCTTTGTATGAAGCTATCTGCGATCAACCCTTAATTGACTGGTTCAATCATGTGACCCTTCCATTTTGAGGAAAGAGGCGCATTCGTGCGCTTTGGCCCTCGTATCTTAGTAATCTGGATGAATTCCACGATGCCTCGGTCCAACACGCACGGACCCATTCTGACAGTGAGCCGACGACTTCGCTACCTTGCCCAGATACATTTGGTCTTAGCACGTGACCTCTCCGTAATTCGCATTTTATCACGCCAGGATGAGCGTTAAATCGCGCATCTTCCGAAATATCCTGGATTAGCGTACTCCATACTGAAACATCGATCTCGCACTCATCGTCACTAAATTTATTTCAAATGAAACGACGCCTGAAGGCAGTTATACAACGCACCAGAGCATCCACGCAAGGATTACCTTCTGAAACGTCTACTGATCCTGTGGGGCATCCACAAGGTTTACACGTTATATCGGAAGGAATAAATCCTGTAATTGAGTCAGTAGTATTTCAGTTTTTGATTATGAGTACATTATATGCTTCTATCTAACCAGCCATCCTACAGTATCGTTGCTGTTCATGGCCTGAATGGCCATCGAGGGAAAACTTGGACCGCTAAAATGGAGTTCACTGGCTTCGTGATCTTCTCCCTGACGATATTCCCGGAGCCCGTATCCTCAGCTGGGGCTACGATGCAAACACGCATGCTGTCTCTGTCAGTGGTCAACTGACAGGTCACGTGTTCAGCGGCGGCAGCCCCCGGATTTAGTCATGACGAGAGGCCTCTGCTATACAAAGGAGGTCTTCAGCGATTAATGTAACTACGAAGAGACCCCTAGCAGGTGCTTTACACCTGCTAGCCGCAGGTCCCTCACCTGCGTGCCCCTTCACTTCCTTGAACCGATCCCGCTCTCAGTCTCTGCCACAAGTAGCGTATTCTTGTATGACCATGCGCGAACTCTGGTGTCCGATTTGAACAGGAAGCGGAAATTAACCAACGTGAGGGGCAGTTATTCAATCTTGATGAAGACACACTAACGAGCCTATAGTCTTCACAACGACCAATCATCTTCATAGCACACAGTCTAGGAGGTATCGTTTTGAAAAGCGTACATGACCAAGAAGTTCTTTCAAGATAGAAGATTCGGCTGATGATGATAGGCTCTCATCCACTCAGACGCAGCCCGCCAAGGTGCACTTCTGGAGCAACAATCTGTCAAGCTCTCGACATATGGCATTCTATTTATGGGTACTCCCCATCAAGGAGGGAACGGTGTCCAGCTAGGACGTATCCTCGCCAATATTGTCTCTGTCTTTGTGGCAGCCAATGACTGTATCCTCAAGCATCTCGAAAGAGACTCCGAATGGCTGCTGCAACAATTGGGACAATATGGTCCAATCAGTAGTGATCGTGATGAAATTTGCGTATGAGGAGTACGAAACATCGGTGGCTCCGGGAAAAAGAATTCTGGTTGGTACATACCCTTGCCTTTGCTTGGAAATCTGGTTGCTGAACCACGCCAGGTTGTGCCTAGAGCGTCAGCCGTTGTGCCGGGGCAGGCGGATGCAGAGTCAATCCTCATCCATGCAGACCATAAGAATATGGTCAAGTTCCTCTCAAAGCAAGATGTTGGCTATACTACCGTCTGAGAGCATTTGCAAATCATGGTGGTCGATGCGGAGGGTATCATTCGATCGCGGTGGGAGGCAGAATCCAGGGCTGATAACGGTGGGTGACTCTCACGAATCTGCCTAGCCTGTATGGCTAATGTTCATGCATATGATAGCACGAGGAAATGGAATGTAATTCTCTCTCAGCCTCAGTCTGTCAGAGGTAAATGAGGTGAATCGTTTTGTGGCAAGGGAAGAGGAACTTGCCCAAATGCAGGAGATCCTAACAACATCTCATGGCCGTCACACTGCTATCATACACGGCCTCGGAGGCATGGGTAAAACGCAACTGACAATAGCGTTTCTCAAGCGGCACCATGCGCACTATTCGGCAGTCATCTGGCTCAACGCGAGTGATGAGGAGACACTGAAGCAGAGCTACGTAAAAGCAGCAGAACATATACTCCAGGAGCATCCTTCCGTTGCCTACCTTGAACGTGCTGTTGCTCAGCGGGATATGGACGAGGTGGTCAAGGCTGTCAAGAGGTGGTTGAATGAACGTGGCAATAAACGCTGGCTCATTATTTTCGACAACTACGACCACCCTTGGTTAGGCGGCATCATTGAAGCGGGACCTGATGTCTTTGATGCCGAGAGCCAAAATGCTACTAGAAGGAACTCTTGGCAGAAAGATAGTATTGTCTTGAAGGTGAAGATGGCGCCTCACTGGTTTCAGAAAGTCGAATCCAAGGCCAAGAAGCTGTTGTCTCCTTCGGCTCCTTCACCATCACCTTCGCCGACACCGTCTTAGCCTGCATCTGAACTAGCAGCTCAACCAACATCTTAGCCAACGCCTTCTCCACCTACTTCGACCGATTCCGAAACCTCGCCGCTGCTGAGTCTACAAAAGCGGCTTTGGAACCAGGCCTACGACGAGCTCAAAGCGAGCGAGCCCAAACTGGTCGAAGCTCTGTTACTTGCGAATCAACGGAAAACAAGATAGAAGGGGATCGTGAGATAAGATGCTTCCAAATGCAGCAGTTTGTTCGGGATGGACTTGGCCGGACGCAGAAAGCAGCGTCCATCAAGCGAGGAATCGACGAAGGCTTGCAAGCAGTGCAAGCGGTGAGGGGGATAGTGGACAAGCGATACAGGCCGCACTAGAAGCCGCCATCGCCTGGGTTGGCATCTGCCTTGAACTAGAGGTGTGTGATCCGCTTCCCCAACCAAAGAGAAACGGGAATGGTCCCGCTGACAGTTGCTAGATACTTTCGAACCCCGTCACTGAGTCACGCGACAATCGCAATGGCATCGTCTACGTCCTGTCAAGACTGGAGTGGTATTGGAACCTGGTGTCCCTGCTTCTCGATAAGAACAAGGCTGAGCAATCTTCCGCGGGACTGCGAGTCCAACTGGAGAAGCACGTCGTGCAGCTGTACGGGAAACTTTTGTCGTATCAGATACAGAGCATCTGCCTTTACCACCGGAACTGGGCTGCCGTCATTGGAAGGGATCTGCTCAAGATCGACGACTGGGCTGGCCAGCTCAGCGAGATCCAGAAAGCCGAGGCTGCCGTGCAAAGAGACATGGAACAATACAATACCGAAAAGAGTAAGATCTATCTCCGGGACCTTGCCGTTGCCGCATGGTCTCAGGAGGCGAAGCTTCAAGATATCCATTCGGCCATCGAGGACCAAACACGACAGCAAGAGAAGAGATACCAAGACGTCAGGTACGACAAATGTATGCAGGATCTGCACGTGACTGATCCACGCAAGGATAAGAAGTGAATCCAAGACACGAAGGGTGGCCTGCTCAGGGACTCGTATCGCTGGATTCTTGACCACGTAGACTTCCAGCGATTTCGCGATGATCCGCAGAGCCGGCTGCTCTGGGTTAAGGGTGACCCTGGCAAAGGCAAGACCATGCTCCTGTGCGGCATCATCGACGAGCTAGAGGAGGGATTCAATTGTCTTCTTTCCTATTTCTTCTGCCAGGCCACTGAGACTCAACTAAGCAACGCGGCGTCTGTGCTGCGTGGCCTCATCTACCTCCTCATCCTCCAGCAACCATCGCTGATTTCGCGCGTCCGGTCCAAGTACGATGGTACGGGCGAGAAACTCTTCCAGGGTATTAATGTCTGGGTGTCTCTGATTGAGATACTCACTCCGTCGATTAACATTAGGGGGCCTCGGGTCGCCGATGCCGATGGCCGGATCGAGACTCGGAGAGTCAAATGTGGCATGACACCAGCAGTGTGGATCAATTCAGAGTTTCACGGGCTAACTTATGTCGAAGCTTATTAGTGATGGTCGTGGATGAGGTGGCAGTTCTCTTTGCTGGCTTGTTTCCGGGGTATTGGTCCAGACCCCTTTCTATGCTTGGATAATATGGGTGAGGACTTCGGCTTCGGCTTACTTAGCTAGATAATTCTGGCAGAATCGCCTGCGAATAGTACCTAGGGCGTTGTCTTTCCAGGCTATTTGGCTGACCTTCAGGGGCGTCAGCAGCTAGGAAATGCGTCCTAGATGTCTCTGAGGGTCCTACTGACCTTGTTATCCTGTGTGGGCCACGACGGTAACTTCTCCCACTGCCACAGACGTCGTCCGACTTGATCGTCCGTCTTAAGGGCTACGAGACGCTCGTAAAGCCAGCCCCTGGGTAGGGTTGAGAGCATTTTCTTCATCTTCAAGGTCCGGGTCCTTCTATAATTGCCGTTCGACGCTGACAGGGTCCCATTTGGCCCCTGGCGAGTGCCAAATCCACTGTAATATGTATCCATAGGCCCCTAGAAGCCAGACCTTGAGCCTAGTAGGCGTTGGCTTGGTCTTTATCGTCACCTTCTGTTTTGAACGTCCTTCAAACAAGACCATAGCTTCCTCAACAGCCACAAAAGTGCCCACGATGACAGCGGCCATAGCGGCGGCCATCCTGTGGTTGGCCCAGTCACTGACCTTGTCATACGGGTCCGGCACCCCTGAGTGTATTGTACCCTGCTCATCGATTCGTAGGCGTCCTTTCACGAGGACAAAACGGTTATAGGTCATATATTTGATGATTTCGTGACTGGGGACGTGTCGGCCACCTTCTGGCACCCTCCAGAAGTCCTCAACCCTGAATTCTTTATGTAAAATCATACAATTCCATATTCCTATCCATATCCATAGCTCTGACGCTGTTGTCAGCGTCCAATTGTCCTGACGAGCTATTTTTTTTCGAGGCCGCGGCGGCTCGTTGGGCGGGTCTTTCGTTTAGGCAGCCCATTGTTCGACGAGGGCCTTAGGAAGGAAAAGCTGGAATAGCTTCAAAATGCGTCCCTGGTCGCGTTGTTGGCTCAAAATCCGGTCTGAATGTGGCATCGCTTGGTTGTTCCCTCGTCGCATGGCCTGTTTGAATAGGGTCCCGTTCGTCGGGGCCCACGGTGGGCTCCGCAGCGTCTGCGGCGTCCTTCATGGCTCAATTCGTCGTGACGCCGTTGTCTATGAGGTGGGTAATAGCGAAAACAAATATATAGCAATTTGGCTGCGTTAGCGTTTTTGTTGTTTCTTTCCGTACCGACGCGTTGACCGGGGTGGTATGGGTCTCATACATGCCTGCGCACATTCTGACTGTCAAGGAGATATATGGTAGTGGTTTGTCGGTGATCAAGGTATCTGTCGTACCCGTTCTTGGAATGGTTGATACGTCCCCATATCCTTCTTGTCGAGCTGGCTAACTCCGAGAGAGCAAGCCGGGGTGATACCAACTACTTGCACGAGACGAATGAGCATAGAGCGGAAATACGATGGAAAAATATTGTCAAATTCATATTGATCTGAATGTACCCATGACTAGCATAAGGATTTTCTCAAACAGCGGAAGAAACTCGACGATCGACCGCATAGGAATACATGGCCGATTGCAGGATAGCCTTAGGCTCATTATAATAGAATATAGGTCAAGCAGCAGAGCATATTAGAGGGTAAGCGTCTGGATCCGGGAATTGTTAAAGTACCGCTTAACTGACCTTAATGGTCAAGGTATTCCTTCCATCGGAACGTATTTTCTCAGCAAGCTACCCGATCTTCTTGTTCCGGTCACCTTTGTTGACGGTCTCGAGGCCAGCAAAGTTGATCTGAGCATCATCTCTTGCCGCATCCTCCAACATCTGCATTTCATCTGCCTCCTTCACCGCGTCGACGTCGATGCCCGCCTTCAGCTTCCGGGTCGTCAAACGTATCCTCTCTGCCACACTCCCGTATTTACACCTGCGAGAATAGATATTTGTTTGTTGGTTAAGCCGAGCTGGGCGCCGATAGCGATGCCAAGGCAAAGGCCGATCTGCGCCATGATCATGAGGAAGAAGATTGCAGTAGTAGAGACGGATACAACCGCAGCTTTGCGTTCTTTTGCCAGGACCATATGGTATATAGATTCGTCATTCGGATTTGAGGACTCGCGGGCATTAGTGTCGCCAACGAGGAGTTGATAAGTTTCCAGCTGAGATCTGCTAGAAGTGGATGGTATTGTGGTTGGAGCTCGTTCAGGGTCAACGGTGTCCATTGCAAAGTAGGCGATCCTCCGGCTAGAGGATGAGAGTGTTTCCTTCTGATGTTGTATGGGCAGATTCTAGGCAAGGCATCTCCATCCGGCGGGGCCGCAAGTAAGACGCGGATGCAGATATATCTAATATTCTGGCCGAAACCTCCCCTCCCCAGTCTCACATCATCCCCCCAGGCTAGTCAAAGTTGCGAGAACTCGAAGGGGATTGCGCATGATCAAGACTGGGAAGCCACCGGAAGATACTAAACACAGGGTGTGTGGGATGGAATGTTAATTAGAGTTATATGCCATGAAGTAGAAGGCCAACGATGTGTTGATGATGACACAATTTATTAAATGCATAGCGCCATCAGCCATAAAGGTGGTGGGCAAGTATAAGAGTGTGGTGGGCATGGAGCAAATCCCAATGCTAGGCATTGTGAAGTAATTCATAGCTTATAATCAATTATACTAGGCGTTTCCAGGGTGGCGGATAAGTTTCTGTGTACTAGTTGTAGCAAAAATTTTCTCTTAAACTCTCGTTGTTTTATGACCTTGCCAGCTCATTTCTCTCTGTCAGAATCATGCTGGATAAGATTTCTGTAGCCACGCAAGTATTCTTGGGGTTTTAGCCATAATATTCCTAGAGTAAGTTGGACCGTCACTTCAGTGACATTTTAAGTTCGATATACGTTTGTGGTGTCGGGCAGTCTCACATGCTTGAAATATTGGGACAAAACTTAACCATCAGAGTGACCACCAGTTCCAGCAGTAACAGTCTGGAATGCCGGTGGCGAATAAATCATGCTGTCGATCAGGATGCCTCTTTCCCTGCCCCTGAATAACATATGATTATGATGACCTCCAGCCAGACCGACAATTAGCGAAGGACTGAGCCCACTGATTTACCGTAATAAGACTGGTCCCTGTCATCTCTGGATAGTATAGGATCGAAAGCCCTCCTAGAGAAGAGGACAGAGAGATTAATGCGCCAATGAGAATAGACGAAATGAACTTAATCTATTCGTCATTGTTGAAGCGTGTCCTAGCCGGAATGTGCCTCGTGAGCTCTAAATATCCCCTTAGCCCCTGATAACAATACAAGTAAGAAGCATCGCAATACAAGATCGTTATTTAGAGTTCGATATACTATTGTCTAGTTTAGTTGTTTGGTAAGGCAGTCCGAGCGTGACCACGCGGAGTATAAATATGGTTCGTGCGATGCGCCACGGATAACTCTCCGCTGGTTCTGGACCGTCGCATTGATATTTCCGAGACCTTAACTCCATAGCCCCTTCACCGATATTCAAAACTTGGAGGACATGGTAATACATGGGGTAACAAACTCAGGGTCTAAAGCTTTGGACTATCTCGGTAGTGGTTGTTAAAAGGTTCTAGAGCCACCTGGCGTTACAATTCCAACACTTTTTACGTTGGGGGTACCTAGTGTTAGCTCTAGACCTGCCGAGACTGTGTATCAAACATTAAAGATTCCAGCGACACAGAGTAAAACGGCATGAAAGCCTAAAAGCAAAGCTTAAGAGACTGGTGTGATCAAGGTGTTATCTGTGGGGTACGGCAAGTTGACTTTGTCAACGTTCGGCTATCTTTGATTTGCGGAAAGTATTATGAGAAAACGTCTTTCTACTACTTTAACGCCATGCGTTCCGGTGTTGCTAAAATCACATTAGGCAGCGGAGGGTCTAGTGAGTGCAGAATGCTATACATCCATAATTAGGAGCTGGTCTATTAGCTATCCCAGATTAATATTAGGTTTAAAGGACATACGAGCAATAATAGTAAAAGTCGTTTCCTCGCGTACGGAGTTGGCCATTTTCAGCTTAGCATCCACGTCGGCACGATCGCCTCAGGTGATGCAGTGATGACATCTAGATATGCTCGGTGGGATAGGCGGTTGGAGATTGGAGAAACGAGGGTGGGCTTGCTTCCCGTATAGGACGTCTTAGGAAGCGGAACACCTGAAACAATCACAATCGAGAGACACGTTGTCTACGCTTGTGGAAGACGGGCCGTTCTGTTTAGGGGCCATTGGCATTCACGCAATATACCATGATTCATTGTTGGGGAGACAACTCTTGATGGAACGTGACATTCGAAAGTCACACGAATCTCGCTACTACCGCATTCTATCGCAGGTTGTATGGGATCGTGGGCGTTTTGGTTCGAAACGAGCTTGGGAAAAATTACGCAGGATTCTTCGATGTGCGGCTAGAAGTTGCTGGTTATTGATGACAGAATGCGAAGGCACTTCTGGCTGTTATTGTTGGAGGACGACAGGGTTTTAATTCGCACTATTCACACACAGTGTATGCGCCACGGTTGGTCCATTTTTTGGCCATTTTTAGCCATTTTCGGCAGGTATCCAATGACAGAATACTGACGCTGAACCCGCACCCCACTGTATATAGAATTATAGTTAATTTCTATCTGTATTAGTTAGTACACAGTCAAACGCCGCCTCTTATAAATTCATTTCTAAACTCAATAATCAGTTCTTTCAGTCTAGACCTCTCTACATTACAATTAGAAGGATATTATAACGCCTCTCCTATATATCTTCCCACGACTTTTTTCCGATTAGTCAAACGCCACCTCTTATTAAATCATTAACAAACTCAATAATTAACTTTTTCAGTCTAGACCTCTCTACATTCCAGTTGGAATAATATTTATTACGCCTCTCCTATCTACTTATGAAATTTTCCTAGTTAGCCCTCTCGCTGACCCCACTCAGTCGTGGCTGAACTAAATACAAACGGCCGTGTGGATAATTCGCTATGATTAGTAGTCTGATACAGTAAAAGGCGAAATGGGTGTCGCAAATATTGTTAGATAACTATTTTAACAGGGGCTATTTCTTAGTATATAATAAAGCAGGCTTGTACCTTAAGGTACTGGTACTAGTTGATCTAATAATGCCTAATTCTGGCCCTCCTATAAATTCCTACCCTCCTAGAATATTTAAATCTCTCTTCGGTCGCTGTATTTATATGTAATTAATATTGGGGAATATATTAATATTAACCCGATATTTACTATTTATTTATTAGCCGCTGAGCTGGTTCATGTAACTAGCGCTTCTATTATATAGTGCGACCGCTTCTAAGCTAATCATCTCAGATGTTCCGCCTAATTTGGCGGCAGTATGTACTATTGCTAAGATGATAGCATTAGAGCACTCTATTTGCCCTGATTGAAAGCTATAATTTTATTTTAACTGCTGTGGCGAAATAAGGAGTTTGAAAGGTGATTCTAGTAGATGTAGGTAAGAGACGTTATAGAAACTCGTAGAAACTCGTAGAATGCTATAAGTGGGTCCTTCCTTTATTTCTGGGAATATTGTGCGCTTGTGCTGGAGGGTTCTGGAACTAATGGTTCTGCCTGTTGGTAGTTCCTGTGGTTTCTCTCCTCTATTAACTCGCTATCATGGAAGCCATGAACCTAGATTGGCTGGGTGATGAAGTTATATTAGACTTTGGAACACCTAAACTCCCATTTGATAGCCCTACAGCAGGCCCTGTAGTAAACCTGATAGCGACCCCGATAGCCAGCTAAGGGGCTGAGCGGACCGAGCCGCTAAGTGGCGAACGCGATCTTCTACTACTTCTTTGACTTAGTGACTGGGAAAGAGATAAATAATATGATATAACTAATCTAGAGTGCATCCACTATAACTTTAAATAGAAGGTATCCTAATGTGATAAGATTAGAGCTAGATAGATTTTCATAGACTTATACCCTGATATTATCTTGGCCCTAAGCGACTTTTGGTAAGATAATCTCAAGGTATGCCTTGAAGGTCTCTTAAATAATAAGATAAAATTCCCGGGTAGTGAATATATATATGATAAAACGAACATTATTATATCTATCTAATGTAGTTGTTAGCATGGTCTAACTAAACGATTTAATAAGTTAGAGATTGATTGGAATATGGTAGATAAGCACCTAGAGGGGCTTAGTAACCTGTTTAGTAAAGGGAGAAAGATAACCTTCTCTATGGAATTTATCTATAAGGAAGCTACTATAGAAACCGCAGCTGTAAATAGATAGAAGAAGTCCAAGAGGAGTGCTATAGATTCCCAAAGGGCTTAATAAGCTGCAGATGCTGGTCTATGGGCTTGAGTCTATAAGTTCTATCGGTGTAGGGCTAAATATTGTAAGCAAGGGCCCTATTGCTTGGTGGATAACTAAGGAAACCACTATAAAATGTTAGCGACACACCTGGAAGATATTTATAACTATATTAAAGTTAATATAAAGGAAGGAGAGAAGGAGGATGATGTTAATGTTAATATTAAGATCCCCCCTAAAATTCTTTAAGATATTATAGATAATAGTTGTAAGCGAAAGGTAGATGGGTCTATCGACTATCGCGCCTCTAAATCTAGCTGTGGATATAGCTCTGAGGAAGATATATTAGGGGATAGGAAGGATAAGCTTAAGGAATATTGTAACTGGATATTATCCTAGGTAACTAGCGAGCGCTAGAGAATAGGACTTTAAGCTGTAAATTAGTTTGCTATGGATTAGTTCTTGGAGCTTAACTCTATCTTGCAATATTAGAAGTTGATATTTGATTTAATGGTTAGGGGTGGGATTAAACTAGGGATTGCCTTGCAGTTTATGAGCAATATTAGAAGGTTTTAGAAGGAAGAAAGGACTAGTATATCTTAGAGTTTGAGAATTTTTAAGAAGTAATTATCTATTCTAGAGGATATATAATAGGTATCCCTATATGATAAAAATGATTCTCTATAGCCTATTTATTATACCTTACTATATCTATATATTATTCTAAATACTAATTAAATACCCTATTAATAAATACTTTATTTTTATATATTATCTTTTTAATAAACCTTTTAATATCTCTAAAGTATTCTTTAATTAGATTAAAATCTGGTGAGTAGGGTGATAGGTATTCTAGATATACTCCTACTTATTAGTATATCTACTAGAGTTTCTCTATATAGTGCTAGGAAGCGTTATCTATAATAAGTATAGACTTTAGCTCTAGGTATCTACTATAATAGTGTAGTAACTATATAATAAAGTCCTTAAATAAGTCACTATTAGTAGACCCTTAATATACTTACCTTAATATAATTCTATCTTAAGTGTATATAGGAAGGATGTGCTATCTCCTTCTATAATTAAACTTTATTATCTTAACTAGTGAAGTTCCCTTTAGGGACTAGCCCTAATACTAATATCCTGCTCGTCTATTGCATCTAGACTTATTAATAAATATAAGTTAATAAGATTTATATTTTGAAATTCTATGTAGATAGTGGTCTTAAAGGTTGGCATCCTATTGCTGCGTGATGTAATAAATTATAGTTCTGGTCTATCCTTAGGCTTATAGTGCACGCGCGATTGATCTCTCTAAGACTCTCTTCCTGAATTTCTTATAGAGATAGTCTGATATCTTAAAGTGATATAAATATGGATGTTCTGTTAGTTTATTAAGTAGGGCTTTTTGCATAGGCTGTGTAAGGCAGCTATAGCGTCTAAGGTTAATATTCTGGAGGGCACCCTTTAGGTGTTCTTCTTGTCGGATTCTTTGAATAGCCCGCGTACTGCAGGAAGCATTTAAGGCTATTAGCTTTGTATTAAAATTTTTCTATAGTATAACTTTAATTAAATCACGCCGTGCAAGATCCAGTTATGGTGCTATGATTACGATTTTAGCAGGAACTAGCCTATATTTATAGGTGGAAGAAAATAAGGAGGGTAGAACGGTGAAGAACAGAAGGGGATAGGTGTAAGGATGGATAGTGGGGCTTCTATTACTCTAGGAGTATGTTTTGGCCTTTGTTACTTGTTAGAGTAATAAGTTGCGGTATATGTTGTCTACTATCATGATAGATAAAGCTTAGGGCCTATAGTATTATATTAAAAAAGTTATCTAATATTTAGCGACACCTATTTCGCCTTTTACTGTACACCACCTCCTTTAGCTGGTTATTGTCAGTCCCCACTATCACTCTCTATCAAAAGTCAAAATATAAAGCCCCCTCCAGCCTCTTCTAAACTACTTTGCCCTAGTTATTAACTCTGATGATCTAGACCCTTTTTCACTCCTACTAGAGTCGTATTACTTCAATTAATATCATATTCAGTAATCAATTGTACATATATATATTGAACAGCCGCCTCCTGCCCCCGCCTCTTACAAAGTCTCTTGCCTCTATTTCTAGCTCTCCCAGTCTGGACCCTTTCTATTCCAACTGATGTATAGAGGAAAATATATATACATGGTCTAAGATAGACCCGAATTTGGGACCAGTGTAGATGGCGCCGTTGTACAGTATCAAGTATACACTATGTTCACTTTTAGCTGATATGTTACAGATTGAGATTCTGAGGTTACACCGTAGGGCGGGGCGAGCATTGATCATTAACTCTGCTATCGGTATAGTATTGGATATATACTATAGTGGATTGTTTTAGGGGTATCGTAGGTCTAGGATAGTTTATCTGGTATACCTAGATAATCCTCAACTATTATTTTATACCCTTCTCACACCGAGAATCAGAAGATAATAAGAATCATAAAAAAAAAAAAATCTTTGTAGTTAATATAAATAGTCCTTTATAGTACGTACTACTGTACCTCCATTGAAATTAGCTCCTCAGTGCTCGCACATCAGCCGTGACTCGTAGAGAACCAAGACAACCAGATCGTCCCACGCAGAATAACTCTGACTGCAAATATCTCTGGCTTCCCCCAGACCACGGAAACCGGCTACATACTGGATCTAAGTAGAGTTTAGCCAAACTGGCTCCATACTGATCTAAGCCGAGTGTAGCCAAACTAGCTACAGTGGATCTGAGCAGAGTGTAGCCAAACCGGCTACATACTGGATCTAAGCAGGGTGTAGCCAAACCGGCTACATCCTAGATCAAAGTAGAGTATAGTCAAACTGGCTGCATAGTGGATCTGAACAGAGTGTAGCCAAACCGGCTACATACTGGATCTTAGCAGGGTGTAGCCATATTAGCAAGCTGTAGTAGGTCTGAGCAGAGTGTAAGGTTTATATTTATGCTCTTCAGCAAATATAGGCCAAGTTAACGCGAGTAGAGCAAAAGCAATACTCAATCAAAGAGCGGGCTACCACTCCGACATCCGAGGCTGGCAGAGCTAACCACGATACATTCCAGTGCTGAGTTTGGCTATGGTAGATGAGGCGTGAACTTAGGTCCACATGGCGATCGAGATGTGGATGATAGAAACGGTAATTGGCTAAGTATTTCTGGATATGAATACAATCACAATTAAGCGCTGATGGTCGATTCAGCCGTCCTAAAGGGGCTAGCCTCTCAACAACAAGAGCATTCCATAGCAGAGTGATGGAGGACTCTTATACGCCTTGCCACGGATGGAGTGAAACCAGCGTCTGGAGAACGGCGGAGGGCGAAGGGCCAAGGGCCGGCAAAGGAGGAGCATCACCTACTTACAATTGTCAATCAGTCAAAAGGCTAGCCTCAGCCACAATACATCGAGACTTTATACAAAAGCTAATAATGTTATCACCACACATGTGATATAAGACTATTCTCGATCGCCTGGTAGGAATGAAGGGACCTTAGTTTCATGAATAATTTCTGCATACTTTACTCCCTATACATACATACAAGTACTAGTATCATGTGGATATGATATTGCTGCCTGAGGCCGCGATCATTCAGGTCTATATTGGAGGTACTTAAGATAATGTCACAGGTCTAATTTGTTTCTGCCTCAATTATTCATACTGTGTGGATACTTTTGCTCGGTCAATAGTGTAAATGAAAAGAGGAAGCCGAATATGAGCAGTACTGTAGTTGGTAGAGATTATTGAGAGCTATTCAAAACGATCTTGTATTTAATGTTTCCTTCCCCGCTCCAGCAGGCTGAGCGATTGGCGATCACGTGATGACTGATTAGCTAAGGCGGGGACTGAAAGTCGTGAAAGTGGCCCGCTAGACATTCTTGTGGCAGAAAGTGGCTTCCTGCCAATCTAGTTGGGTACTTGTGGATCACGGTAGACGCACTGTGCAAGCCACTCGCGCCACACATGGTCTGTGCTCATCTTAAACTTCTGAACAATACTAGGCGGACACTCGTTTCAATCTCCCCTGTACAGTAGATATATTACTATAAGATAGAAGGAAATTAGTAATTTACTAAGGCGCTTCTCTATTAAGAACTAAATATATATATTAATACCTAGACTCTTTGTTTAATAGGGGGCAATTTACTGACTGGAAAGCCTATATAGTATTATTATATTTCAGATATTTATTATACTGTATTTCGGTCCTCTCGAGGAAGAATAGGCCTGGGATATATAGTAGAACTGTTGGAAGGATTCTCTCGGAATCACTGCCTAGGTCTAACGGCTGCGCCTTAGAGCTCCAGATAGAGCTAATTCGTATGAGATATTTATGTTATTATTGCTAGCTATAATCTGCCTATAGAGATCACTAATTATCTCTATTCCTTATTACCCCGTGATTGTAATAGCGGTTATCACGTGTAGGCAACGCTCACCTAATCAGAGGGCTACATTTAATAAGAACAGTAAAAAGCGATAATTTAAGCTGATTTTAGTTACTTTTATAATTAAATAGATATATTTAATCTGGGAATAGGTATGTGAATAGGAACTCTACTTTCCTTCTTATAATAAATACAAAGACTAGTTTTATAGAAGTAAATTAGCGTATTAAAGAAGAATGGCGAAGAACGTTTCTAGGAATGGCGAGTATTAGCATTTAGGCTCTAAGGCCACCTATAATAAAGAATCCAGCAAAGGAGTCTAGAGTATTACTACTGAGAAGGATATTTAAAGAGGAGTAGGGGTACTAAAAGGAAGATACTAAATATTATATTAAAGCTACCGTTAGTTTGAATATCTTTGAATAGGCCTTAGAGATTGCCTAGATACTAGCGAGGTGACTATTAGAAGATAATCTGCCTTATATTAAGCTTAATATACCCTCTGGGGAGAAGTTAGAATATCTATAAGGATCTAACTAAATTTTAGCGGCTAGAGAGGCTTTTAATGGGTTAGACTAGTGCTAGATAGTTGATCTTTTCTTAGATAGTAGGTGGTGTATTAAGTATTTTGAGTTTTACTAATTATATAAGATATAAGTAAAGATCTAAAGACGCTCTTTATGGAAGAATACAAATACTAAAAAGTACCGACAGATGGAGAGTTTTACTATAAGATATGAGAGCATTAAGGCTTCTATGGGCAGAAACATCTGTTTTTTGAGCAGCTATAGCTTAGCTACTTTTCTACTACCTGGTATAATTAAAAGAAGAACCTAGACTCTCTATTAAAATATAAAAAACTCTGTAATGCTTTCGATGTACTGCTAATTATCCCTGCTCTCTTTTCTAGCTTCTAGCTTATAGTAATCTATAAAGTGATAGTAATAAAGTGCGATAAGGTATTTAAAGTTATAATATATATTAGCTAAATATCTAATTAATAATAGCTAAATATTAACTACTTAGAATATATACTATATATATAGGAAGAGATATATAATAGTGATTAAGAAGTAATAGGCTTAGTTAATAGGTATATAGTTGAGCTACTATAAGGGACTACCCCTAGAGCTTTTAAAGTTAATTATAATAAACTTTAGGCTTATATAAAGGCTAGGTATATCTTTAGTAACTTTTCGTAAGATAAGAGGGATTAAATATAGTCTTAGATTTATTGGTTATCTCGCTAGTGATTAATCCCCTTACTATTCACCTTCTTTAAGGATAGAAAGTTCTTAAGTGCTACTGCGAATTATATTAGGCACTTAGAAGGTATTAATAGTAATATATCATCTTATTTAAAGACTATATATAGAAAAGATAGCTAAGAAAACATATATCTAATATAGGTTACTAAGAATACTTACATTAACTTAGCTTTTAAAGCTATAACTAGTTTTAATATTAGTTCTTAATAACTATAGCTAGTAATATTTTGCGAATTTAAAGCTCTTCTAGCGAAGGCTAAGAAGAAAGACCTTATCGCTAAATCTCGTACTAAGGTGAATACGCCTGCTTTATTTTACTTTGCCTCTCTTACTTTACGGCTTAGCTTTAACTTAAAATACATTTAGAATATATTATATACCCCCACAGACTATATTATTGCTAGACGCTTTTTATTAATAGTAAGAAGGCTAGACCACTATATATATAAAGATATAGAGACCTTAATTAATAAGATGCTAGACTTATTTTAAGCAGCTAAGTAAATCGCTAGTAATGAACCCCTTAGTTAAAGGTCTAGTAAATACTTAAAACCTCCTCTAAAGTGTTATAGGATTCCTCTTAATAAAGAATATAAGCGTGATAAAGTATAGTTATTTATACCTTATATTATAGGAAATAAAGAGGAAGGATAAGATTATATATCCTTAATCTTTATAATAAGGTTGATCTACTTAGTATATTTTAGCCTGCCCTCTTGGGGAGAAATTCTAATTAGCTAGCTTAAGAGCCTCTATAATATTAATAGAATAGCAGGATTAGCAACCTTACTATAGCCTGAGCTAGGTATAGATCTAAAAATAGATAAAAGGTCTATTTCTAAATCTACGAACTATCCTAAAGTTTATAGTACTAAGGTGTATAATATAAATATTAACTAGGATGGAAAGTATATAGAATTCTAAAATGAGTCTAATTAGGCACTAAACTATACTCTTTTAGAGAATTACTAATAAATTTCACTTTATAGGGGGCTAGCTATACCTATAATTAAAGTTTTAGATTAGGAGGATAATACTTATTAATTAGTAGCTTAGTCTAGTAGAATAGAAGGGAGTAATTTAGAATATATAAATAGTAGAACTAAAAATAACTTACTTCCCCTATATATTAATAATAAGCCGGCTAATGTTCTTAACTATTAAGAACCTAATGATTATTAAGCTTTCTTAGAATAAGCTAATAAAAACTCACTTAATTCACTATTATATAACTAGCTTTATATCTACTAAGGTATTCCGGTAGTAGTGCAATCTAGTTATTATTTATTTCTAAACATATGAGAGGTTAGCTATAAAACGAGTGACCCTATACTAGGCTCTAGGTTATAGAATGGAGAATAGGCCTTACTAAAACTTGCCTATATAACTTACCCTCCGAAAGCCTTTAAGAATAGTAGTAAAATAGGTGATAAGTATATAGTAAGTAATTAACTAGTGAAATATAGGTATTAGTTATTATTAGAGGTACTCTCTGGTATTTAGCAGAGAGGGCTAGACTATGTAATTTTAGATCTAACTACTATGAATATTTAACTGACCTTACTAGGCCTTGCTTATAGTAGCTTGGCTACCCCTGCCCTTTAAGAGGTTGAAAATTATAAAATATGTAATAGAATTATAATTAATAATTAATTAGTAATTAAGTAAGATCGCTAAATATTTCTAGAGCTAGCCTTCCCTAACCCTCTAATGCCCCTACTAGAACGCTTAGGCTAATACCCTAAAGCACCTAAAAACGCTACCTATAGCGCCTTAGTTTATCCTTACCTAGTGATTAAAGAGGAAGATTGTGAAATAGGTAATAGGAATATAACTAATCTACTAGTGATTAAATAAAACTTTAGAATATTACTAGAGATAGCTTATCTTTATAGTCTTTAAATGCCTTTACTAGAGCATCTAGATTATGGAATAAAAGATAGTGAAATATTATAAAATCCTACTTGTAGTCCCTTAGTTACCCCTGCCCTAGTGGTCGTAGAGATAGATTATAAAATAGGTTATAAGATTGTAACTAATAATTAACTAATAATTAAATAAAACTACTAATTATCGTTAGAGCTAACCTCTACTTTACTAGAAAGTCTAAGTAATAGAATAGAAGATGCTATAATAGAAGGTTATAAAGTATTATAAAGCCTTACCCTAGTAGTTAAAGAGGAAGATTATGAAATAGGTTATAAGATTATGGCTAATAACTAACTAATAATTAAATAAAATGATAGAATATTATTAGAGCTAGCCTCTATTTACCTACTTCCTCTATCTTTATATAAAGGAGGGGATTATGAATAATTAGGCTAAGAGTCTGATTACTATACTTAGTATATCCTCTTACTAGTGCTTATTAAAAGTGAAGATGAGGTATATAGTGTTACACCTATTAGCTAGCTATTGCTAACCTATTAAGCATAATCTAATGAAGGAGGGGATCGCGAATAATTAGGCTAAGAGTCTGGTTGCTATACTTAGCGTATCCCCTTACTAAGACTAGGTACCTGAGATTCTAATACTATGCTAAGTATAATATTAAATTTAAACCCCTATGATAAAGTGTTAATTAAAGAATAAGGAGAAGAAGATATTTCTAATAATGAGGCTAGGTTAAACACGGTGGGTAGGGTTAATGTAGGGGTTTAATCTTATCCTAAGATTAATCAAGTCCACCTATTAATAAATATTAGTAGTTTAGTAGCTTAAAGACTTTTACTAGAACATTAAACTATTACTAAGCCTACTAAAGTTAAGGGGGATATTTCAGAGAAACTAGATTTATAAAGACTAAGCCTATCAGAGACAAACATATACTAAGTCCTAGAAACAGAACTGTTAAATAGGGATATAGATACCCGCTCTTTAGAGCTAGGTAAGGTATTACTAGAAGATAATATAAAGTACTTAAATAAGGCTAGGAAATAGAAGCTTTTAGACTCTGAAAATAGCCTGCACCTAAAGAAACCTTATCTATTATATTAGTATTAAGTCGAATATATGGTAAGAAATGAAGTAGGGTTAGCCCCTGATCTAAATATAGCACTAGAGGAAGAAGGGAAGGAAATAGAGAAAGTTAAACCACTTAAAGGTAAAAAGGATAAAAAAGAGAAAAGAAGAATAAAGAGAAAGGGGATAAAAGCAAAAAGAGATAAAAAAAGAGAGGCAGGGGAGTTAGTTAAAAACTTAAAGAATAATTTAAGGGGTAGTAAATTAAAAGCAGTTAATCTATTAATAGTGAGTTTAGCTGAATCACCTAGATTAATACTAGTAGAATAGGATATATATAATGTTCTTATGGATATTAAGAAATCTAGTAAGTAGTTAAACTATAATAAGTGAAGAAGAAATTATATTTAGCGGAAGGTCTAGCGTGGAGGGACTAGATATTATAGAATCGTAGAGTAAGAGGACTAAGCTAGTAGTTTTAGAGATACTTTTAGCTAGAATAGTCCTATAGCTAAGGCAGAAATAGTAAAGAGATCTTAGACTTAATTAGTACTATAAGGCGTTATAAGACTACTATACTTTAGTATATACTATTAGTATTATATAGCGGACTCTACTTTTTCTACTACTTAGGAATAGATTACTATAGTTTACTAGTAAGCTTTAATCTAAGACTAAGCTTACTTTAGATTACTTATAGGTCTATATAAGCTACTTAGTATATATATATTTATTATAAACCGCCCCTATATCACTATAGACACCTAACTTAGTTATCACCACCTAGTCACATATTCACCTAATTAATATAGCTGATATACTATATATCACTTATACTACTGCCCGCTTAATACGATATATTGCTAATCTAATATATTAATTCAATATATATATGTATATTTATTTCATTAGTTAGAACGCTCCTTTAGATAGTTATTAATATAATCGCTACTGCCTTTATTAAAACTAACTTCTTAGTACTCACATATTAGTAGTAACTCGCATAGTAACCTAGATAACCTAATCACACCACTTAGAATATCTCTAATTAGTTATAACCCTGACCTACCCTAGACCCCGTCTAGTATAAGTCATCTAACTATTATAATATTTATTTTATTCGCTAGAAATACTCTCTTAGATAGTTATTAATATAATAAGTGCTAGAGGAAAATTATTACGCCCTGGTTATAGGCTAGCCCTAGGCTTAAGTCAGGTATAGGTTATATAATATACTTAGATACTAAGATATAGTAATTAGTACTAAGTAGGAGATACTAAGTATTAAGTACTAGGATAAGATTACTAAGTACTCTAGATATATATACTATACTTACTTCTAGATAGAATACTAGCTTAATAGCTATTAATAAATAAATATTAGTTTATATATACTACTATAAGTTTAACCTTACTATCTAATTTAATACCTAACTTCTAAGTAATAAAGCTATTATTCCTCTCTTCCTAGATTAACTATTAACTAGATAAAGATATCTACTTACTCTTAAACTACCCTGTAGCCTGAAGGTATACTGTTTATTATAAAAATCTCTCTAGCCTATAGCTATAAAAGCTATAGTCTTAGTGTTAGGAGGCTAAGAGTAGAGCGGATGTAGGGTAGGTATAGGGTAGGAGAGATAATATAGATAGCTATATAAGCTATATTACTATTTATAGTTATAAGACCTTCGAGGTCTTTGGGGTTATTAGCTAAGATAGAGGTATCTGGGACTGAACTAAATAGATAAAAAGTGGAGACAGAATATATAAATTCTATCTAATAGAGGAGAAAAAGTGGGTTATAATAATATAAAGTGGGTAATAATCGGACTTAAAATGGGCTTAATATTTAAAGAATAAGAAAGGATAAAGAATTTGGGTTCCGACCTCCTGCCTCTAGCTGGGACATCCTCTAAACTTATAGTTATTTCTTAATAACTAGAGTATATAGAGAGTCTAGAAAACCTATATAATATAGCGCGTAAGTGGCGCTATACAGCGCAGAAGACCCGCTTTTTATATATCACTCCCTTCTTGTAATAGAAGGGAGTGTTCACTAGCGGTCTTAGTGATATAGAGGATCGAAGATCTATTATTCGCCATAACTAATCCCGCTATAGCTTAGCGTACGGGAATAATACGGATATAAAGATATATATTTTTATAATCCTTGAAAATCGCGCTATTACGTAATATATATATATATTTCTTCTGATTTCTTAAGTTATTAGAGATATATACAGGGTTGACCGAAAGGAGTGTCCGCTTTTTTATTATATAATATATTAAAGAAAGCCTGTTTTTAGACAAAGTGTGGCTGATTATAGTGCAGCTAAAATCCTAACACAGTGCTGGTAAAGTCACTCTCTTGTTTGTTAGGTATTTCTAGTGGTGCAAGACTCGCTAGACTGAAACCCAATATCAATAATTTGAATTCCACCAGCAAAGTTTGCCTCCTTGGCCTTTGACTTTGGGGTCGGTGTATCCAATTCCCTTGCTCAACTATAATCACATGGCTCCGCCGTCAAAGCCTAACCCTTTAGCCACCGCTGACGACATGAAGGCCCGTGCGTTGTTGATTAACTACCGTGAATTCATATATTTTAGCCATCGCATATCAACCCCCGCCCCTACAATCCCTGGCTATCGGTGTTTGTTTTACTTTTGAAAATTTTGATTAATTTCTTCTGTATGAAAGGAGTCCTATAATCCAGGCTAATTCCTCAAGTATCGCTCAATTGAATCCCAGGGAAAAGGCACTGGACACGCACCAGCAACGCATAGAAGTCCCCGCTGAGATCACTCCAAGCAATCACTATGGTCAATTCTGAGCAAAATGCCGCCGCTGATGCCCCAGTGCAACATGCTCCTACACCAACTAAAAAGGAATTTACAGACGCATACGACGATATATACAAAATTTTAATTTATTAAGTCAGCCTAACAGTTCGATCCGGAAGTATCTTTTGGATACAACTAAGTACAATAATCAAAAAGTCTACAATTTCGTAACGGAGGTTGCTCGGTTGATCCAAAAAATACGCATAAGATACCATGTATACAGCCCAAATATATTCAGCAAATCTCGGTCAACTTACAATGCAATTGAGGAACATTGCAAAACAGCTGAAGAAATAAAGGAGGGGATTTTAGGATCTTTAGTTGGTTGCTATAACCCAGACGAACCGACACCCGGCGACATTCTGGATGTGCCGCTATCTGAACAAGAACTCGATCATATTTCGATAAAGACTGAAACACTCACTCGCGGAATTCAATGTGCCGCGGAGCTATTTGAAGAATATCGTAACGCAGTCTTGAGGGATGCAGAGGCGAGGCGGGAAGTACTGACGAAAGATCTGGATAACATTGAGCGACAGGTGGCCTGTGCTACGAAAGTCCTTGATTCCCTGGGTGGCCTTGCCTCCGCCGTAGCAGGGCCATTCGCTAGGCGAACATAACGGGTAGCACTCATTTTGCCTCCCCACTGTATTTAGTGAATATCACATCTACTCACTCCATCATGTCGGTTTTTATGCCATGCGGTGCTCTTGATGTTGTATCAATAAGTAATCCCGGCTACGCTGGTCAATTCCCTAAATATTCAGAAAGCGCTTATTCAGTAGAAGAGCTCCAATATGGCCATCCAGAAGTTTCTTCTCGATAGCCTTCACTAAGGTGTGGCTGCTCAGCAGGCTCCACCTTGACGGAAGCTCTTCCATATTTCTGAACTCTTGAGTTCGCATTTCCTTCCCACTCCCCACATAGCCATATACATACAGGAGCACTCATACTTATACACATTCTCAACTCCTGTTACGCATTACTGTTTCAGTCGTGGTGTTCAACAGGGACAAAGCCAAGTCACATCGCTGTCTTTCAGCCTTAATGGGGGATGGGTCAGCAGAGCCTCAATGCCAAACAGTACACACACCCTCTTCGTACCAATAAAGCGCCTCTAGGCGTATTGTCTTCAGTTTATTCTTTGTTTTCATCTACGCTCTCCATATAGCATTTCCCAATCGCCTAGTTTTACGGCACTTTACTTGCTGGGACATGATGTACCTCCTCGGTGAACATATATCCTCCTCTTTCCAGTTGTATAATAGATAGTCGACGTTTCGAGTTGGCCGTGGCATAATCGCTGCGTCGTCTTCTGTATGGTGTATGTAGAGAATGCGCCCTATTCTAGTCGAATGTTACTAAGCAACATCGGAATCAGCTGGAGACACAGGGCACGAATAACCTGGCTTTGGATACGTTGGAAGTTCCTCGTCTTGATCGCCTCAGAATGCCCATCTGCTGATCCAATACTTACCCTAAGGCCGAAGAGTCACGGTATTATAGGATACATCCGTGGTATACTAGGCATTGGAGTGCTCTCAGGCTGATCATCAGCGGAATTTGTTATGAATGTTCAGATGCGAACTTGGTAAGGATCATAACGTCAAACAAGCAACTGGAACACTATTCGGCGAAAGTAAAAACGGTTTTACGCAGGAGGGGACGGTTAAAACTATAATATACTTATTACTTAGCGTTACTTTTTAAGGGCTTAGTACTATTAGAAGGACCCTGTACATTCCAAGAATATCTTAGTCAAATGAATCCGGTATGGTAAAGCCTCCTAGGTTATTTTACAGTATATTTTCGTCAAGGGTATTATAAAAACTGTATATCTATGTGGAATGTAAGTCAGAGTATAAGCCAGCTGAGTCTGGGTATAATTTAATCTGAGACCATGGTGACTACTACTACGTTAGGATGAAACCTAATGAAAGTAGCTTAAGATATATCCACCAATTACTATACTCAGAGCGTGCGATCTAGGTTTATTGCTTTGATTAGAATTTTCAGAGTAACTTTTATATGATATACTGGTATGGAATTAAACCCGGATTTGACCTCAACTATATTAGTTGGAAATTAGATTTCATATAGTGATGCTTTAGAATTGACCCCAGGCAATGCATAGTAACGTACGGCCATGGAACGATCACTGTTATTATTCGTCGGCATAGGGCTCTAAAGAAACATTGCTAAGAATATTACGCTAGTTAAATTCCATCACTTCATCATTTTATCTACGAAAGGTTTCTGAAGGAATGTTGCCAAGATCATTATGTGCGATCAGTCTATCCCGGATAAGCCGCTATCGGTCTCGGTCGACTGATTGAAGGCCACAATTTGCAGACGCCATTCTATTGTTGATTTCCTCGTCTGGAATTTCATCTGCCACGATCGGCATCAGCAGTTTTTACAACTTAATCTGTGTCTTCGTTATCATCGATATTACCGCGGATTGACTATTGACATCGGGTTTCGGTAAACCGGCACATTTGATAGGTCGAGTGGGGCGTAGAAATTCAAAGCGTATGAGAAAATGATGATGTATGAGGCTAGTTGCCATTGGAGATGAGGCGTCACCACATTCCGCCCTAGCGTGGCTCACCTATCATCTAAGGTTTGGAACCTAGCCCCCTCAACTCCAAATCGATAATATATATGTAGGAAGCATTTACCCATGTCAAAAACTAGTAGTTTATACGGCACATTCGACAACGAAAGTCATTATCACATCTATCTCTACTTTCTCGCTTGTGAAATATGCCTGACGATGCCCCGACATTGATACGGGGTCTGCCATCATGCCCAACTTCTGATCCGGATACAATGTGCCTTGAAGAATGGCAAGACCTCTGGTATGTGTCTTCTTCGATATGATTAACTCATACTGACGTCTTACTAGCAAAAAGAGTGGTATACTACGAGGCTGGATTGCAACACGTATTATCGGTCCCAATACCAAAACACAATGGGTATTAAAAAGGGCTCCGAAAGATGGTATGCACTAGTCTTTGAAACAGGGAGCTGCACTAATGCCGAGCAGTATTTGAGCTTAAAGTCAAAGAAGGATTTTATAACCGACGCGACGAAGATACTTTTATATCCGTTCGAGGAGTCCAGCAGGGATTTGAAACCGCTCTGGCGTACAAAGCTTTCTCAGAAAACGCGGCAGAAGTTGCATTGTAAGCATAATTGTACTAATCTTGACAAATACATGACTTGATAATAGCATGGCAAATAGCAATGCTGGTTTTAATGGGATTACTAGGGGCATAGGGGCCAGCCTATCCAAAGAAAAAACAAACGAAACTCATAACACCGGTAAAATGAGCTTTTCCAAAATGCATGCTGCTTACCATGTTAGTTTCTGAAGAGCCTTGAGGCTAAATTTTTTTGGTAAGATTACAAACTAATAAGTGTAAAAGGTACCTCGTGTATCCGTGAGTTTGGACAAGAATGAGAATATCCAGTTATCATCTCATCTCGTGAAATTTTTGGAGTGCTGTAGTACTCTGACGGATCAGGACGAGAAAAAGAAAAAGTACAAGGAATTCTACAGCAAATTTGGTTAGCCAGAAGAACGAACCTCCTATAAGTAAGACAGCACAAACAGAAAGGGCTAACTGTTCTTATAGGGGGCTTCTTTTGCCAGAAGGCGCTTCTTGGAGGAAGACTTCACTGTCTGCAGAACATTCATAGCGACGACGTTACATATATAAAAACAACGAAGGACGAGCTCAAGTTTGCCTTAACTGCAAATATTATGAGCCCAGCTGGTGGAGCCAACGTTGGAGGGCACCACAGCAAAGGTCACGAGGCCACCGAGTCTACTAAACACTCAAGTTCAATGACTGAGATATCGGTTGAATCGCAAGGTGGCGATTCTTTGGTTTCCTGGAGGTAAGACAGTCAGCGCTCTCTGCAAGATTAGCAAATTACCTGTCATTAGCTTTGGTTAACAAAAGCCGCCAGTCCGCCGGATTGGATGCTCTCTGTCGCCTCTCACAAGAATTGGAGAGTAATTGATGTGCGTACGACTCCTATTCTATACCAAAGACTGACTTACCCCAATAGCAAAACTCGCCTCGGAACTTGATTGATATGCTCCGCGAATGGTTACGTAATGAAGATTCACAGGCTTTGAAAGGCGTAGAGATATTGAGCGAGGTTGAGGTCGGAGATGGTAAGGCTAGCTACTATATGGTGCAACAAACGCTAACAGGGCCAAACAGCACCATCACAACAAATACCAGAAGTACAGCAAAAACAACAGGCCCTGCAAAAACAACAGGCCCTGCAAAAAAAACAGGCCCTGCAAGAACAACAGGCCCAGCAAGAACAACAGCCACTGCAAGGACAACAGCCACTGCAAGGGCAGCTAGTACCCCAGCAAGGGTATAAAATTAGTACTCTAAAGATAAGTTTCATACAGTAGGCATAAATTTTTTTTAACCTTAGTTCCAGTTTTACAAAAGTTCTAGTTTCATAAATCTGATAAAGTATTTGTACTAGAGGCTCTTTTCTCCTTATTATACTTTTAATTAGAAGAGATAGATATACTGTACAGTTTGGAGCATAACCAGCTTCCGCTCTGTTATTCTTTGTATTTAGTTTTGAGACGAGAGAGTACCTAAAAGTACCTTAGTGTACATGTCCCACTATTTTACAGTATGGGAATTATCCATTAAAGGCCAACAAATAAGTTTCTCAAAGTAGACTAAGTACTGGGGTGGGAATAATTAAGCCTACAGTGTTAGCGCGAAATTTCGATACCTTTAGTGAAGGATGGGGTACATCTAACTGGCGACTTAATTACATAATCTCCAATGCTGAACTTTCACAAGACCTTAAGATAAAACAATTTTATCAAAATACATTCATATTACTAAATCTACGAAATATATAAGCTACCGAGGAATATAGTAAAGGATATAGCAAGGGAATAGATACATTCAGCTAGCTACCTTAGTGAGTGCATCAAGCTCTTCTATAGATAGCCGCAATATAACAATTCTCCCTGTCCTGCAACCAATCACAATACTTGACCCATAACAGGCCCATTTCCCCTCACGACATTCTGTTGGGAGCCACAGAGTGTTCTCCCTTCGCCAGGTAACCCAAGATACTGTAGTATCGACGGCGAGATCTTGGAATAAGTCAAAGTTGGAAGGAGATGATGTTGCGGGAGGGGCCGTTGCGTCGTCGAGTACAATTACCCCAGCGTCTGTACGGAGGCTCTGGCCACCGGGCAAAAAGTATAGATTATAGGTAAGCCGCCCAATCTGGACGACACGTCGACACTCGCCCGTCTCGATGCTCCAGATCCGTATCGTATTGTCCTGTGAGGCCGATGCCACTATTCTGGAGTCGTGTGAGAACACTACCGATCTCATTAAGGTGTTAACTCTAGAATGCACTAGATGTAAATGCAAATTTATACTTAGATTTAGGTTTCACCTACTATCGCTAGATTATAGAATAATGAATTTCCCTATCTTCTCACTCACCTAGAGAAGAGATTTAACTATTCTATTCATAGTCCCTATACAATAGTATCCCTAATAACCTTTAGCTTACGCTATGATTCTCTAGTATATAAATATCATAGCTTATTAAATATATACATAACCTCTAATATAGAGAAATAGATACTACTTTTATTAATTTCCATAATAAGATTAACTGAGATAATTTCCGCTTATAGAGGTCAATAGTAGCTGCCTAGATTATAAGGTATAAAGAAAATCTAGTACATTAGCTAACCACTTTATTATACCTCTGCCGAGAAATCTTATTATTTCCTCAAGGTATATTATAATATACTAGATATTAGCTAATTAGATATTTATTCCAGCAATAGGCTTAAAGCTCTAGTCTAGTACTATTCTTATTAGAATGTATATATTCACTCACTATATCTATATACTAATTTTAACTAGTCTAGTATAAGATAATTATATACTATTAATTCTAAAGGTAATAGATTAGCTTAAGAGTTTATAAACAGCAGCGATTACCTAGGTTAGTAAGTAGGAGTACTAGGTTAGTGGAGGAATAGACCTACCTATAATAGTACTCCGCTAATTTCTTACTTAGAGAGAGGTATTAGATTAATTATATCTAAATCTATATATTCTAAAATAATATAAAATACCTCTTAGTAGTAATATACTATAAATAGATGAATAATATTTTAATATATAGGTCTACTTAAATAGTAAAGATTACTTAATATTATATAGTTAAAACTTTATATTATTACTATTTAGCGCCGCTAGTTATTATAGATATTAACCTAGTAGTTTCTAATACTAGCTAGTCTAGAATAGTCTAAGAGTAAATCCTAATCTATAAAAGCAATAAGTAACTATTTTATATTTATTTCTTTACTAAAATAAAACGCCTGCCTTTAAGATAAGGATATCTTATTATTTAGTTAAGTAAATCATAGCGTTAGTATATATATAGTGAGATATAATAGATGCCTAAGTGCCTTTACCTACTTTAATATAAAGGCTATATGCCCTAAATATACTTTTATAGATATAGTAAGAATCTACTACTACTTGGGAAGGCATCTTAATACTATAGAGCTATTTTTAGCTTGAAATTAGTTTAAATTAAATTAAGACTTTTATCTTCTAATATATATTAATAAGGTATATATAGTATCTACTAGAATTTCTCTATTATAGTATTATACTCTCTTTAGTCCCTAATAAGATAATCCTTAGGGTTATAAAGTATTACTCCTTAGATATATTTATATCTTTAGCCTAAATAAACTAAAAAATTTATACTATTTTTAACTAAGTCCTATATAAGAATAATAGCTAATATAGCTCCTTATTAGTTTATTATACTATTATCTAATGTAGAGACTAGCCTATAGCTCTTTATATACTCTAGCTAGTAGTAGATAGAGGTGTTATACTTAGACTTTACTAGGATCTATATAATAAAGGCTCTCTCTAAGGACCTATTACTTATTTAGTAGTCTACTCACTAATCTATCTAGTAGTAAAATATAGGAGATAGGAGATTATTAAATTCCTAGTTAACTATAGTATTTCTACTAAGGGACTAGTGGGGCTTATATATAGTCCTCTTTTTCTAGCTATCCTATATAGTAATAAAAAGGCTATAGTGACTTTAGCCTCTAGAGGAGCGCTTCTAGATAAAGGCCTATATAGAATAAATACTCTCTAGTACTCTATATACTATAGGCTTCTTACTCTTTCTGTTTACTTTACTAATTATACTAAACTAGATATAAACTAAAAATGTATGAATAGCAAAAGATATATTAATCTTGCCCTTATATTACTAAGGAAGACTAATATAGTCTAGGTAGTTCTGAATATTAGCTTTAATCTGTGTGGGTATCTATAGGATATTTATTATTTGATGGAGGCCTAGGAATAGCTTCCTGGGCTGCTTAGTCTAAGCGTTCTAGTATTATAATTTATATCTAAGGGCGAGTGCCTATGATTAATTGATTTCATTTCTAACTAAAAAGTTTAGAGAGGGTTAAAACCTCTTTAGTATAATGTGGTATGCTATTTAATAGCTATACTATTAGATATTATAGTATGTGCTACTCTAATTAAGCCTGAGGATATTACTACCTATCTTTAATATATACTAAGAAAGGTTCTTTCTATTGAATATAGTAATATCTATATTGCCCCCCTCCTTATTAATTATTATAAGGTGAAGGTAGATAATAGTATTATTAAAGATATTTTAGTATAGGTAATATCTAAGTGTTTTTTATAAAAATAATACTAAGTTCTAAAGGATTATCCTACCCTTCTTAAATTAGTTGATTTTTTACTAGTATATTACTATAGGATAAAACGTAGTAGGGACCTTATAGTAGTATTCTTCCTTAAAAATATGCCTTATAAGGTTGTTGAAATAGTGAAGAACTTAAATACTTATGGCTTCCCCTTAATAGAATATAGTTTAAAGAAACTTACTAGTATAATAAGATCCCTATAACTATTAGGCGGTTTAATTATATTAAAAGGTTATTTATATTAAGGTGGTCTAAAGTTTTATACTTCACTATATTATAGTAAGCAGGCTAGGTTAATATAAAATCAGGTGTAAGGTTATTCTTTTAAATTTTAATAGCCTTAAGAAAATAGTTAAAAAGAGGTTACTAACCTATTTATTAGGCGCTTATATAAGATATATAACTTATAAGTTCTAAATAATATAACTAAACTACTATATACTTTTCTCCTTTCTCGCTTTATCTAACTAGCTGGCTAGGCTATATGAGCTTAGTAAGATAAACTTAGCGAAAAACTAACCAGTATATCTTAGGTGTTAATTATTATAGGACAGCCTAGTGGTGCCCCTAGAGCCTTACTAGTAACCACTTAGCTACTAGATATACCCTAGCTATAAGTTAATAATTATTATTACTAGATTATATATTTAATTAGAGGAGTTAGTATTATACTATATAGGAATATACTAATAATACCCTTCCTCTAGTACTCGCCTGCTTATTTCTCTTTAGTAATTATTAGTAACTCCTAGCTAATATTACCTATAATATAGTAACTAGGATTCTTTTAATATACTAGGTAGCCTATTTAGGTGGAGGTTTTAGGCTATTAGGCTTAAAAATGCCTATAATTTAGGTCTTTAAGGGAGTTATACTAGCGAAAGAGTTATATTATTAAACTTACCTATTATTTACTAAAAGTACTAACTATAGCTAGCCCTACTAAACTATCTAACTATAGCCTTTAGCTGGCTAATAGTTAGGTGTAGCTAAAAGGCATATTTACTCCTAATATCTAACTCCTCTTTCTTATTCCTAACCTCTTTCTCTTTATTCTTTCTTATTATTAATTAAAATCCTAATTATCACGCTTATATAAAGGTTAACTATAGGTGTTATTACTCTATCCCTAGTGATATTATAATAAATACCTAGGAAGTAATAGTATTATAAGAAGTATTACTATCGCCTTTACCCCTATAGGCATTAACTATTATATAGTTAGTACTAAACTATATTAAGACTCTCTAAGGGTCCTCACTAAACCACTAAAATACCCTGATATTATATAGAACTATATTACTTTTCGGTGTAGTTATCCTATATCCTAAGATAGACGTTGTAATTATTATTAGTTAGTTAGAAAGCTATAAGCGCTTAAGGCGTAAAAGGCTATTTTCTACTATAATAGTGATTAGTGCTTATAAAATAATCCCCCCTAGAGGAAAGATAGTGGGGTAACCTATTAAGGGCTATAATAGAGATTATACCCTATTAAAAGGCTAAATCTTCTATTACTAAGCTATATAAGCTTTATAGCTTATCCACCTATATAATAATACTACTAGTATACTTAGCAATATTTAAGATGTTTTAGAATACCTATAGTCTATATATAAATTAAAGGAATTATTCTCTAATATATCTAAACTATACCTAGGAATAAGAAACCTAGACTTAATTATAATAGGTATATCTAGATCCTTACCTTTTAGTAATATAGATCTAGAATTAGAAGAGTTAATAGAAAGATATTAGCTAGTCTATAGTATAGCCTATAGTAAGGGCCTAACTTATAATAATGTAAAAGACTATTTAGACCTTATTTAAAAAAGCTTATATTATATAAACCATAAGATAGACCCTATCTAAAGTATCTCTAATAGTATTATTAAGATCTTGGAATATAGTTCTAGCATTATAATTATTCCCTACTATTTTAGAGAATCTAAATAGGTATTTCTTATTATATATTCTAGGGGATTATAATAGTATAATAGCTATATAGATAATAGCCTATCCCTCTAAATTAAGACCCTAATAGGTTTACTTAAGCTACTTAAGGAGTAGTATAAGCTAAGGTTACTAAGACTTAAGGACTCTAGTATTGTAATACTGATTAGAATATAATTAATCTATTAAGGACTTCTATATATATTTATAGAATAAGCTAAGAAGCTTATCCCTAGTTTTAGAAAATAATTAGAAGTGGAGATCTATATAAATATAATTTAGCCCTCTATTAATAAAAAACACTTTATAGAAAAGACTATAAAAAGGAAAATAGGACTAATTACTCTAGAAGTTATAGAAATTACTAATAATTTTAGATAGATATATCCTATTATTATAAATACTAAGGCTATACTAAGCTTTTTAGAAGAAAGTATAATAGTAGATTTAAGTAATAATATTAATAATAATAGATATACTATAGATAATAGTCCTATGTTTAATATAGGTAGAGATAGTATAGAGCTTAATAATTAGGAATTATTTAACTTAAACGGGAGGGTAGAGTTAGTCCTAGAAAATAAGCCTAGTAATACTTAGTCTAATCACATATAGTTTAGTCACGCCTAGTCTAGTTGTGATAAGTTAAGCGAGCTAGCTAGTCCCTATTTAAATAAAATTAACTTAATTAATATAGACTTTAATAAAGCGTAGTTGAGCTAAGGGCCACTATCTGCCCAGGGAACCAGGTGTAAAGCTAAGATTAGCCCCCTATAGTTAAGCTACTAGTATAACTTAGTTAAAGTTACATATAGTGAAGCGTAGTTAAGCTAAGGATTATATACTACTTAGGTAATAGAGGGCTAGACCTAGCCTAGTATAATTAGTCCTAATCTATAAAGGTAGAATAACCCTATTTAAAATATAATATAAATAGAAGTTAGTCTAGGGAGAAGAAGATACTTACTAAGATAAGTAGAACTTAATCTAAGTGATAGGAGGTCTATTACTAATATTCTATCCTATACGCTATTATTCACCCGCCTAAATAAACTTAGGCTTAATCTCTATAAAATAGATTATATAAAAATAAATAGTAGTAATAGTAGTAGTAATAGTAATAGAAATAGTGATAATAATAGCTATAGTGAAATAGCTAAAGATACTAATAAGACCTAAAAAATTAATATATAACTCTTAAGTAAGTTAATAGACTAAAAGAAATTAAAGTAGGATGTTTTCTATAGATAGTACCTATATACTAAGTTTATGGAAATAGTAGAAGTAAAGTATAATTAGGACTTAGGATTATACTTAAAGTAAATATATAATAGGTAAGAGAAATATAGGGCATAGAAAGCGCTATATGCTTTTAGGGAGAGTAATAGAATAGCAGATTGCCTATATATAATACTATGTATACTTCCCTTATCCGTTCTAGATAATATTAATATATATACTACTAAATGTGTTATTAGAGAAGTATAGAGCGACCCTTTAAGTTAGCTTTAAACTAACTTAAATATAGCTAAAGAAATCTATCGCTTAATTATTACTAATAAGCCTCTAGATAGACTAATATACCTTAATAGTTATTAATTTAGGGTGAAGGAATCTTTAGATAATATAATATAGTAATTTTATATAAGTATAAACCCCTGCGAGACTAGTCTATTACCTACTATAAATAGAAATCTAGTGCCTGTTTATTAGACTTAATTATAGATCTAAACTTATAGATAGATAAGAAAAAGTATTCTTATATATCTAATTATATTAGAGGCAGGCTTAACCTTACCTTTATTATAATTTTATTATATAGAACCCTTTTTATTATTTATCCTAGTAAAGATATCTTATTATAGATATAAATTAAGTTAATCTTATATAGTATAAATTCCTATAAATCCTAAATATAGCTATAATATAAAAGGCTCTACCTAATATAAGTAATTTATATTAACTAGTTATCTATTAGATTTAAGATATATACTATATTATAAATAGACTTTAGCTAACTATTCCCCTATAGTAGATTTATTTCTTTATGGATAAAAATCATCTAGCTAGTCCTTTAATAAGAAGTTACTTTTAAATTCACCCTCCTTAAAAATAGATTTATTAATTGCCTAGGGCTAGCTGATTATTCCTAGAAGCTATATGAACTTAAGCAGTAAGTCTACTTCTCTTAGTATATATTTAATATTACTATCTTAGTGATAGTTTAATATTTAATTATCTTACTATATCTTAGTCTTTTAAGAGCTAGCTTTATAACTATTTCTAGTTATTTTAGCTAAAACGTTAGCTATAACCTACTTTACTTTATAACTTATCTGGTTATAGAATATAGGATATTTACGGAGGAATTCTTAACTCTAGGTTTCAGGTGAAAGAGGTATTAATTACTTACTAATTTCCTCCTTAAAGGAGCTTAGGTAAATATCTATCTTACTAAGCTACTTCCCTCTAAATAATTTTTTAAAGATAGTGATCTACTTATCCTCTAATTCTCTATTTCTAGGTGCCTGATGCTTAAGCTTAGGTACTATCTTATTAGAGATAAGTCTTAAATATATTAGATAAGGGAACCTGCTACTATATATCTTAACCTCTAGTTAAGTAGAAAAGTTTTACCTATAAGTTTTATAAGTATTTAATGCTAATATAGTATACCGCTATACTATATATTACTTAATATCTCTTAATTAAGCTAATTTAAGTTATATATATAATCTATTTACTATTAGGTATACCTAAAGAAAGGGGCAAGCTAGGAATTTATCTTCTATACTTAGGGGCATCCTTAGCTACTATAGAACTATAGTAAATAAGACTAAATATAAGATTCTAATTTCTAAGTATATTAAGTATAAGATTAAATTTAGTTATAATAATCTAATTTAATATATTATAAAATTAATTTAGTAGCTACCTTTTATATAAAGATCCTGCGAGGCTATATAATATATAGAAAAGCGAGCTAGATTTTACTATAATTAAGACTACAGCCTTATGAATATCCTATTATCGCTTCGCTTTACCTACTATAAGTAGCTAGGCGATCCTGGCTTAGGTCATTAATAATGCCTGGCGATATATGTATTTATATCGCGCTTTATATTATACTATTTTACTACCTTTATATTATAATCTATTAAGAGAAACCGCCTATAGGCATTTAGTAGAGGTAAAACCCTAGGTATTTAAAAAAGGGGGGGAAAAAAAAAAAGAGGTAATCTAGAGATCGCTAGTAGAGATATAGGCTATATTAGGAATATACGTATAAAGGCCTACATTTTACACTTTAATATCTAGAGCGGCTTACCACTATCCCTTACGTAAAAGATATATTTAAGCGTTCCCTATAGTACCTGCCTAGTTAGTCTATATTAGTACTAGGGGTGTGGATATATTAGTAGCCTTTTTTAGCTTCTATAGCTACTTTTTAAGCTCCTTTATCTAAGAGAGGAAATTAGTAGTAGAAAATAGCGTTATACACACCTAGCGATTTTTAGTTTACTACCCCTTATTTACTAAAGCTAGCTATTTATAAAGACCTATATAATAGGGCTAACTAGTTTTAGATTTAGATGCTATAGTTACCTTATTAATACTAACTAGACTCTACAGGCTAGTTCGCGATATATGTATAAGTATAGATATATTTAAGATTGTGGAAATACTATATATATTAATTAAAAATAGATAATTAAAAACTCTTTAAATAAAGAAAGATTTAAAATTAAGCTAATAATTAATAGCTGCTTAGTTAGTAAATACCCCTCCATTAAATAATGCTATATACTAAAGCTAACTATATGAAACCCGCCTGTATAAATAACTATTACACTGTAGTTGCTGGGTTTAAAAGGTCAAGGTCTCTAGTAAAGGGTAGGGCAGCTGTAGGGTAAGCTAGGTCTAGGGTAGGTAAAGCTTGTAGGGTAGGCTAAGGGATGATAGAGAGATTGTTCGAAAAGATGTAGTGGAAGAAGCAAGTTCTAAGAGAGAAGATAAAGCTCTATCAGCTATAGGGTAGCTAAGAAGATAGACTGTAGGGTAGATAAAAGATTGAATTGTTGACTTATTAAATCTCTGTCTTGTAAGGAGGAAGCCCTATACTTATAGGTGTTTTCCGGGCTATAAAAGCCCTGAAGATAATACGTTGCCTTCTATAATACGGGCTTGTAACCGCTGTAAGGTTCTCGTGTAGAGGGATATAAGGCCGCTAATGCAAGCGCTATAGCGGACACGAGGACCGCTAATACAGCTGCCACAGCGTAATATGAGATCGCTAGCACGGATGCCACAGCGGCTGTTACAGCGGTTGAATGACCGCTAACGCTAACGGGCAGCCACAGCGGCTTGGGCCGGTGGCTTCAGCGGGCTTCCAGCTTTAGAAAGCCCTAAGTTAGTTATTTCATTCCTCCTTACCCTATACTAACAATATAGGGTAAACCTGATCTACCCTATAGTCTGTAGGGTAAATCTTAACAGCTGGCCCCTAACTTGTACTAGCTCTAGTATTAGAGCGACTATTTATAAGAGAGCTAACTTGAACTTTATAGGATTGAAGATTTTACAGTAGCTAGCCGGCTAAGCACGCTATTATATTTTATATTATAGATATATATAAATTATATACTAAACATATTAGCTAGAGTTAAGGAGAGTTTATAATCTTGTTTAATAATATAAATTAGAATAAATTATTAATACTCTTAAATCTATAAAAGAATAATAGTAACTAACTATATTATAATTAATTATTTAATAAGGTATAGCTATTAATTATGCCGCTAAATAGATATAATTAATGGCAGAATGTAATGGTTAGGTAACTTACACTGGACGGGGGTCTAGGGTAGGTTAGGGTTAAACTAATTAGAGTGTTGTTCTAAGTGGCGTGATTAGGTTGTCTTAGTGCTATATAAGTTACTGCTAATGTGCGAGCACTAAGGAGCTAGTTTTAATAGAGGTGGTAGTAATTATATTAATAACTATCTAAGAGAGTATTTCTAGCTAAGAAATAAATATGTATATATACTAATGGATTATTAGGACTTGGCAATAATCTATATTCATGGATTATAAGGATCATCGTGAGATCTAAATGATCCTGTTTTAATTAGTAGCGAAAAGTGGGGTCCCACATATGATCTATGCGAAAAAAAAAAGTGAAATTTATAATACAGAAAGGCCAGCTATATCGCGCGCCAAGATAGCATATTAGCCAAGTTATATATTTTACTATTATAAAAGGCCTTATTGATCCTCTTATAGTTAGCTAAATTATACTTATTCACTAGGAGCTAAGGCTAGTATACATTAGGAGCTACTACCTCTTACCCTATATTAAATAGACTAGGTTAATATTTAAATTAATATTTAAGGTTAGTTTTTTTATTCTTAGATTTAAATAAAAACCTATACTAGATCTAGGATATTAAGTTTATTATCTAAAGCGGTATAAGTTAATAGCTATAATTATATAAACGATATTATAATTTAACCTTATATGTAAAAAGTATAGGGGTAAGAAAATATAATATTAACTAGACTAAGTTTATAGATTTATTATTCTTAGGTCTCTACTTTGCTATATGATGCTTCTTACTATATTTCACTGTGATAGGATATCCCACTACTTGATCTTAGTGGCTTAACCTATTCCAATGTTCCCTTTTTTTCTAGATTACATCTAGTGTAGCTGTAAAATAAAATAGGTAAGTATTTATTCTTAACTATAATCTAGTATTTATATCTCCTTAGGCTTTATAATTATACTGCCCTATTTTAGTCTAGGTAACTCTAGGATTTACTAGAAATTAAGAATAAAATAGATATATCTAGAAGATATATTAAATAGGTTATTATCTAAACTAGGCTATTCTTAATATTCTAGTACTTTAAGTTTAGGTAACTAAGATAGTTCTATATACTTTTTATACTATTTATACTAGCTATTAAAATAAGAGAATTAGCATTAGCTTTATTACTAGATGCTTCTTAGAATATAGTACCCCCTATTCCTTAGCTTTAAGTATAATTAATCTTTTTCCTTATTATATTAGGGGTATTATAAGAGATAAGTATTTAACTTTTTAAATTATAGCTATAGGTTACACCTAAGGTCTTATTATAGAATTTAGACGAGCTGCTCTTAGGTAATTCCTTATAGTCCTATATACTATTTTCCTAGCTTCCTCTACTAACACTAGTATAAGGTTCACCTAGCCTACTACTTTTAATAAAAGCATAGCTATAAAGAGGTATACCTATAATAAGCTTATTAGGAGGAATACCTCCTAAAATATAAGTATTAATAGTAGCCTTTATACTAAATGGGGTTATATAAGGATTCTTCGTGCTTTAAAATAGATTTAACTAATGTCCGCTAAAAGTAGAGAAAGACCTAGTATAATTATAAGCTATAAGATTAATATAGTTAAGTATCCTGCTAAGCTGATTAAGTTTAAGCTTATTAAAATTTTATAGCCTAGCTAGACTGGCAATAGATAATTTGAAGTGGTGATTATAAGTATGTTCTTTAGTATAAAAGTCAAGCTTATCTCTAACGTATTAAAGGAGAAGTACTATATTATTTACTTCTTCCTTATTAGTAGGATACTCCTAGTTAATATCTATTCTATTAAAGCCTTAATCTTTTATTAGTTTAACTGCTATCTTTATAAATATAGTATAAGTCTATTCTATAGAGGATATAGTAGTAAAATTATTACTCTAAGTCTAACCGCTAATTGATAGTATAACCTTAAGATAATGATTTACTTACTTTAGCTTAAATAACTACTTAATACACCTATAGGCATTAGTTCCAGAATTATCCTATCCTATATTGCGTTAGCTAGGATAATAGAGAAGAGCTATATATTATTATACTATCACCTGGATAGTGCTTCTTATAGTCTATATATATATTACTTAAGAAACTATAGTAATAATAAGTAAGTGATATAGATACCTAGTTAGTATATATATATACTATACTATCTACTTAGATATTTATAAATGCATAAAGAAGATAAGAAATACTTAAAACTGGGAGATCTATTGGTTAGTAGTTTCGACTATATATTCCCCTAAAAGTATAAGTCTTTGATAGAGATCTTATGATTATATATAGAAAAGAATGAACTAATTAATAAAATAAATAGAATTAACTGGCCTGCTTATTTCTCTGGTATTTGGTAATACTATAAGCCTAGAGGCTAAAGCGAAGCCTCAGCTTAGAATTAGAATATCCTAGCTTATTTTTATTTTCTATATATATAATATAGAATGCTATCTACTATAGCTTCCTAATTTTAAGCTCCTACTTATTATTTATATTATAGCTTCCCCTAATAATAATAAAGTTAATAGTATCTCTAAGGCCTAGAATATAATCCTTTTTTAGCTTAATAAATAATTTACTTATATTAAATAAGAAGTATAGGTTATTATAACCTTTTAATATAAGGCCTTCCTACTATTATATAATAGCTTAAATAAATATTTTATTAAGCTATTTAGTAGTAGTAAATAATAAGAATTTAATTATCTTATAGGATCTAATATTAGTATAGCCTAGAATATAGTGAACTAGAGATTAAAGTAGTTATCTCTATATCTTATAGCTATCTCTAATATAAAGTATATTATCTAGTAATAGAATATTATAGAATATAATTATAAGATACTTATTTAAGTTAATAGGTAAATCCTAAGTAGTATTAAGTAGTTATCCTAATCGCTTTATATATTTATAAATTTTATAGAAAGGCTTAATTCTCCTATAATTATTATTCTATATTAATAGCTTACCCTTTAATATATATTACTTCTTAATCTTATATTCTATTATATTAAGTCTAAGGCTATCCTATAGTAAGTAATAGATTCCTATATAGTTAATAGTTAAGTCCCTTTTACTCTTTAAGAAAATCTTTATATAGGTTCTAGATTTAGTTTAAGTAATATAAATTTAATAATATTCTCTATTATACTTATACTCTATACTTATTTATCTAGTGCTAGCTAGTTAGTAGTAATATCTAATACTTCTAGCCTTATTATATATTAGTTAGGTAGCTATTATCCTAACTTATAGCTTAAGCTCCTAGTAAGTAGCCTCCCTAAGTCTATTATAAGTATCTACTACTAGTTAAATAGGTATATACCTAATTATTAAGGCGTTTAAGAGGTTAATAGTAGTATAGATTAAGCTTTAGAACTAAAGGAAGTTAAGTAGGAGGAAATAGAATTCACTTATTATTAGTATTTCTAGGACCTAAGCTAGATTATAGTTCTTTAATAGTATATAAATTATCTACTTAGCCTTAGAACTATATAGTCTCTAGAATAGTCTTAAAAGTAAATTATCCCTTTAGATTAATTAGCTATATTTCTATTTAATCCTTTCTTTTAGAGCTATAGATAAGAATAGTAATAAGGTAGTAATCTAATTAAGGACCTTATTAATCTTATCTAGAGTTATATTTAGACTAAGCCTAGGTTTATAGTCTATTATAATTATTACACACTTAATATAAGATATAAAGTCTAGATTATTATTAGCTTTCTACCTCTATAAATCACTTATTTAAGATAACCTAAGGTATTATACTTACTCTATTATCTTTTTAAGTTATATTATTAGTAGGCTAAAAATATAATCTAATTACTATTTAGGAAAGAGATATAATAAAAAAGTAATAACTTCTAAGCCTTATTATAGAATAACCTTATTATATTTATTAAATTAGGAGATAATAATCTAAGTATAGACTTCCTAGGTCCTCTTAATGCTTAATAGCTTATAGTTCCTTTTAAGTTAGTTAAGAAGGTTATATAGTAGAGTAAATAGAAATAGTATATTAGTAGCTAACTAAGACTATATAATAAAAGGAAATATAGATAAATAATAAAAGAGAAGAAGTATAGAGAAGGGAAGGGTTTAAATTATTAAGATATTTAAGGTAGTATATATAGAAAAGATAGCTTTAAATACTTTAGTCTCTTTACTAATTACCCTTACTAGTATAAGATTATATACTAGCTAATAAATAGCTATACTAGGAACTAGGGATATAGAATTAGGGGCTAGAGTAGAGAGTATAAACTAGTTAAGGGAGCCTATCTTATATACTTAAAACAAAGGCTAATTAATTATAGGTAAGTTTAGGATTATAGCCTTTATACTATTTCTTAGTAAATAGATAGTATAATATTAAGGCTTCCTCTAAGGTATACTATAATTATAGGTAGTGCTTTACTAGCTTATTCCCCTTAAATAAGGGGAGGGGGTATTTTTTTAGTTTTAATCTATTATACTTATTATCTTATTATAATATATATCCCTTAATAGTGCTTACTCTATAGCTATACTCCTTTCTTTATCTATACTAGTAAACTATAGGATATCTATATATAAGGGGTAAAGTAGATTTAAATAAGCCTTTCTACTAGGCCTTATAAGTTCTATATATTATCTATTTCTCTACTAAAAGTAAAGAGAGATAAGTTTACTAAATATAACTAGATAGTAGATAGGTATAGTAAGATAGCTAGAGTAAGGTAGGCTATAAATAGGGCGGTCTCTATTTATATAAGTAGCACTTCTATAGTATATATAGGGAACTTATATAGGGAGTTAGGTACTTTTAACTTAGAGTAGTGTTTTTTATTATCTATAGCCTAGCCCCTTAAGCTATAGCTATTAAGGCTAGTATGTCTAGAGTTATATATTAATAACTCTTTAGAGAAAATAATAGACACCTTTTCCGCTAACCCTTTGAACACGATTGAAACAATGACTGAAGCTACACCACCTCCTCGACCAATTGCCTCTTCCATACAACAAACTCCATGGCTGCACAATACTAGTAGCTTCGCGAACTCGTCCGAACATCGGAAATGTAGTAGCCGCCCGATGAGCCAGCGGGATAACTTGGAAGAGTGTACACACTATGTCAACATTGCGCATCATGTAACGCGGCGTGCCTCTGTGAGCATCCAACTGCATGTACCCTTGTTTAACCTGCTCTGAACACGAGCGACACTCTGGTACCTCCGGGTTCGGTCAACTCCCATTTCTCGCTCTAAAAATAATGCGTGAATGCGTCAGCGAGATTAGGACGTATGTCCCAAAAGTGAACATGAGTTTGTGGGGACATCTAAATCAAATGACTGATGATGATGTGTCTCTGTGCTACGTTTCCGCACGTCAATCGTGCCTAAAAAACGTGAGGTCTGTGACTCTCCCTCGGGGATACCTATGCTAACTGGGCAAACCTATGGGGCAAGATGCGGGAAGACCCTGGGCCCTTGTGGACAACATTGCCATCCGCGGCCTTATCGGGGAGCCAACAATGACGTAAATCCGACCAGATTCGGTATAGAAATATTGCGGGAAGGGAATACAATAAGCGACCGCACCATAGGCTAATAATAGCTCTTCTTTAATCATTTAATAATCACGTGACCTGCGTACGCTTAATTGCGTACGAGACCCACCGCGTACAGAGTGCACTAAACAGGACCGCGCAAAGTCGCGTACGAGAATGGCCAATCTCTCGCGTACGCAAACGCTTTTCCGATTCGGCTGATCGCACGAAGCATTACCGCGTACGCAGAGTCGCGTACTCGCATCACAGCAAAGCCTTCCCAGGGTCATCCTTCGCCTTGAGTTACCATGTCGGGCCTTGCCTTTTACCAATGTGGTATTAGCCAACTATAGTAAGACTCCCCAAAACAACCCGAGTTTCAGGCCTTGCATTTGTTGGATGGCTTCCACCATTAAGGTGAGAATCATATCAAAAAGTCGTTCCTCTATCGGAAAGAAGGTGTAAATAAGCCATGCGTAATATCTCGTTTTGCTCATCAAAGAAGCCAATCCATTGCTTGAGGTGCTCTAGAAGAAGCTTATAATAGGCATGGATGTTGCCTGTGGTAATTTGGATAGGTCGGTTTCGACCGTAAGGCGGGCGTAAACGAGGTTGTGGTAGACCTTAAGATACTCATCCAGCGTCGTAGGTCGGGTCTTTTCCCTTTCCTCATCCTGTTCGGTCGCTGCTTGGTCCCTTTCGGTTTCTGCTCGATTGGCTGCTCCTTCACCTAGTTGGCTCGCCCCTTCTCTCGTGCAGCTCTCTCCTCTGCCTCTCGTAGATGACGCAGCAACTTTTCCGTGTCCGTCGGAACACTCAGGGCATCGTCTGAGAGGGTAAAAATCGAATTCTAGGTTAGACCTAGAGAAGCAAAGTTAGTTTAGAATCAATACAAGCTTAATATTAAGAATAAAGGGGCAACGGATTACTTAATAGTGTTAGTAGCGTCGCGTTGCCTATATTAACACGTCGTGACTCAGCTATTAGAGTCACTCCTCTAGCGACCGTAGATTCACGTAGGCACTACCTGAATCTATAGGGTCCAGTTTTTATAGAGCCTAATGACCTATTTGAAGAAGTTTAGAGGGTGCATAGTGAGTGCCCGTAATCGGTTTATTGTGATGTGACTAGAGGGTAAATGCAAACGAAACATTAAGCACAGGGAATCCAGGAACTCTACAGCGCGCACAAATAAGGCATAGCGTGCTTTGGTAGGTACCGTGGAAAACTTGAGACCCATAAGAATGATCGGTCCGACTACTAATCCGGCTGCTTGTGGCAGACCAATCACATCTGATCCATCCATCCAGATGAATGAGAAACACTGCCATGTGATTGGTCAGGTTAGATGCTCGTTGTTCTTGCACTCTTTTGGAAATGGCGCATTGCCAAACGACCCATTGCCAAACGACACTTTGGGAGACGACGTATTGGCTTTCCCGCCACGCATTTTTCGGCGTACACCCTATTTGCGGCACTTTCTTGTCGTCACCAACAAAATAGGAAATTCCCTGGGTTTTTTTTTTTCCGATACTATATATCTCTCATCTACACCGGAGCTGTTGACTGGCTGGCCTTGCTAACCTAGACTTGTAATATTAACGTTCATGTGAAGTGAGCAGAGATCACGTGTCTGAGAGATTACTCATAGCTAGCTAGAATAACCGGGATAAACGGAACTTCTTTATTCCTCTAGTCAAGCTAGAAAGAGCATGCAACAGCAGAGAGGAGGTGGTGGATTTGCGAACTCTTAAGTTCGCATTTCCAGCGCAGCAAGCGCAAATTTAGGTGCTAGATGGTAGTACACCCCCTCCCCAAATACAGCACAACTTGCCATCTTTCAATCACGACCCTTTCTTAAAGCTAGGTTGTGCACGGACAGTGTGTGCGACGCTTGAGGATTGAGGATGAAAGCTCATCACGTCGTTATTGCTGTCCTGCCAGATGGGGAGTATGGCACAACTTCCGCAAATAGCGACTTGAATAGTTCAATGCATAAGGGACGATTGGCGGTGGGCAGTTGTATGAATGAATTACACTTTGACTTCTAGATCTCTAATAGGGCCATCCTTTCACATCCGTAATAAGACTGCTCTCTGTCATCTGTGATAGTATAAGATCGAAAGCCCTCCTAGAGGAGAGGACAGAGAGATTAATACGTTAATGAGAATAGCCGAAAGGAACTTAATCTATTCATCACTGTTAAAGCGTGTCCTAGCCGCTAGCCGGAATGTGCCTCGTGAGCTCTCAATCCCCTTAGCCCCTGATAACAATACATATGAGAAGCATCACAATACAAAATCGTTGTATCGTACTAACCAATAACACAACTTGGAGATTTCTGATCCTCCTGCTTGCGTGGCTCATCTTGCCCTCGCCTTCTATTATCGGGGAATATACCGCACTCTCTCCTATTTTTTCAAGTATTGTATCTGAGTGTGAAAATCATTGTATGGGGAGGGGGTGGCTATGCCTGGCTCTACATACGATTCCTACCTACCCACGCTGCTTGATTATTGTCTCATGTGTCCGGGAGCCTGTTGACAAGGATGTCTGCCTGATTTTGATATGCATCGCTTCAGCCGCTGCATTCCCATCATGGCATAGCCTGGCTGTCTAGCATTCAGAAGCACTTCTCAGGAACTTTAATACAGGTGGAGGCTATGTCGGGGAACGGTTGCGTAATCCAGTAACTAATCTCCCCGCTTTGTCACTCACCCCCTTTCATTTTGAGGTGGGAAGGCCACAACGTAAGATCACAGTCTCATCTGTTGCCTAGTGACTGTTCCTAGCTAGTTCAGTTGTCTTCCCGCAGTTAAGGATCAACCAGTTTCCATTAGTTCTGCATGGAGCAGCCTTCCCCAGTCCAATGGAGCGAATAACGATGATTTGAAACAAAACCTTGCCAGTCGCAATCCCTGCGGGTATCTACCGCACATGTTAGGATCCCGGACAGCGACACGCGAACCTCCTTTTCATATCATGATGCATTGGGCGCGGAAACGGGGCTCATTCAGATTGCTCGGCATACGGGTGTAGGTCCGGAGTTTTTCCGGCGTACGGCATGTACGCCTAGGCGTTCCCACATCACTAGGTAAATTCTGTGAATCAAAATTGCTAACTTCCCCGCTTCTCTTCCGCCTGCATTAATATTTAATTTTCTTCCATCTTGTTGACTCATGCCACCCTTCCCCTAAGGGCGTTGACTATGGTCAACGACATGCTGCAATCGGCAGCGGAGCTAGCACTCCCAGCACCTGGGCCATCCTTGTCTTTTCACGTCTTTCCCCACCTCCCTGTCGAGCTCCGACAAAAGATCTGGCGCTACTCTCTTGCGCCCCGGATCGTCGAGGTCCACGCCCGCAGATCGCATTACGCCGATGACTTCCAACATGGAGGTGTGCCAAAATGGCAAAGCGGTTGTAACAATCCTGCCGCGCTGTCTGTAAATTCCGAGGCGAGGTCCGCCGCATTGGATTGTTATCCCATCAAATTGCCCCTTGCGACTATTGCGCCATGTGAGCATGCTGGCGATAGTATTAACGACTTGAATCGTGTGTTGTATATCAATCCTGAGGTCGACACCGTCGTTGTACTTGGCGATCTGGACTATCGCAGAATGTCGCACCTGCTAACGGACTTGGGTCTTCGTGATCCGAAGGGGAAAGGTCTGCGGAGATTGGCTGTCAGCGCCAGCTGGACATATCATCAAGGAGCTGGCGACACAATCAGAATGCTCGTTCAACACATGTTTCCTGAACTGATTGAGATGACCGTGTTTATGTATGCTGAAAGATTACCCCCTGCCGATTGGGCTGGTGGAGTGTGCTCGCTGGAAGATTGTAGTGGGACGGACTACTACAAGCGGTATGCAATGGGAAGAGGCCAACAGATGAAGGATGGTGATAGATGGATGGTAATTGGGAAGAAAGAGTTAAGAGTGATGGAGCTCACTTTTAGGCATGGTTGGTAGTTGAGCATTTTTCAATAGTTTGGTGATGAGTATAATATGCTGAAACACTCACCGATGGTAGGGAGGATGTAAAACAGTCCGAAGGATGCATCTTTTTGACATTATATTTCATACTAGTAACTCTGGCTATGTGCTGGCGCTCCATGGGGCGGTGCGTATATGACCGTAATCTATTTTCGCCCTCTCTGTACTATGGCGAAGTCATCAAGATAAAAGATCAGAACGTGGTATAGGGTAGGTGACATTGATTGGCGCGAGAGTTGAAAGCGACTTATGGACTCTTAAGTCCTCATGTGATTTTTTCTTCTTCCATAAAAGGAGCTTCAAGATCGTTGGCTTCTACGGGACCAGCGGGGAATACGGGATGTGCTACGAGTTTGGTATTATCACGGCGCCAGCAGACGCCGAGCTTCCCGACTCTGTCTATGGCATGCCCGAGTTACAGAATCTCCCCAACGACGGAACCCGCCACCGAAGCAAGCGTAGAAGGGTGGACCGCAGTAACTATGACAGCAATACAGAGAACGACCAGAACACCCCTGAGGACGAGGACGGTGGTTATGACTGCGACTCGGATATAAACGAAGACTGATATCTATCATCCCGGGGTTCGATGGACCAGACTACAAACATATTACTCCCTTGGAAATCACTGGCTCTCAGCTCGGCTCACTGGGCTCCTTCTCTTTTGGCTTTGATATATTTCTTTTTTCTGGGACACCTCACTTTGTGTTATTATAGCAGATGAGCGTTCTATAATAATTCCATTAACCATCCTGCATGCTTCGCAAGTAAGACTACTTCAGATGGTGGCTAGTTACCAGTGCCAGTCACTGCACATTGTGCCTTCGTGTATGATAACATCACGCACCATCTACATATTGCTAAGGCAATCTACATCTCAAGGTATAGTTGATGGGAATTCAAAGGGAACAGCGGGTGAAAGATGTCCTACCAAAGGACTCAAATATTCAAACGAGTTCGAGGCTGAAAAGATTGCAGCCACTGCCAAAGTATGTCTTCTCCCGGCACCCAGGGCACTCGTCTAATACTTCACCGTGCGTTTCTAGGTCACGAAACTTTCAAAAAGGGGGGCGTAATCATAATTGCATTGCTGTCGTTGCAGGCTGAAATTATATATATCCGTGGACACACGCCCCAGAACACCATAAGTCACCTCTTGACCAACTATCACTCGTCCCCCAAGTCCCTCTGCAATAGGCGCCACGGAGTGCATCTTCATATATTTGGGCTCCATCCTCCACCTGGCTCCTAGATCCAATTTCGTACAACACATTCGGAGATAAGCACAAATGGGACGTTGACTTCGGTCACATTGCAAACAGGCCTGTTCTTAATGAGACAAGGATCAGAAGAACAGCCAGTTCAAGAATACAGATGCCTGATGGATCGGCCTACTACCCTGGTGCTGGGATCATGCCATCCTTTGTGTATACACACGAATCATCTGCCCGATTGGGGCATTGAGGGTCGACACAGGAGCCATCCTCCAGAAAGAATAGAGCGCATGGCAGATGGCAAGGATTGGTTCGGCGCCATTCCAACGGAGTTGCTTTGATTTTTTCTGCAATCAAAGCCACGGAGGGAGGGAGATAGGCGCATTCCCAGATTTTGTCTCCTTATTCTGGGCCCAAAACCGGCCGATACGGAGCTGCACGGATGGCAAGATTGCATGCCTCAGCGGAGAGTTGGTGTGTGCGACCCCCAGCAGAAGAGGATTAAAGGAGGACAGCGTCCCCATACGATCTAGGATTGCCTTGAGAGAATGTCAGCAACGGGTTATATACTAGAAATTATGTTCTCATTGGACGATGGAGGCTGTCATGCAACTTGCACCTGGCCATGGAGGTCATGGGGTACCGGTCAGCTTGCATAGCAGCACACCAAGGGATCTTGTCGTCCAGGAGTCCCTGACCCCGGGGATCTTGCAGCTAGAATTATCGCCTTGTCTAATGATCTGGGCCACCTCCTGCTGAGATACGGCTCGACTGCGCCAGGTGTGGGTCGAGACGAAGACTGAGATGTATCTCCCGTGGAAGCAGGCCCAGTCTACCACGGCCTCCATGTTAAGGCTCCATCGGTTGCGATTGAGCGGCGTTATAGCACGCAAGCCATCCTTGAAGGTGATCCAGGAGCGGTCAACGAGCTTGGTGTTTAGCAGGTCAAGGTCCTCTACTGTCTGAGTTCCAGCACGTACTCTGTCCAAAAGAGCACCTAGTAAAGGATCATCTCGCCCGCGGACTTGTTCTTCGAGAAGAATAACAGTTTTGAACATCAGCCATATACTATGGCCACGGTGGTGAGCAATGGTCGCCTGTCCTAGGGAGGACTTTTAAGCCAAATCTACCATCCGGTCCACCAGGAGACTTGTCTCAAGCACAGGGGCAAACTGATAGAAATCCCCCATCAAGAGAACAACAGGAATACCTCCGAATGGTTTATCAGGACAATCACGGAGTGCCTGGAGACGGCAGTTGGTATTAAATAAAGTGGTTCCCCCAAGCATGCTCACTTCGTCAACTATGAGAGCCAACTTCTGCCTCCACATCCACTTTTTCGCTTCTGAGAACATGGGAGGCTGCTGTTTGTTGTGAGAACGACGGATATCCAGTCCGCATGCCGAGTGAAGTGTTGTCCCGCCGATCTGAGCGGCTGCACTGCCTGATGTGCCGGTGACCTGGATGATGTGACTGACTTCGAGTAGCGAATACGTCTCGCAAAGCATCGACAATCCTAGACTTTAGTGTGACCTTACTAGTTAGGAAGTTGCTTTAACATGGTTGCCGCAAACGAAGGCCGGCTTCTGGTTACCTTAATAATAATTTACTAAGGTTTAGAGGAAAAACATATAAAGAAGACAAAGAATTGAACTTTTTTTTTGGATAACTCGACTCTGTATAGAACTCTGCAACATCAATTTAGCGATCAATCAAATTTTAACCCTAGTCATCATGAGGTTTATCACTGCTTCTCTTGCCCTCTTGGCTGGCTTCACTGGTACACAAGCACAGGAGATCGCTATTAGAAACTTTTGGATCAATGCGAAAGGAGAAATTGAGAACGGAGAGTTCAAAGCTCTGTTTTCGGAGTTTCGCATCGGAGAAGAAGGGGATTTAATTTGCAACACAAGGCCTGATGATGGTTACCCAACTGGTCGAACTAATGGGTGCTTTGTCTCACTTCCCGGTGAAGAATTCGAACTTCGGGACTGGGATTTTGCCATTGATGGTGTCACCGCCGACAACCACGTTGCCTCATTAACTCTTTGGAACAAAGAGGAAAGGTAAAATATAAAACTTTTCTTTCCCCTCGTTGTATTCTGTGAGAAATAGCCCTAATATATGAATAGCCCCGAGCGTACCGGAAGCGGGTCGGTAGTTCTTCACTGCCAGCGTAACGGCAGACCTGGAGACGGTCTCAACTGGATTATCTGCCGACAGACTGAGCCTGCAACCATCACCCTAAGCTAGCGTGATAGGAACATTGGACCCTATTGAGCTGGAAATAGTTTCTAAGGCTCTTTTATTTATGAGAGCAATGAAATGTGAAGGCAAAGAGATGCTCCCATTTGTACGGTACTTGATAGCGTGCCGAACATATTAGTGAAGGATGCTGCTAAATAGAGGCATTAATAACCTCAGGTTATATGTATCAAACTTGTCCCTTCTTTGTCTTCAGAACGATTGTACGGATTAAACGGCAGTGCATACTATCTGTAATGTTGCTATCGAAAGTAGCGGCTGGGTTCCAGTTTGAGTCGTCAAACTAATCCTGAGGATCGCTGTTCTTGGTTTTAAGACTGTCGCTAAAGGAGTTGCGGCGAGGGGAGGACAACCCAATGACCGCCTTTGGCGGCAAAGAGTTAGTGCGGGCTCGAAGCGATGCATTGCGGGCCATAGCAGTGGTGTTTAACAAGCCGCGGCCAGTCTTCAATACTTCCGATCATAGCTCGACAGAAGATATAATCAAAGGGCTTCGCCCAGGTCCAAGTATCCTCCACATCATTAATCTCGAAAGACAATTTTAGGGGAAACCTATATAGAGTTAGTGGACAGTAAATATCATAGTATCGATACGTACTAACTTGATTGGTTAGGCAGGCGGTCTATACCGATGACCTCTACATCTGGGTGCTCGTCCGCTAAGATTATAGTAAGCGACTGTGTGTAGCTCTGCAAATGAATGAAATACTAAACTCAACGGCCTATATTCCCATCCCGGTACCTAGGTCCAGGACTCGATTTGCCTTATCCTTTTGAGGACATCTAGCAAGACTACCGTGGAGTGTTAATCTCTTAGCCTTTAAGCTTCGCCCTTAGCACCTATGGGAGTCAAAGGATGGTGGGGAGAGCATACTAGAATACATCCTATATCTGAAACACCGAAGTCTAATATACCTCTTCATAATCCTGAGTCGGGGAGAGGCTATTAAGCTTATTATAGATGCTACTATAATAAATATAAGAAGGTACATTTTTTATAGCTAGCTGATAAATTTGACGGTGTACCCCGTTTTATACCTTGCGAGACCGTATAGCGATAGCAAAAAAAGCTTATGTCTTAGTATGCCCACTAAATTTAACCGAACGAAAGACAAAAGTACAGATATCTAGCATTCTAGGATTATAGGATAATTACTTCTGATGTAGATTGTTTACTTTAAGTTATTCCAGGAAATATATATAATATACACTATACCAATGTTTTTTATTAAAGCCAGAGACTCTATATTCAGCTAGAAAAAGATCCTAGAAGTAAAAGTATTAAGTAATATTATAGTTTCACTATATCTTATACTAATAAATATTATAATATATATATATATATATATATATTTTATTTTTTATTTTTTATAGAAAGGTGACATAATATTTATCCATAGATCAGCTATTTCATCTGAAATCAAGTAGATGTGGTTATTTCAGCTTGGATCACGGGAACTTTTGTGCCCCCTTCAGCTTGATGGCGAAAGGACTCAACTAGGCGGATGATGACGCTGGCAAGGGCTTGCTGTAATGCTAGTACGCGACTCTGCGTACGCGGTAATTCTCGTACGCGGTAATTCTCGTACGCGGTTCTGCGCACGCGGCAATTCTCGCTCTGCTGTCTGTTTCGCTGGTGGGTCTCGTACGCAACTCGGCGTACGCAGTCCACGTGATTATGCCTGAAGGAACGAAGTGCCTTGAGGAACGAAAGGCTCTTCCTTCCGCCCCTTCGAAAGCAACACCTGGGACACCGCCACCTGCGCCACAAAACCGCGCCACTTCAAGCCACATGCCTTGAGGAACGAAAGGATCTTTCTTCCGCGCCCTCCTTCGTTCAATCGTCTGCGCCACAGTGTGCGCCATGCTCACTCGCCACAACCTGTGATAATAACTAAATAAAATTTTCAGTCTTAAAGTTGAGTATCTCTCCTTTACTTAGACTTAGTATATTTAGTACTATATAAATAATAATAACTATCCTAGTCTTCTTGTGAGCATTATAGATGAGGCTTAATTTTTTTTTAGTAGTACTACTTTATATTTTCTATATTAGGCTTTACCTTTAGTGTATACACTAGCTATTTGTATAATAGCACTTAACTATATCTAGCTCACTATAGAAAAGCCTATAATAATAAGGATCTAGCACTTTAGTATATAGAGGAAACTTCTCCTTTATTCACTAGCGTTATAGATAGTAAGAGCTTTTTCTAGGGGGCTATTTAATAAAACTAGGTTAATTAGCTAGAGCTAGGTATATATATCCTCTTCGCCTCTTTTATAAGAGTAAATACTTATATTTTTACCTCTTTTATACCTATAGGGTGCTTTAAGTAGTGTATTTATTATTTATAGAATAATAAGAGTAGGGTTAATTAATTTAAGGATATTTATTATAGTAGGCTTAGGGTAATAACTTAGTGATTATACTGGAGGCTCCTTAATATTACGCAATAATAACTATTAAGATACTATAGTTATAATTCCGTCCTAGTAGTCTTATAAAAGGCCTCTAGAATATTATTTAGGAGAATTAGTATCTAGGATTCATATCCCTTAAAGGCCTACTAGCCTACTTTAAGATTATAAGTTTATCGCTTACTTAACTACCTAGAATCTCTAAAACCCTAATCCCTATAGCTAATCTATCTTCACTACTTCCGTAGATGCTAGGTTATAAGGATTAATTAGGTTTTATATAAGTAGCTAATAAGATATTATCTAGATAATAATAGTGATAGCTAATATATTAGCTAGTAGTTTTATAATAAGTTTATCACTAAGCTCTTATAGATTAATAAGTAGGTGGTATATACTTAGGAAAACTACTATAAAACTCTCTACTAATAATAATAGTGCTATAGTATTAAGAGCTCTTTAGTATCTATTAGGCCTTTTCCGGCCTTAGTAGCACTAAGATGTATTACTATATTAATCTCCTGTATGATAGCTTTATCCCCGCTATTATTAGATTTATTATCTAGAGGTAGTGTCTCTTATCCTCTATATCTTAGTGTAGAACTAACTTATTAAATAGCCTCCCTGGCGCCCTGGGTATATATAGCCTCTCTATTAGCGTTTCTAATATTGGTAACTCCCTCCCTCGCGCTGTTTACGCCTTGCTCTCCGGCCTTAACGCCGCGACCGTTAGCATTATCATCCTGGCAGCCATCCAGCTATCCAAAAAGGCCATTACCGATAAAATGATGTGTATTGTTGTCTTCCTGGGCGCTGCTGCCGGCATGATGTACAATGCGCTGTGGTATTTCCCACTCGCGGCAATGAGAGTCAACATAAACCGAGGCCACCAATTACACAACACGACAAAAGTCAGTCTCTAATACTAATATTCCATTGTGCCGATCGTCTAGACAGCAGGATGCTGCCTGCAATTTACAGTTTATTGCGACCGTGAACTTATTCAGATAGTCGTGATCCTTACCCTTGACAGCGGAGTCCCTGGTCCCGGAGTTGCCGGTGGTTCCGGCAGCGCAAGAGGATATGCAACACCGTCCTTGTCCGCAGGGCGCTGTCTCCAATCCCTCTGGCAGGGACCAGGCTCATAAAATCGTCACCTCTAGGTCTCTTCCATGGAACTACCATTCATGAATAGGAGCCACATTACTGGAGCCAGCACCATAAACCAAAAATGAAGCTAAACCTACACTGCTGGCCCTTGGAGGTCTATATCCAACGTGAATACCCTATTGACTCTGATTATAAAAGCCTGACAGTCGTAGCACACAGCACGAGAAGTTAGAATGATTGCTTTCTGAAGTCTCTGAGGAGGTTCTGCCTCGCGAAGCTCCATAAGCCTGTCGATATGTCTCCCATCTGATGCCTCAAGGCTCAAAGTTGACATCCCGAAATCGTCAGAACTGCCCTCCTGAGACAGAAATAAATGTTTGTTGACAAAGTAAGCAGTCAGTTGTTTTTCTGCGTGACATGCATAAAATTGCTCAGGTATGCCCAGGTCATGTCCACCTGTAGGCAAGTTGTGCCCAATAAGCCGACATAATTGGAAGACCTCATTTGTCCATGTTTTTCCCGCGATTCGAAGATCGAGATTTGAATTCTCCGCGTGACCCCAACCACTCATGGCAGCCACGGGTGGGAAAGCAGATTTGCTGACAATAGTGCTCCGAAACAAGATCCCCACGGTTTTGCGTTTGTTCGGGACATCAAAGTTTGCAAGAATGGAAATGACGTTGCCTCCATCAAATATCGATGTGAAACAAAAGCTGTGAGGCCCCAAGAAAGGTGTTTGGTGCTCATATTCTTCATGCATAGCCTCGCGATTCAGCTCTCGAAAGATTGCTGCACGTTCCAAATTTCTTTCGTGTGTAACTTCCTTGTATATCTGGTGATTTCGACCGGATCGGTTGTATCTCTCCTCGCTATTTTCGAGAGTGTCTCTGGCAAGATCAATAGCTCGTAGCTGCTTCCCTTCTCGCACGCATTGAATTGACTTGTCGGCTCCATAAGAAAGAAGGTGTTTAGTGTTACCCAGACGTCCCCAAATCGCAGCTTCCATCAATGGAGTCCGTCCATCAACCATTCTTGCATTTGGATCGGCCCCGTAGTCGAGGAGTAGTTTGACCATCTCCGGATGCCTCTCACACGCAGCTAGATGCAGTGCAGTGACTCCAGATGTTATGGTTTCTTCAATCTCTGCTTCAGAAGGGTCGCAATTTCCATCTTGACCATCTTCGATATCTTGACACGCACTCCCCTCGTACACCTCGGATTGTGCAAAAACCGAGGCCTGCACTCCGTGAAGAAAAATGTTCTTCTCGTGGGAGGTCTCAAGGTAAGAGCGCACAGCCTCTAATCTGCCGTTGCTCATGTCCGAGACAGCAATTTGAAGTCTATTGCCACGCTCAACTTCTTGGAGTGGACCAAGGCCAAGAGCACGGCTGATCAATTCAAGTTTGTTTCGATGATATTCGTCCATCTCGACCTCCTCTTTTGCCTCTGTCCATTTGCGTTGGTGGCTTACGTCCACCCTTAGCTCGGGTTTGAGCTGTTCGAAATAATCGGCTGGATCGTCACCTGCACGTACGTACAGGCACCTGCTCTGGTCGATCTCATAGAGGCCGTTGGAGGGGAAGCATATGCTGTAACATCCGTCGTTCTCGCAATGCGGTGCGCGACGATACTCAGCTCGATACTCCCCATCGAAGCCATGACGATGAATCTTGTCGCAATGGGGACAGCGGATATAAATTGACGACTTGTTCCACCACATGACATTCGCTTTGTATATTGGAGGATGCGCCATAATGTCTCGTTGCTCGTGAGAATTCACGGATAAGTATGTCCCGCACGGGAAGCAAGTCTAGTCGTAATCAAGTATCATGGTGGCTATGGGGGCTTTGGAAATGGCGGGGTAGATCATTGCGGGGAGCTAATAAGCTCCAAAGCAGATCAGCCTCGTTCACAGGGTCCCTGTGCTCTGACCCACTAGAGTACAAATTCATATTCCCTCAAGCGAGCATGAAACCACTAATTTGGAATCACTGGTGGAATGGGAGGCAGAAACTTGACCTCGCTTGGCTACTATCCATCTTGCTGTAGAAAGAAGCATTGCCGTCAGAGACGTAAATCAAGTGTTAGGTGGCGGAGGCAATAAAAACGCAAATAACTAGATCATGCACTGCTGGCCCCCAAACACAATGACGACCCACAACTTCCTCACATTCCGATGATATTCATTACAAAACAGCCTTTAATGATATCACGCAATCGTAGGCAAAACTCGGTTAAATGGCGCCTAAATTATACACCGAGGCCTGGAGAGTAGCTAGCCCATGTCTTCATAGGTGTGATGTGTTGGGTGCTTGGTCGCACTGTTTGCAAGACCACTACTCATATGATCATCATCCATATGGTCATTGTTCGTACGGCCATTGCTCGCAAGGTCGTTGTTCTGCCAGACTTACTGGCGACTCGACAGCAGCGTCGCAGAGTTTTCATCGAACTGCGCGATGGCTGTTTTCTTGGCTTTATGACGTCAGACGCTGTCTTCGATGCGCGAGGGGCAGTCTACATAAGGGGGTTGTCTTGCTCAGGGCGCTTGATCTTGGACATCTAGGGTACGTGAGAATCTGTGAGGGCCCCATTTGAGGAAAGTTAGACTTTGTGACAGCATGATACTGTACAAGCACATTGCATATCGCTTGCCCTACCGAAGCATAACCGCCATTCGCTAAGAGAATAGCGGTCAATCAAACCCAATTAAAACTTACAAGCGGACCCACCAAGCAGGTCGTCCAGCTCCTGCTGAGTGGATCCACAAATGTCCGCAAGATACCTTGCGATAGCACCACACAAGCTGTGCTACTAGGCCTCAGGGATTCCCTTCCGAAATACAAACGGCAATTGTCGAAAATCTCAGCGAATAAATTGACAAAAGACGACGACTAAATTCTTCTAAGCCGCGGCCAGCTTCAGAGAGTTAGCCAGTTTCGAACGGCGATCGACCGCCGCCCTCCAATGCCAAATGGCGTCAAACGCACTAACGATTCGAAGAGGATCGCAATTGCTCGTAGTCAATAGGTTGTGCATGACTTAGTCCTTGCTCACCACAACGTCACTTGCGAACTTCGTTTAATAGGCCCACAGGCAATCGCATTTCGTGCCCGGAAATGTCCAAAAGTGGTCCCACAGAGGGGTTCCCAAATGACGCCCAATTTTTTTGCACAGGTCCTGTAACTAGTCCGTATTCCATGGGTACGAAACTGGGCTCTGGCTGTCTAGACTTATATAACAAGATAAGATAGGTTGTCCTATTGTTTTCGCACTCTTCACTCTGCCAGAACCCTTTCACTCAGCGAGAGATTAGTACTGTAGTTGCGAGCCATCTGTAATATCATGTGATGGACACAGGCATGGGTTCAGGAACCACAAGATCAAGCATCCCTCGGGGCGAGAGCGGAGGATGGCAGAGTGGGGCTTTCACAGCTGAAGGAGGTAATGCAATCGACATGGTACTCACCTACTGCTCTGTTTCAAATGTAGAAACCACTCCCCTAGTATATCGGCGACCGTTGTTTCATTCTCCACGTAGCCGTCCATCTCACGTTTCAACGTTTTAGTATGCCCGCGTGATGTGCTAATCCTAACCCCGCCACCGAAACTTCCAACCACCCATGCCAAATCTTAATATACAACCCTTTGAAACCGGCTAAATCCAGGCTTCGTTCCTCAAGGTCTTTTGCCGTAGGCCGACTCAAAATCTGCCCACTGTCACGAACTCACGTGATCACGTGTCTGGCCCACCACCGGCTGAAACCCCGCCCACGGGGGTGTGGTCGGGGTAGAGGATGCACCAAAGAGCCACAAATGGCTCCATGATATTAGCCACCAAGCTTGATTTCCATACCCACTGGCACCTAAGGCTCAACTAGAGCCAATGCCAGGGCCCAGAGCGCTCCCTGGCCAGCATAACCAGAGACTTCATCAGCCGATAAGAAGCATAATGCGGGAGCCTAGTGGGTTTAAGCAGTTGAACCAGCAATACAGCCGAAACAAAAAAACTAGTCTACATGCAGCAGATGTCAGACATTGAGTCATACAATAAAACCGAAGACGTGCCCTCTGCGATATCAAGAACACTTTCAGCCGCCGAAATCGGCGACAGCAGCAGTCTTAGAGACTATGGCAGTCCAGACGGTTGACGGCACCGGTTCATGCACTGGTGAGCCATCCCGCGGTGTGCCAGACATCCAAAGGCCAGGCATATACAGACCACATAGTGATCGACCGGACAGTGGCTGGTCGGGAGGAAGCGGTATTGACGGTGGAAGTTAGATATGATGACCCGTAGGCCATCTATTAGAGATACGCCGAAGATCGTGGCGTTAATGGTAGAAAGTAGGGGCGACTAGAAGATAGAGGGCGAGACACTCTCGAGGGAGCGCGTGCAAAAGTCTCCCCTCAAGCTTATTATCACCTGCAAGGCGCTCGTATTTCTCATAACTGATTTGTAGCCATTGCGGGCTCATGCAGGGTCTACTTGGTGAAACTGTCCTCCACGGCGCTCCTCTGTTGCTTTGTGATCTGTTGTAACTGTGCCTCCAAGTGGCATAGATCGTACATAATGTCATCAAATGTTTTCCTTGCCTCCCGACCCAAGTGAATTTGTCCGGTGCGGGAAGCACACCGGGCCAGCCCTTCCATGGCGATGAGTGATTTATCCACCTCATCCGATATATTTAGAGCATGAAACCTGGCTCCTGCCTGCCGCCTGTTAGCTTTTGGTAACTGAACGCCATGTCCCCGTAAGTAGCACTTTCCTCACGGTAATGCAACTTACACCATCATCAATGAGGAGTGAAACTAGGCGACCAGAGGAGTCGCGAATATTCATAACTTGGTGTTGGATTTTTGCATCAAGTTTGAATGCGTTTGCGAATAGTTGCTGGGTGCCGTAATTTTGGACACCAGGTCTCGACAAATGCCCCGTGTCTTCCTTTCTTACTTGGCCTGAGAACTACGTAGATGCGACGGAGAAAGACACTCAGGTCCAAGGTGAAGGTTTAGAAGCGGGGGCCAAGCTTCTCGCAGGTTACCTCCACTTCCGAAACAGGAAACGCGTGCGTGATATACTACGATCAATTGATAAGGATGCGATAATGATAAGCGAAGAACTGAGCGCCCTAACGGCTTTATTCCAGCTGGCGGCGCAAAGCATGCCCACAGGCTCGGAGGAAATCTCGTACACGACTTTGCGACTACGGTCTGTTTCGTGCGCAACTCTATGTATGCGGTGGTTCTCGTTCGCAACTTGGCATACGCAGTCTATTTGATTAGTTATTTATTAAGATATTAAGAGCTATTATCAGCCCACTGTCGGAAACTCACGTGATCGCGTGTCTGGCCGACCACTCGGTGAAACCTCCCACTCATTCTTTTTTTTTTTTACTAACGAGTACCGCCGTCACTTGCCAGAACAGTCCCATGGTGACATCATCGGCCCCGTGCGCTCTCGCAGTGAGAACCCCATCACTTCACGCTCGAAACGTCAGCGTACGACGCCTCGAAAACAGCTCCGCTTCAGTTCTCAGTCGCCTGCTTGTCGGAAAACACGAGACGTTGGCAAAAAGTGAAGACACCGCCCACGGGAGCTTCTCTCAGTGTCGCCACGAAGATTTGCTGGCCGCACGGCTGATGCCAATCTTCTAGCCCTTCGGGTCCTTGACTTGGCCTACCTCCCAAGGCCACCTTTGGCCGTGACAACGCCGACCCCGACAGCTACCCCATCATCGAAGCGATCGACTCGTTGGGAGGGTAGGGCAACCCCGTCTACCCCCTCAAGGAGGCCACGCGTCCCGGAGATTGCCAGCCAAGCAGCAAACAGCTCACCGAAAAGTTCCGCAAGCAGCGTGCACAACGTGATAAGCAGGTGGTGAAGCGATATCGTGAGTATTATTTTTATAACCGTCCTACCTGGGATATTAAAAGATAGGCGAGGGGGGAAGAGGAGGAAGAGTACGCAGAGCCTATTATTAATATCTCTATCCCTAAACGTGTAAGATTAGCAGAGATATTCTACTACCAGCCTAACAACTTAACTAAAGACTAAGTCTTCTAGCTTAAGATCGAAGCCATTAGTCTTATAGTAGCTCTCTACGATAAGAGAGAGACGGTTAAGCGTAACTATATCTAATAAATAGCTAAAGCCTGCCCACTCATAAAGGTTGAGCCTCTTGAGATAGAACATGAACTACCACCTAGCCCTAATCTATTCCCCCTACTCCTAGGTGCTACATAGTGCCCTAATTATATTAGCGATAAGCGACTCTCTTATGAAGAGTGTACCTTTATATATTGCTATCTAACTATTATAAACGACTATTTCGATGACTAGCACCTAGCTAGACGTAAGTAAGCCGAGCAGAGCGGTGAGAATATATAATGTGAACATCCTAAGTGTAGAGACCTTAAGTTTAAGTATATTAATCACTTCTAAAGTTATATATAGGGAGTCTATAGTATTACCCTATAATTATTAGAGTAAGTATAATAAAGGCGGCAAAAGAAGGTAAGACGCTAGCGCTTAGTTAAGGGCAGTAACTATTTAAATTAGTATAGGAAATTAGCTTAGAAAGTAAACTAATTATAATATCTTAATTAATAGCTACTGTGTAAGAGGATATCTAGATCATTATATTATACCGAAGAGGTCAAAGCCGTGATGCATACATGCTCTACACTGCTAGCTAGCTGAATGAAGCTGCCGGAATTTTTTTCCCTTCCCTCCACCTAGCACCGCATCCTTACTAAACTTGAGACCCAGCTAGAACCTGGTAATAGCCGAGGTACTCTTATCGTTATCGCACAATCATAAGCCGACCGCAACCTGTGGCAAAACATAGGGTCATATAGGGAATCAGCTGACTAAGGTGGTGTCGGAATTTAGTTAGCCCGTGGACATCCAGTTATCCGAGCGGCATATTATTCAAAGCTGAGTTAAGATATAATACACTATCTATAATAGACTAGCAATCTTAGTTAAAGAAACCGAACTTTATTAAAATAGGGATAATAGCTCCCTTCTATTTATAATAGAGTATGTTTTTTCATGCCTCCAGAATCTCTTTATTAAAAGGGTCTATATTATATACAATATAACTAGTCTGTGACTAAGCTTATTAATACACTTATCTCATTAGTTATTCCTATTTATAATAATTATAAGTCCGTTAATATAGACTACCCCGCCTTAACTAGTAATATTAACTATTCTCTCTATAAAGCTTATACCTATATACTATTTACTATAGGTGACCTACTAAGTATTACCTTTAGTATAATTATACTTATAACCTTTGCCTTATAATCTAGTATTATACTTTATAGTATTATCTATAGCTTTTAGAGCTAAGATAGAGATATTTAGGCGCTAAAAGGTAAGCTTAATAACCTTACTACTATATTAGAGTATCTACTAAATACTATAATTAATTACTCTAAACTTAATTTTATAGCTCTTAAAACTCCCCTCTATTATTATAGAAAGGCTTATAAGGAGTATAGTAATATTATTATATAATATATAAAACACTTAATAAGCTCTTAGCTTAGTATCTAGGACTAGATTATATAGAAATATCTTTAAGGAGATATAGATAATTTTAGGGCTATACTAGCTAGGTATAAATCTACTATTAATATAGCCTTAGTAAATATAAATATATAAGTACTTATATTCTAAGCTATCCCTAAGTAAATATACTAAATCTACTATAGTTATATTACTACTATAACCCCTAAAGCCCTTAAAGACTATAAGGATTTAATCTTTAATATATCTAATAACCTATAAGAATATATATAAACTATTAAGGAGAAAGTCTAGCTCTTACTTAATAATAATAAGGTAAAAGGGAAAATAATTAATATCTTAGAGTGAGAAGCTATACTTAAGGAGAAAGCTAGTACTTAGTAGGGCCTTAGTATTTATACTTAATTATTATTATAGATTAAGTAGTTTAAATTAATAATAAGGGAATCCCTTAGTTTTAGTAATTAATTATTAATATATAAGCTTATAAGATTAAGCCTTAACTTAGTAAAAGGGTTAATTTAGTTACTAGTAATATAATTATAGATCTATAAGGATAATATAGAGAAGTAGCTTATAGCTCTTATTTTATTTACTTATACTTCTAAGAATACTATAAGTTAGCTTATATAGCTTTAGTAGATAAAGGATAGCTTATATTAATATATTAAGATTATCTCTAATATAAGTGAAACTTTAATAGATTAATAATAGAATATCTTTAAAGATATTACTATAGCTAATAATAGTTATAATTTCTCTATATTAACTATAGGAGACCTTATAATAGTAAGGCGCCTTACTCTAAAAGGATATTTATAGTATATTAGTAGGTAATTATTAAATAAGAGCTACTAGAAGATAATTAATATTATTATAAGATTAGATATAGAGAATATCTAGATTTCCTCTTAAAATAATAATCCTAACTTAGTGCTTAATTAGATTACTCTTATACTATAAATTAAGAAAGGTGAATTTATAGAGGAGTTTTCTAATCACTATAGTAGAGGGGTTATTTTATTACTATTAATAGAGGGTGTATAGCACTAGGTGTCTAATAAATTATAGTTTTACTATATTTTACTATTTAACTATATCTATATTAAGTTTTAACTAGGTTCCTATAAGATTCTATAAATTAATATATAAAAAGCTTACTAAAGCTACTTTTATAGTAGGCCTAGATAGTAGGGGTATATATTAGACTAATCTACTACTAAGAAGGGTTTCTATATAAAGAGCCTAAAGTTAGGAGGGCTTAAATTATTCTTTAGAAGGAATAATCTAATATTATAAGAGTTATAGAAGTATATAAGAGAACCTAGGGTGTAAAGCTTACCTCTTATTATCTCTATATAGATAGGTAGGCTAACTAGTTAATACTATAGTCTATTTATATTCTAAGGAGATATTATTATAGTAGATAATTATATAGTTAATAGACCTACTTAGGTAGTGGAAATCTACTAGCTTAATAGTAGCTACCTTCTACTAAGAAATACTTTATTTAATTTACCCTTTAATTATATATATTAATAGTATAATATAATGTATAAAGACTTTAACCCTAAGCTATATAATAAGTAGCCTAGACCTAATAGTCCTTATTCTATCTCTTAGTTACCTCCTAAAGCCTAAATACTAGTCTTAGACTAGTTAGACTCTAACTAGGGCTAGGGGGGTGGGTGATAGGGCGAATAAGACTCTGAGTTCCTATGTACTAGGGTTTTGTAAATCTCCCCTTGTCGTTTCATGGGATGAGCTATACTTTCAACCAGCTATAAACGGCAGTAGGCATAATCTAGCAAGAACTAGAAGAAAAGAAAAACTTATTTAACAGTGTCTAAGAGGTAAACGTCTTTTTGAATAAACCATACAAGGAGCAGTTTTTTCATATTTCCTCCAGCTTCTATTAACCCATTTGCCTAGATAAAACTCTAGTGAATTATGTAATTTGAGCTGGAACGCAAAAACACCTAACCCTCATATATACCTGGAATTATAAGGCAGTTATGATTATTATATATAGGAGACTAATCTTCTAGTTCACTTAAAGATATAATTAGTAAATTATCTATAGCGTGGCAAACTCTTATAGTGTAGTCTTTAAGGTAATATCTTAATAGCCCCCCTAAAAGAGAAATACTTCCTAACTATAATGCTATAGGTCTAAGATAAGAGTTAGCTTTAGTATTCCGTTAGTATAGTATAATAAAATAGGATTAGTATTAAGTATTCTTATTAGTTCTATTAATCACTATCTTCTATACTCCCTCCTAAGCTATATATCCTAGGTATTATCCCTGCCCTATTATAGGAAATACACCACTAAGTGGTATAACATCTCTATTAATAATCTCTCTAAATCTTAGTATATAATAAGCCAAGTAATAAGCTAAGTAATAAGTGCTTAGTACTCCCCTCCTACTACTTATTTCCTAACTTTATTAGAGGTAGGTCTTTCCTGCCCTATAGTAGGTTTACTCTTACTAATATAGAGATAAGAGGTTTAAATATTTTAGCTTTTAGGTTATAGTGGCTATATTATATTAAGGTCCCTATTAATATAATTATTTCTAAAATAGCTACTATACTATAGCTTAGATACTTTTTAAAGTATTTTATTAAATATTAAACTAAGTAATTATATAGATTTACCTTAGGATAGTACTTTTTAAATATTAAATAAGTTAGTAAGTAAAGTAATTAGTATTTAATTACTATTTCTATTAGTAACTACTTCTCTAATTTAATATATCTTTTATATTAAAACTTAGCTAAAGGCTACTTTATATACTTTAAGGTATTACTATAAGACCTCTATATCCTTTTTTAGTTAAAGCCTCTCCTTATTACTTCTAGGGCTATTATCTATTACTAAGATCTCTAGGTGTATATTTATATAGCTTATTATCTCTATAAAATAGTCTTAATAATTATTTAGAGCTTTATAAGTAAGTAATAGGGCTTTAAAACTATTATAGGTATTTATAGTAGTATAATATAGACCTATCTATAGCTATAGTGATAGTTCCTAGTCTATTATAGATTTAAGATAAGAGCTTATATCTTTATATATATAAAGGTATTATTCTATAACTATTTTCTTATCCTAAAGATCTATATTTAGGTCTAAGTTAGTATTAGAGGTCTTTAGGTTCCTTTTAGTAAATAACCTTATTTTCTTATTAATATACTTTAGGTAAATATTAAGATTATATATAGTATCTTTAATAACCTTACTATATTCCTTTAGAACTTAGTAAGATAGTTTAGAGGTTTACTTATAAAAGAGTCTTATATAAGTGAATAGAGGTTAAAGGTTCTAAGATAATAAATTAATATAGTAATAATACCTAGTCCTATTAATATTATTAACTTATACCCTCCTAGGGTGTTTATAAACTTATAGATATTACCTCTTATAAACTCTATCTTTACTTAATCCTAAAAATTAGCCTATAATTTCCTACTAAATATACTTATTATAGCCTTAAAATCATAGTAAAGTTAGCTATATTAACTAATAGGTCCTTCTAAAAGGGATATAATTAATAACTTAAGATTATAAACTATAATAAGGGCTTCTAGGACCTTAGTTAAGTTGTTAAGTTTGCTCTATAGCCTTTATAGTGTCTTATTATATTCTATATACCTCTTAATAGCTATATTAAGAGATTTTATTAACTAAATAGCAGCTATAACTAATATAATAATTAAGGCGGTAATGCTTAGTAGGTTAGCTATATTAAGTGAGCTTAAGATAAAGCTAATGTAAAGTATAGGTAAGAGGGGTATTAGATCTTATTATTATACTATATATAATGGAAGGTTTATATATAGACCACCTATTTAATCCCTAGTTAAATATTAGCTATTAAGCAGCTTAAGCTATATTAAGCTAATAACTTATTACTACCTTGCGAGCTCGCTAAGAGCGATGTGTTTTATTAGAAAGCTAGTGAGATGGTGGTCTTAAATAAAAGGACGATTTTACATTTTCGGGTCCTCAGGTCATTATAGCTATTATATTTGAGCAAGAAATTCGATCGGTGAACAGAGTATCGAGCCAGGTGATGTACAACAAAACCAACGAAGCCTCGACTATACCAGCTGATATCCGGACATCATCCTTAAAGTCCAGAGTAGCGAGACATTTCTCGGCGCTAAAATGCTTAACCTTATTAGTTGCCCGAATTTCGGTGGGGCATATGCCGACCCTGTAATATGCCTAGTATTGTCCCCAGGGCGCCTAACCTATAATACAAATCCAGGTGCGAGCCTTACAACCTCCTAGCTGTGATCCCTCATTTCCTATTCACTATTACAAGGCAGCCGCTAGGGAACATCCAATAGCTAAGTTAATTAGCGTAGCCTTAGGCATTATAACTCTAGCTACCTTCGCCTTTAAGTCTACTAGCAAACTACGCGCTAAAATTCAGTCTTTCCACTCTTAACTAAGCTAAGTTCGCGAGCTACTAATAGAACTATCTAGTCTAAATTTTACCTTAAAAACCCTTTCTAAAACTAGTGATCTTAGCCTTAATATAGATCTTAGCGCCTTAAGACTTATATTAGAGTAGTGTATATAAGCTTATAATTATATTAAGATAGAGCTTCTTACCTACTATTCCTAATCTAGCCTTAATTATATAAGCTTCTATAATTAGCTTAAATTAAAATATAGTAGTAGTAATAGTATTATAGGCTTCTAATAATAGCTTATAGGATATAAGTCTACTATAACTATTATACTTAGCTTTATAAATCTATAAGTATTTAGCCTTATTAGTTAATTAACCTTACTAACTAATATCACTTATTTAGCTATATATCTACTACTAGTACTAAAGCTATTTAGACCTATAGAGACTTAATTATAACCTTAACTATTAATTTAGAGGCCTACCTTAAAGATATTTTATAGAAACTTAAAGCTCTCTCTCTATATATTATTACTAACTCCTTCCTAAATATAGTTATCTATTACTATATAGAGAAAGAATAACTAAGTATAGAGAAAGCTCTTTAGTTCTATACTATTCTTTTAGAGCAAATTAAATAAATTTAGACTAATTTTTAGAATAATTAAGATCCTGATTTAACCTTTGAGATACTATTTAGCAAGGGGCTCTAGGGTTATATATACTATATATACTTTACGCTAGCTTATCTTAAGGAATATTAGAAAAGTATTACTAAGAAATTAGGTACTAGCTTTAATATAGTATTAATAGAAGAGTAGGCCTCTTTTAATAAACTTTAGAATAAGGCTAAGATGCTATAGTACTACTTAGCGTTTTACTTAGATATTAATAACTATATAGAGTTATAGATTAGTAATATCGAAAATTATATAGAAGGCTATAATATAATCTAGTTTTTAGTTTTAATAAATAATAAGCTAATTAACGGAAATAACTAAGGTATTAGTAAGAGGCAAAAGCAGGCTAGCGGATATTTTAGAGAAGGTTCCCTTTAATAGATATCCTAAGACTTTAAGAGTATTACTATCTACTAGAGCGCTTATATAGAGCAGGAGAAATAACGTTCGGTAACACTATTAGGGGATGAAGCTCCACCGGCGAGCCCCTAGTCGCTATTCGGTAATCGCCATGGCCCGGGTTTCGTGCTTGTAAAAACTCCGGCCTCCAAGTTTCCGTCAGATACACTCATCTTAGCCCCAGGATCAGTAATGGGAGGTAGCACCAAACCAGCAACTACACCGATATCACACGAGGCCAGCCATGAGGGCGATGAAATACAGTCCATTATTTCCGATGACGATGACATTGATTCCCAAGCTTCAGATGAAACAACGACCGAAGAAATGACCGGTAACGCTCTTATACGATTATTCCTTGCCGAGGAACTACAATTCAAAGCAACCTGCTTGAAGGCTTTGCATAAGCTAGGCAGAAATCGGTTCGTGGAGAATTTGCGACGATTATTGAAAGCATTTTACAAGAATCTTTTAGCAGAAGCTCAAAGTGAAGCCGAAAAAGCTGTTGCTAGATTACTACGTAGTAGACGAGGAAGATTACGCATCAGCGATCAGCTCGCTCTTTATATAGCGCAAGGGGAGGAGGATGTTCAGGATAACTCGATTCTCCTGAAAGACAAGCACCAAATCGAAACATGGTTAGCGCGAGTTGCAGGTAAACCAGGTGGTTCAAAATGGGAGGTTACCGTTCAGGGCATAGATGACGACTCCTCGACCTCCAGCTCCGAAGAAGACGTCGAAAGAGACAGCTTCCCAGTTACTTCTGACCTAAGATTATTTCTACGTCAGTCGAAATCATTTCGAAAACTGCAGAAAGATTTCATGCTCATTTTAATACCATTGGATCTAAGTCAAGTACTTCAATCAATACCCAGAATGGATATCTGGGTATCACAAGAGCAAGAACTCTCGCTTTCCAACAAAATGAAAACCTTGGTAGAGGAAAATACTCAGTTAAGGTGGAACTGGTGGCCTTTAAGTCCACGGAAACGAATGCTGCAGCATAACGAGGCACGGATGTTCTGGCGATGCGTAAGTTTAAACCTCCATGTTGCGGATATGACACTAATGACTACAAGAGTTGCGGTGCCGAACAATGGCAGGAAATTTCCGATGAACAACGCGTGCTTGTGGAAACCATTCTTGACTATTTAGACCTCGAGCCTAAATCGACGTACTTGTGTGCACTCAAGGGAGAAAGTGTATCTCTTACAACCTGGTTAAAGAGCTTATTCCGACAATGTAGTTCAGGATCAGTACCTCTGGATTCATCCGCAGCCCAGAAATACACGCCGCCTGGGAAAGCAGCATCTCCATCACTTTTAGAACACCAATCTCCCCAACAGAGCAGCGCTGCGTCCGCTGCTTCTGCCCCAGCTCAGACCCGTCAGCGGAATTCTATAACTAGACAGCAAACTTCATTATCTACACCTTTTCCGAGCGCGCAGGACGAAAGCTGGATATTATTCGGCGTCCAAGGAGCATCGCCAATCCTGATACCCTCCGAGATACAAGTTAAAAGCCAAGCAACAGACTATAGCGTCTTTCAGGATTTGAAGAGATGCTATCAATCGCAACGAGGCTGGTTAAGATTATGGTTCTCTATTTGGCGTTTAGAATATTGTGAAGTCGTAAAGGTATGTGTCCCATGAGTTGCGCATTTCAAGCGATACTGACTTTTGCTAGTTTGACAGACTGGCTCTCAACTACATGGCCCGCGACCACAGAGACCTGCCAACCCACCAAGAGTATAAGTACGAGCCCCGTCGCGATAGGGGTGCTAAAAACCCACCTATTTCTCCCCACTCTTTCAAGACCCTTTTCTATACCTGCTCCTCGCCTTGCACATGGCCTGTTCCTCACCAATGTATATCTATCTCAACAGGCTGCGTGTTTCTGGAGCGGATCCCTAAGCGGAGGCGTAGTTTTGAGAAGGATCTAGATTCTCCTATATGGGGATTGGAAGCGGTATTCGAGCTGTCTACTGCCTATGTCCTCGTCTATCATTGCTGCATTATAGCCGGACCACTTACATTCTGGGGATGGTGGCTCCGATTTCATCCAGATGATTTACAGAATGCTTCTGTCCCGATGACTATCATTCTTACTTGTCTATCACTTTTCTGGGGTTGTGCTGGAATCCTAACAAGCAGTGGTCAGAAAAGAGATTGATTAATATCTGGACGGCTACATATGATATCCTTGTATTCAATCTTTTCAGGTGCTCTCAATTTAATTCCAAGTCTACGAAAAGAGATCTTCTAAATTAATGAGAGAAATAACATTAAAACAGCACATAAAAGAACAAGGGGGAGCCGATATCCAGGCCAAGTCCAAGAAAATGGAATAAAGAATTGCTTTGATGCTAAGTCTCAAATCATGTATGTTCTATATAAAGTGCATTCTGTAGCAAATAACACTATGCGGAGAATCAGTCAACATTCATTTAATGTTTATAAAGAGGAAGCTGGTTATGCTCCAAATTGTATCAAGAAGCAATTATCTATTTCGGAGGATATGTAATGGGTATCCCTGCGTGATAAGAATGATTCTCTATAGCCTGTTCATTATCTCCTACTACATCTGCACACTAATCTAAATATATATTAAATACCCTATTAATAAAACACTTCATTTTTATATATAGTCTTTTTAATAAACCTTTTAATATCTCTAAAGTATTCTTTAATTAGATTAAAATCTGGCGAGTAGGGTGATAGGTATTCTAGATAGACTCCTACTTATTAATATATCTACTAGAGCTTCTCTGTATAGTGCTAGGAAGCATTATCTATAATAAGTATAGATTTTAACTCTAGGTATCTGCTATAATAATATAGTAACTACGTAATAAAGTCCTTAAATAAGTCGCTATTGGTAGATCCTTACTATACTGGCCTTAATATAATTCTATCTTAGGCGTATGTAGGAAGGATATACTATCTCCTTCTATGATTAAACTTAGTCACCTTAACTGGTGAAGTTCCCTTCGGGGACTAGCTCTAATGCTGATACCCTGCTCTCCTATCGCATCTAGACTTATTAATAAATATAAGTTGATAAGATTTGTATTTTGAAATTCTATGCAGATAGTGGTCTCGAAGGTCGGCATCCCGTTGCTATGCGACTCGATGACTTACCGTTCTAGTCCATCCTCGGGCTCGCGCAAAAACACACTATTAGACCACATAGGTAGGACTAATTTGGAGATCCATGCGCTATTGGGGAAGCTAGAGAACTGGCGTGGTAGGGCGAAGTTGAAAGAGAACATTAGCAGTCATCTGAGAAATCTACAGAAAACATTAGGTTTCCAAGCGCATTATCCAGGCCCAGCCCACGATAAGCTATTTGAGGCTAGTTATCGCCACCTCGGGGATGCGAAGACCTGTGAAGAATGTGGATGCAATGGAGACCTTATACCACGGCGTCGCTTTGAAACAAAAAATATACAACCGGCGGTTCACTTTGGAATTATCGCTTCCGGCGATACAGCGATGAAGTCTGGGAAAGAGCGCGATAAGGTTGCAAAGCAGGAGAGCATCATCGGCTTTGAAATGGAGGGTGCTGGAGTCTGGGATACATTCCCCTGTATAATGATAAAGGGCGCCTGCGACTATGCTGATAGTCACAAGACCAAGGTGTGGCAGCCGTATGCAGCTGCAATAGCGGCAGCTTGTGCAAAGGGCTTCTTAGAATTTTGGGAGCCTTTATTTGTAGGCCAAGTTAATAATTAAAGCAACACAAAGTGTGCGTGTACAGAATGAGGGGCAGGGATTTATATACTAATTTGATTATAGTCATTGTACCATATCCTAGCAATCCGGATTTTATTAGACGCTAGGGTATCTTACACCAGCTTAAGAAGAGCCTGGGCTATATACAGCAGAAAGCTGCAACCTCTCATTTACGAGCATCACTCTTTAGCTTAGGCGGCGTTGGGTAGGTTCTTGAGCCCTATCTATGATTGCAGGGGAGGGGTTATTAATATTAGGCAGGAAAACACAGATTGCGCTGGCTTATATTTACTGGCTGCAAGAGACACACCCTACTATATCCATCTTATGGGTTCATGCTAGTAGCGCCAACAACTTCCGCCAGTCGTATATATCGATTGCGGAAGAGTATTAGATCCCTGGCTATACTGATCTAAAAGTTGATATCTTACTATTAGTAAGAAGCTGGCTGGAAGAGAAGGACCATGGCCAATGGCTCATGGTTCTTGATAACGCAGATGATTTGCAGCTCTTCTTTGGTCCATCATCAGCAGCTGCTTCGAACTTAACTAGCACGGGTAAAATAGGCCACTTCTTAGTATACTTGCCTGAGTGCCGCCATGGGTCTCTTATAGTCACGACAAGGGATAAGTAATTAGGTGTCCGACTAGCTAAAGGTCAGCAGCCTGTTGAGGTATGCTGTATAAACGAAGATGAGTTAGAATAATTACTTCTCGCCGCGTTTGGTAATATCAGGGCAACACCTGCAGAGTTATCATCATTATCATCTCAATTAGAATATCTGCCGCTGGCTCTTGTCCAGGCCGCTGCTTTCATCCAAGAGGCGTGTATAACAGTAGCGGAATACCTCCAACTACTAGGCGAGGGCGACAAGAATGTGGTACACCTATCAAGTGAGGAATTTGAGACTGTTAGGCGAGACTCATTATATCCCCGGGCCGTGGCACAAACGTGGCTTATTTCGTTCCAGATTATTAAGCAGCAGCATATCTTGGCCAGTGAGCTCCTCTCCTTTATAAGCCTTCTTAATCGTCAAGATATTCCAGCACGATTTCTTTCATACTATATTAAGCGGAAAGAAAGTGAGGAACCACTAAGCGACATACAGCTTATTAACGCATTAGCAGTTCTTGGCGCCTTCTCTCTTATAACTGAAAATAATCGTGGAAGTTACAATATACATCACCTCGTCCAGTCGGTGATGCGTAAGTAGCTTACCAGCACTAGTAAAATCAGCAGGTTCAGAAAGGAAGCACTAATAGTGGTATCACACCTTTATCCCTATAGTGAATATGAAACTCAGGTAATATGAGCCGCATACTTATCGCATGCAAACGCCGTGCTACAATCGTGCAGGCTTAAGTCAAGAGAGGAGTCTAATGCAAAAGCATCCCTTCTTCATTATATGGCCGCATACCTTAGCTTCGAAGGGAAATGGAGTGATGCAGAAGCGCTAAATATAGAGGCAATGCGTATTCGAAGGGGGTTATTCGGAGAAACCATGCTTCCACCTTAGTGAGCGTGGCCAATCTAGCATCAACATATAGGAGCCAGGGCCGATGGGAGGAGGCAGAGAAGCTCGAGGTGCAGGTGATGGAGACTCGCAAGATGAAGCTTGGAGCCGACCATCCTTCTACGCTGATGAGCATAGCTAGCTTATCATCAACATACAGGAGCCAGGGCCGATGGGAGGAGGCAGAGAAGCTTGAGGTGCAGGTGATGGAGACTCGTAAGGTAACCCTTGGGGTGGTATCCGGACTGGCATCAATCAACACCAGTCAGGGTCGACAGAGAGACGCGGAGCTACTACCGGAAGCAGCAGGTACAAAAAAGCGAGTGACGGATCCGGACCGCGACTCGGCCTATGTATCGGCCTCACGAACTGCGACGGCATAATGACAGACACGCTGTGCTTATTACCATGACGTGGGCAAAATATGGCAATCAGACTTGCCTTACTTTACTTAACTATGGCAAATCACAAGGCTATGGTTACAGCCTCCTAGCTCGCGTCTGAAAGTATAACTGTAGAGATTTATTTAAAATAGACCCTATAAACTGCACTACTCTTATGCCGGAAACTAAACTATCCACCTTCACTTGTTCACCAGTTATAGAAATAATAATTTAATGCCCATCTGTATCTGCGACTATATTCCTAATTATATAGCCTATGCCGGATGATATAAACAAGGCTAGATCGCTATAGTCCGCTTCAGTAGGTATAATAAGATATTAGCTATCTTTTATAGAGTATGAGCTAACTATTAGTTAGGTCGACTTATCGCCTAGGTAAAGTTTAAGATCTTTAGGTAGAATATATTAAGCGCTTTAATAGAGCCTAAAGTTTATTATTAGTCTACTTATATTATTTAAGTGTTTAAGGCTTAAGATATTAAATTATTTTCTAATTATTTATTATAGATAGTACTTAGTACTTAAATAGTAGTTATAGTAGTAATTCTATTTACTTTAAAGCGTTATATAATACTTAATTAGATAACTAAGAGATATAACCTTATAATATTTACCTTATCTAGTTAGGGGTTTTAAGTGGAAGTATAATTAAGTGGAAGGATAAATATCCTAAATAACTTAGTTTACTTAGCTAGTTAAAACTCTACTTATAATTAATAATATATTATTTATAAGGGCTATACTAGTAATATAGTAGTAGTAATCTATAAGATATATATATATATAAATAGCTTAAATTATTTCTTAAGTATTCTGCTAGGGAGGAGCTTAATTTATAGTGGGGGATAGAGCTACTAATGTAGAGGCTTCTAATTAATTAACTATAAAATAGGTAGTATTAGATTAGGGGATATAATACTATTGCTCTAATATGTGTGGGCTGGCTAGTGGTACTAATTAGGTTTTCTAGAAATGGCTTTTGCTAATATATAAATGGTGCTAGTTTATAAGGCCTGGAGGTCTATAGGGCCTTATGTTTATTGTGGTTAGCTCTAGTATTAAATTAGAAGGATAATAATGCGTTGAAGTGATAATAATTTGGTCGTTTAAGTGACTATAGCTGGATAACGGGGTCTAACGAATAGTTAAAGTATAGTGGATTAGTATTAATCCGCCATGCCCTACTTCGCTATTACTTTATCTTAATTAAGTCTTAAGCTTAATTAGTTAGGAATTACTTTATAGGTATGCCTAAGGTGGTATAACTTAGAATTTTAACCCCTCTATAGTTATACCTTTATAAAGCCTATTAAATTATTAATTACTACCTAACTTCTAATTATATATTATCCTACTAATCTATTTAGTCTAACTATAGAACTAGTAGCTAACTCCTAGTATGCTTACTCTCTAGTTCTAGTAGAGCTATTAGAGCTTACTACTATATACCTAATATATTATCTTATAAAGATTAAAGTTAGAAACTATAGTGTTTAACTCCTTATATTAATAAAAGAATATATATATAAAGCTAGTGAGGTAGAAGCTAATAAGGAGTCCTAGTAGGTTATAGGAGCTTAGAGTAAAGACTTAGTCCCTAAACTTAGGTAAATTCTTAGTTAATACTTAATTACTATTTAGTCTAAGGGGTAGTCTCTAGGACTAATATAATTTAGTAGAGGTTATAGAATAGGAAAGAAACTTAGAGTAATACTATAAGAAAATCCTAATACTATAGATAATAAGCTCTAATAAATATTAATAAATTTATATTACCCTTAAGCCTCTACTACTATTACTACTATATATCTCCTTTATAAATACTTCCCCTCTTTAATTAGCTTAATATACCTTATAGATTTTTATTATCTCTTATAGTAACTTAGCTAGTATTATCCTAAAGAACTAAAATAACCTAGATCCTATAGTAGCCCCTTTGATTTTAAAGAGGTTACTAATACTTAATATATAAACCTATTATAAGTTATCCCTAATACTAATATTTTCTAATATAAGTACTTAGTCTAGTATAGCTTAGGATAATATAACCTTATAGAAGCTTAGTATTTAGTTAGTACTATTAAGCTTATATTATAGTCTCTATAGTTTAAGCTCCTATTCTTTAGCTTATTTATTAACCCTATAAGGTATAATAAGAAGTCTCTTCTTAGTCTTCTCTTTATATAGTACTAGCCTAGATATTATATCTATAATCTTAAGACTATAGAATTTTAAACTAGATAGTATAATAGTGTTTACTATAGGTATATCTTAAGTTAGTAATTTTATTATATTACTACTAGTATCTAAGGAGTAATTTTTAGAAATAAGCTAAAATTACATCTTATCTAGATTAACCTGAAATTATTAGTAGACCTTAAGATAATTCTTAATATTATTTCTCTCTTTATCTAATAGATTTATATTAGTAGATTTAGTAAGAGATTACTCCTTTATTAACTACTTTAACTATTTTAATCTAGTTAGGATCTCCTTAAGATAGCCTTCTAAATATTTTATAGTAGTATTAACCTTAGTCTTATACTTATTAAGAACTTTTAAGGTAACCTTAAAGGTATATCTAGGTAAAAATTAGTTAGGTATAATCTAGTTAGAATTTTTATAGTATATAGGTTAATATCTATAATTATAATATTAATAGTAGCTTTATAACTTATTAATAATTTTATAAAGCTAATAATATCTTTATTCCTATAATTTAACTTTATTTATCTTAAGAGATTAGGTTATTTATTCCTAAAATTCTATTTATATAACTTTAGTAAAGTTTTAAAATTATTATATATAATACTATATTATTTTAGAGGATTTTTAAGTAGAGTACCTATATAGCTATCCTTATAAATAAGTTTATATAGTAAGTTAAGGATATAGATAAGGGCCTATAGCTAATTTTTAAGTTTAGCTACTTTAGTAAGGTAGCTCTTAAAGCTTTTAATAGTACTATAGAGCACTATAGTTAATTAGATAGTAGTAGTAATAATAGCGATAATATTAGTAGATATACTTAAAGGATCTATTATATATATTAAATATTAGATAAGTAAGTAATAATATATCCTTAAGTAGTATTCTAATTAATGTAAAGTAATATCTACCTTATAAAGAGTGGGGGGGGGGGGGGGGCTAGCGGGTCTATATTATAAAATATCTCTAGAGTAAAGAGGCCCCTGCCTATAGGTTTATTTAAATCTTCTATGCTAAATCTAAGTGATTATTTATAGTTAATATAATATCTAATACCCCTAGCGTTATACTAAATCTAACCTACTAATATACTTAGTCACTAAAGGTAATAGTGTAAGTATCTTATATTTAATTAGCTTATCTATAGTATTTAGCTATAGTAGTCTACCCTATATATTAATACTATAAGAGGTTCTAATATCTATTTAGAATAACTAGTTTATTTTAGCCTACCTGATCTATAATACTAGATATAGTAACTAGCTACTTATAGAGGTGTGTCTAAGGTAGACTTAGTTTTAGAAATACTACACTAGTCTACCTAAGGTTACTATAGGATACTAATAGTTAGGTAGCCTTAAATTAGCCTATATATAGTAAGTTTAGGTTAAGTAAGCTATTAAGATTAGAACGTGGATGGTGGGTGTAATAAAGCTGATTAGATAGGGCAAGTGCTATAAACCGGGCTATAATGCTAGTATGTAACTCTACGTATATAGTAATTCTCGTATGCGACTTTATATTAATGGTCTATTCTATGTGTAACTCTATGTACGCGGTAGGTCTTATATGTAACTCAGCGTACGTAGTCTATATGTATGTATATATATACAGTACCTACATATAGAACAGTAAGTACTGTATATATAGCCAGCAATACACAAGCCCAGGACAGCATTAAAACTAGATACAGATATAGCAGGGGTTTGCGAACCTAGAAGTTCACAAGTGAAATGTTGACCCACATCCAAGTGTCATATGAGCTTTGTATTTACAACTTGGCCAGAGGCCTAGCTCCGGGAATAATTTAATAGCAACGATAAGCAGATGCCGGGGTCATGTAGATAACTCCAGGTAGTCATGGAACGGGAGCGTGCTACGCGATATATGACACAGTCCGCTGCAGGCCGGGGATGTGGACCTTGGTGTCTTGTATTAGCTATCTTTCTTTAGCCAGCATGAACCAGACTCTAGGAGCCATACCCATATCCGGGTGCCTGGGTACCAGTATTAACCTCTGATGGCTTTTGGTTCTTTTCGATACTGGTAGGTGTAGATTGGCCTATTGTGTAGGTTGGCCTATTGTGTAGGTTGGCCTACTAGACCTACTTATATCTAGTGACACTAGTGCTTGGAAACTTGCGATGTTCCAAGTACTGGTCTACGCTAGACCGTGGTGTCTTAATACCAATATCATGCAAAAAAATGTGCCTCTGGTACTGGTACAAGCTAAACGGTGATTTCTTGATCCTAGTACCCTTTTATATGGTATTATTTGGTACTAGTACTGAAAAAGCTAAATATTGTAGTTTTCCCTCTACTAGTACCTAAAGCTTGCTATTTAGCTTGTATTAGTCTTAAAGGTATATGCTTAGTATAGCACTAGTGCTTAAGATATAGTAGTGCTAGGTATACCGTAGGGCGTGGATATCTTTAAGGAGATAGATAAGACTATAACTTCCTTCTATAGTCCTGTGATACTATGAGGGCATCCGCCTATAATTAGTTACTACGCTGGAGTGTGTACGATTTGCTAAGCGTTCACGCGAGCTTATAGTATGGCCCTCTTCCCCTATTATTATAGTAGGATCGGGCTAACTATTTAATATAAAGTGTATTGTAGTGGATATAAGGCGGAAATTAGAGAAGCGGCATTTGGATGATGTAAGTGTATAGTGGAATGTACTCTGTACCCGCTACGCTGCCTTAATATTTAGTTGCATTTTGTTACCCTTAGTCACAGCTGGTCGTATTTAATTATATTTGATTATATTTAGTTGCATATAGCTGTATTTAATCGTGTTTGATTACTGGTCCTTATTACATAGGTTAGAGATATTAGTGTAATAGTTAATTACTTCCTAAAACTAGGCTCAGCGGGGCTTGAGTTAAGTCCTAATTCTTGGTAGCCCGGCTAAACTATAGGCCAAGGTGCCAAGATTTTAAATCGAAGCCAAGTCTTAGGTACATTAAACATAGCACACCTTAATTCAGGCCTGAGGTATGTAATTTTCAATATGATTGTACATATGTACTTATGGACTAAACCATTGTCCGGGCTACAGGTCAACAAATTAGGGACTGACCCTATCAATGCCACAAGTAAGCTGGAAGTCACATAGGTGCATATGATGTGGGCCTTGGTGTCACAGCCTTCAGACGCATGACTGGCTGTCCGTCGAAGCCTCCAAGGATCCCATTTAGTGTTAGGCCCAATATCCAAGGCTCATACGAGCCTTTTGTGTATCATTCACCCTCAGCATTTCTTAATTATTACACATCGCTTACAGATATCAATAGCTCATCCCTCGACATAGGGCTAGTTGTGAATAAGTATAGATAAATACCGTAGAAGAACGCCTCAATTATGAAAATTACTCTAGGTATCTCGATAGTAGTACCATCATCATGCTCCTTCATAGTGTAGTCGGCCGGCGTCTTTCTCACAGGGCGTGGGAATGATCTTCCCTTTATTAAAGAAAATAAATAAGTAAGCCATAGGAATTGATATTTCAGTAGGCTACTTACAATCTCATCAATAGAGGCCGGGAATGATGGGTCGCTAGCAGAGTTATATTCGTAATACCTGTTATGCTAACGCGTAAGAAGGTAAATATTAAAGTTACTCTGAAGGCTAATCTTATTACATCTACGTATTAGCCGCTCTATTGTCCTAGTGAGATTCTCATTTAAGCGATCCCTCTTAGTAGGTGATGGCTTATGTTTTATAATTTTATTTTCCTTATGGGGAAGGATAAGTTAGTTAGCAACTTAATATCTCAGGGTTAAATTACTAGATTTAATAGCTATGAGGAAGGGCGAGGGCGAGTTTAGGGGTATTTAACTTCGAGCTAGTGCCTGTAATAGGCTAGGACCTATTCTAGGACCATGGAGCTCCATAATATTAGCACACCTAGTCAAGCCTTCTCCTATTCCTACGGTGTGTGGTTTATATATATACACCTTTCTTTATATAGTAGCCAACCTCTTACCGCTATACTAACTAATTTTTACTTTTAGGGCATAATGCTAGCAACCTCTTAGCGCCTTACAAACCGCTCTTTATGCGACTGCCAGCCTAAGCGCTCTAATTAGCTCTTTACGTTATAGGTTGCCAGCAACTTTTTTAGCGCTATACAAAACTGTTTTCTGTTAATAGAGTAACCTATAGCTTTATGTTTTCTGCTTAGCTTTATTTGATCGCCCTTACTTCGTATACAGGGCTATAAATTTACACTCCGCTACGCTATAAAATGCTAACCACACTATACACTAAAACAATAACATCTATACATAGGAGGAGTCGATAAGATCTCGCTCCCCTACCTGGATGAGGAGAAAGGTTTAGGGTTTAATAACTCTGCGTGGACTTGCTGTGCTAGGGGAGGAAACAAAAGAGAAAGTGGATCCCTAGTAACTACAAGCGTGAATAGTATAACTGCAAATCGTGGACTTAGTGTGGCAATTAACAGGGGTTTATTTAATTAAAGGAACCCTTATTTTGTGATGAGAGCAAAACTTTCAAAATTTGATGTATGTAAAGCCCCGCTTGGTTGCTCGTCGGTGCTGTTGGTTGCTCGTCGGTGCTGTTGCTTGCTAGCCTCTGGAATGGCTCCCTCCCACCCGGATGCAGGCTCATACAGTTCAGCTCTCTGTAGCCGCCCTATTCAGCCAGGGCATTTCTCGTCCAACACGACGAAGCATTTTATCAGACATAACGGAAGGGTAACGGAGGTAATAAGAAATACTACTTGATGAGATGGACTAATATGCTGCTGCGTTGCTCACATAATCGTTGGGGGACGCACATCATCGGACGATTTTTTTTCACGGTCAACAGACCACCCCAGCCTGAGCCTGCCCGATCTCCTATCCTGCTCAGCTGCAACACCCCGCAGTCACAACGCTACTGGTGGATGCCATCAACCTCTCATTATTTTCGTTTTCTGGTTCCTGGTGTAGTTGAGTCAGGTAGGTTGCTGGCGACCTTTAGTTTTCCCGGTCTCTGATTTCTGGAGAGTCGCTGGCGACCCTTAGGTTTCCTAATCCCTGATCTCTGAATTCTGTAGGGTCGCTGGCGACTTCGAGCTTTCCTGGTCTCTGAATTCTACAGGGTCGCTGGCGACCTTAGCTTTCCTGGTTAGGTTGCCAGCAACCTCTGGCTTTTCTGCTTTCCGTATTTGCCATGGGTGCTAGCAACCTCTGGCTTTCCCGCTTACCGTGTACCGTGGTGGCTTTCCATCCCGCCGTACCCATGTAAATTATGGAGACAGTGAGGGTAAGTTCAGAATTGTGGAGGAGCCTGTACAAGTTTCATCGTCAAATTCCTGACTAGGCTCCTCGAGCTTTTGGGGTACGTACCGAAAACGCGCTTTGCCAAATTGGTGCGCGCTTCAGTCAACACTAGACGAATGCAATGCTCACGCCAATGGCTCGCCGCCACGTTGGGGGTGGGGGGGATCGACGACAGCCCCCACGCCTAAATCCACCTATGTCACGAAACGGCAAACTGAAAGCGGCATGACCTCACGCAGGACTCAGCTACTACCTGCAATTTGAGTATCGGTGTTGATATGATGCCTAGCGCTAACGGATCAAGCCGTCGATCGTCGGTTCTTCCAAAGTATAGTCATGTGGTTGGAAATGGGATGTATACACAGCAGGGGCAGCCTGGAAGCGCAGCACCCAACGCTCAGGCGAATTATTCCAATAAACAGAATGGGCCGACACAGTCCTTTGTTACTGTTCCAGCAACCCCCCCTCAATCTTACATGGGCAACTCCTCTGTTGATACAATGACGAGACCCGGCTACGATCCTTATCATGGTCATGTATACCACGCTGGAGATGTTACTTCTGGACAAGTGGGCCAGCAGAGTAACTACAACTCCATTTCTAGCGGCAGGCGAGGGCTTTAGACACCGCCAGATGTGTCTAAAGTAATCGACTCAGTGCCACGGGGCCATATGGAATAAGTCCCGGGCTTTTGTGATGTCCCCTTTCCTAGTTCTCTCTCGCCAATAGAGTGGAGCCATTCTATCGCTACTTCGAAACCCTCATTGGAACGACTTGTTTTTTTTCATTCTCTTCATTAATTATAATTAACGTCGGATCGCTCACTTCCATATACGACCCCGTTTCTATGAATATCTCTCGGGTGAGATTTTATCTAAGACAAAATTGGGAGGCGTACTCACTTCTTACGCTTGACACCCCGAATGGCTTGTTTTTCGAATACGCTCTTTCAAGAATGGCTCCCTCCCAATGACTCTTCGGCTAAACTCAGAAAAAAAGAATTCACTGCCGAACCTCTTCCTTCGTTTATGTCCTAAGACTTCACATCGCCGAGGCTCTTTGCCAAAATTGTGGCCTCGATCTACGAGACTCCGCCGAAAATTAGTCATTGGGACCCATAAGCATGTTCGGTCCGACTACTAATCCGGCCACCCACATATCATATATCTTCTGCTGTCTCTTTAGCCAGACAGCAACAGTGTCAAGTTACGAAAGGTGGATACGGATACTCATCACGTGATAACATCCATCTGGGATATTCGGTTAAATGACCAAGCTCCCAAGCTTGGTGAGAAAGATCACGTGAGTGGGTCGATGAGCCAATTAGAGACGAAAATCAGAGGGTTCCTAGCATTTGATGATTGGCTGAGAGTCACCGCATCGATAGATGAAGCAATACTCGACGAATACCCGACCATGGGCTAACCACCCACGCATGTGATATGGTTCTATTGTTCTTTTTGCCACAATCGGTGCCTGCATAAACCTTCCATTATTAAAGTCCAACAAAAGACTTGCATCACGTGGTGATGCGCTTATTTATGAAAGCCCGAGCTTCGATGAGTGCTGGAAGTGTTGATTCCCTTTGTGATTACTATGAAGGAGTCTTCCATTTATCCGTGGTCGCCAGACTGCGATAATATGTATACTACGTTCTCAAAGTCTTGAAATTGAATCAATTTTGCAAGGTTCTCTTTATTCCAATTTTTTTGGCTAGTCTGTTACTAGCTTATATTAGAGTTGGAGAATGATGTCTGAGTGGTAAGAAAATTAATTAATTGAATGAAGGATAGTGCTAGAATAAGATATCCTCAATCCTATGAGCTATCTAAAGAGCAAACCAGTCTGGAACCTATATTCGGCCAGAGAGTGAAACCACAGGATAGTCGCCGTTTTGCCCACCACAGAAGGCTCCCGGGCCAGCAACCACATTACAAGGAGTGGAACACTGGTAGACGATACCAAGATGGCTATATTGGAAAGCATTGAGCACGTTTCCGCATGTACAAATCGACTGTCCCGTCTCACTTGTGCCAAGAGAGAGGTAGAGGGCAGGCCCTCCAGGTTGCCCAACACAGAAGGCTGCGCAGTCGTCGAGTGATGTGAGTACAGTCTGACCCGTATAGGGGTCCAGCCCGTACTTGTCATCTTGGCTAGCAAGGTAACAACCGAGATAGCCATAGTTTGTTGTGTATCCGGCTGAATACCTAACACTTTCTAAGGCCAGAAGCCTAATAATAGGACGAAACCGCGGACGGGCAGATCCAAACTTTCCCACTGCGTTGGTTCGGCCGACTGCCGGCCACCACTACGATCTATGCTCTCATCTCCTCGGAAGCGTGTCAGCGCCAAGCAAGGAAACAGACCTATCACGGGCTATTGGTGTCCTCCCTGTGGGCCGCGGACCGTCAGCTGAAACTCCGACAGGCCGCTTTTGGCAGCGTAAACCCCAAACGGTGCAATCTGCGCAATATGCATCTGTCGGCTCTTGTTTCAAGGTCCACTGGTCCAGTATGCTCCCGCATTTGACATCTAACTAAATAGTTAGAATCAGGCTAAACCACCCGAGCAAGGCCAAATCTAGCTTTCCCCGACGGTTGCATTTCGACCCCAACGATGAGTCTGGCCAACAACCACCTGCTGACTGTAGAGGACTTTGGTTCACCAGGGCGATCCTACTGAAGGCTTAGAGCTTGAGATATATCATCAGGTGGACTGGTTTCTAAATCTACATGAATTTCTATGCCCTTCTCAGTAACAAATGAATGACAGCCTCATACTCAGATCCCCATGCCATCACAAGATGACAGAAACACCCTTGACAGCTTGATAGTTGAGTACGAATGCCGCAGAATGGTGATATTGCATGCTGGTACCGCTCCCGTTCAAGTCGATGCCCCGCGCACCACATGAATGAACCCAATGGCTGTTGATTTGGAGATAGCGGAGATACCGTCAAGGCCCGTCTCTAATTATGTCCAGTCATAACTTTAAATACGTTTGAGGTGCCTGACCATTGACCCTTGCTGACTATCATTCTGCGATATACCGGCCTTCCCCCCTCCGCGCGTCCCACTGACCTCTATAGAGTGCATGCGGTAGTAAGCCACCCGCAGATTCTAGATATTTCCGGTCTAATTCTAATTTTGATCGTCTTCCAGACGGTCGGGCACTGCCCTCGCGTCTGTAAGCCTGCGGTGTATGACAATCCTTGCCCCGCGAACGTCCGCGGTTCGCCGATCGGCATTATCAGATTTTGGCTATTTCTCTCACCACCGCCAAATCGTCCCAATGAGGAAATTTGCGTAGGTTTTCCAGATTGGGCCCAGTCAAGGGTCAATCAGGATTCTCCACTGCCAAGAAGAATCACCTCTCTGGGCCACCATCTGCGACTTACCTTTCGAATCCCGGTCCCTCCCAGGGGTTAAAGTCGTGCCTACTGGACTGATTTTATCCATATGGTACTGATCCTACCTAAACAGGGAGCCAAGTTTTCATAAAATCGACATATTATATCAGCATTTTTCTATATTTAACACATGCTCGGAAGTACCACGCTGACACTGGCTCTTGTCTCACCACCACAGGGCTTTATCCTGCTTTGAAGTAGGAGGCGTACCCCAAAATGCAGTGGTGCAGCAGGGCTGCCAACTCAGGCTGTTCTGTTCTCAAACCGCAAGTAGTAGGAACAAGACGCTTCCTCGTGAAAGCGTGAGCCTGATACAAGTACGTATATTAGGAAGACCTATTACGCTCGATCTAACCACAACCAGGTCAGCGTCGTAATGGGCTGTAAGAAGTCAGGTATGGTGTAGCCGTGATCAACGAATGCGTAGGTGAAACCTAGTATCACGATACCTGCACTTGTGTGAGAGGTGCTATGATTGTAAAGGGTTGGCTGTCTTCAGCCCTTTTATAGCTGGGCCTAGATGACCCTGCTTGGGGCATAACAAGACCTTTCTCAAGGCATATCCATTTCCCAGAAATATTCGCTACCTGAAAGTATCTCTGCAACGAACCATTTGCTGTACTTGCAAAATTCCTGCCTTGGTGGCGTCAATGACATACAGGGTCTCGCCCATGCGCTTCCCTGAGAACTCGGTTGCGGTAGAGCGGACGATGTCCTCCAATTCGGCCGATACTATACAGCCTATTACCACGCATCGGGCCGAACTTGACTGAAACAATTGCCCTGTTGCTTCCCTTATCCCATTCTTCATGTCCTCTTGGGAAATCGTGTTTGGGTCAGAGCTATGCAACTTCGCTGAGAAGACACCGGCAAACCTGTCATTGCTGCTATTCTTGTTCTGGCCCAGGAATGTCCTGACTTCGCCCGTAAGATAGCTCCCCCAGAAGTCGTCGAGTGTGACAATCCCCCATCTGTCATCACTATCTGGGCGCAGTAGTGTCTGGGCCGTTAAAATGCTCGCTTCAAAGACCCCCATTATACATTCAGGGCCAAGGTTGGACAATTTTGAAATCAGAGATTTGGTACCAAAGCCAGCGATGAGGACGGCATCATAGTGATCTAATGTAGGGCCATCGGTTGATATTCTTGAGCAGACAGTTTCTTCGCTTGTCTCGATGTCGCTGTAACTAGTTATGCTTGACGGGACTGGCTGTGGAGTTGTATAAGCACTGAGCTCAATGGACTGTAGTTGTGGTTAGCTTATCGGCCCCTTTGATATATTGGTGCTAGGGGTCTCTGTACATCGCCCAACTGCATTCTGTCTATACTAGCCACTATCGCCGCAGTTGTTGCCTCTGAGGAGTTGGGGTTGATGATGAGAATACGAAAAGTCTGGCGTGGGTTCATGTTGCCGAGATGGTGTCCTCTTGACCGCTTGAAAAGATATTGACAGACTTATCGGGTTGTAGTACTGTCAAAACATATATCGCTTGGTCCAGTTGCTCCTGGTTTGTAATTCCTCCTCCTCACGTGATGGGGGTACCGATGACCCGAGGAAAACGTCATGATGCTACGTCATGATGTGTCAACTAGCCTGCGCCGACCCCTCAACCTTCTTTATTGTCTTCTTTCTGATCACCACGACCCGTGACAATGGTGCCCAACCATATTTATTTCGGGAGTTTGGGTCAGCGGCGTCCTCCACGAGTGGCTGTTTCACATCCTTCGTGTGCTGATTCTCTGCCGAAGCAATTGACAACAGTGTCTGGTCGTACTTGTCGCCAAGAGCCCGGTGTCACGCCATCGTTGCAGGTACTAGCACCGTGACCACCATATCGTAACCATTCCTCGCGGCCCATCACAAGTTTGACCAACTATAGCTCCTCTTAGAGTCTGTATTGATAACGGTTGTTGTAAGAGTCTAGTTCCCCTAGCCCAATTCGTCTCGAGAGCCAGCGCCCACCAAGCCCCTTGCAGGTATGAAATTCGCCACGGTACTATATACCTTCCATGCCGCGTAAAATAGAGGTATCCAACCGGAACTTACCTATCCATAGAGTCGAGGTTTACATTACAGAGCCTCCCGTTGGAGCTGTGCCGATGTTATCCTCTGCGAGTAGTAGCTCCACCACGAGATTCTCCCCTATACAGAAGGAATTCAGATGGCAGCACCTCTCTCCGCAGTGGGGGGACTCACCCTCAACTTGTTTTGAGCTCCGACCCCCTGCATTAGAGCACTCGTGGCGGACTATGACATCAGTCTCACATGTCGGCAAGCTCATGATGTGCGTTGACGACCCTCCATTACCAATAAGGTTTTCACTAGGGACGGGGTGGCAAAAATGTCGTCGCTTAAGACAAGGTATCCAAAAGATGTACTTAATGCCTTGCCTATGTCCTAAATCTTTGGCTTTTACCGGTCGGCCCCACTGCAGTACAACAGCGTAAATCCTACTATGGAATCCCAGACAAAAGGAAATCCCGAGGCGGGTGAGTGAATATCTTTACTCTATATACTGGAGCGCTAAACACTAACGCTTCCTAAGCCGATAAGCCTGGCAACAAGGCAGAGCATCTCCGAGAAATGTACGGAAGGGCACCACGCCGAAATCTCCTTGACCATCAGTTGGACGTACGTATATTCATACATGCCTCACCAGCACCCTCCTGGTTATCTCTCGGCCTCCTTCCGTTATGTTATAAAGTTAACTGTATATGTATAGGAAAGAAAGTATTTCGATTCCGGTGACTTTGCCCTTTCGCAAGCCCGAAGAGGTTCTGATATCGGCCAGATAAAGACTGGGACCCAACACCCAGACCGGGAGAGTATATCTGACCCAAAGGCTCCCATACCAGGCTCAGGTAATGTAAATAAGAGCGCAAGCAAGGATCTGAATGACCCGGAGAAAAGTAGCGAGCCACAGAATCAGAGCTACCTGCACGAAATGGCGCGCTCGGATAATGGGAAGGGCTAAAAGCTTGGCTCTTTTACGAATATCTCCAACCAAAACTCCGTCTACCCTATGCCGTTAGTCAGGACTATTATTATCTTTATTATATCTCGAGTATGTTGTCCTATTCGGCTAATAAAAACCTTTGTAATATCTTCTTTTCTTGAATTTTTAAATGCGGTGAGTTTATGTGTACGCTCCTCCGGAAATTCCGAGAATACCAAGAGATCCCTCATCTCCCATGGCGAATAGCAGAACACAACTTATCATCCGACAAATATCGAAGAACTCATATTTATATTTATCAAGATAAATGTCTTAGCAAAGCTTAATAAGACTACTCACAACCTCCTATAACGAAAACTTCGACACCTCGAAAGCCCGATCAAGCGACCACTCCCCCTTGGCCGTCCGCTGCCCCTTCTCGCCAAGAACCGTCACCTCACGAACCTTGCGTCCCGACCTATAGTGGAAGTTGCCGTTCACCTTGAGCTTATCACCGTTCCACAAGAAGTGGACATCCGAGACGGCGCCCTCCACACTCTCCCCGTCGTCAAGGAACAGCGTACCCGTAGCCTTGCCGTCCACACCCGACGCGACAACAATATGGAAGTCCTTCTCGCGGAGCGCGGCAGTGGTGTTGGCGGACTCGACGCGGAGTGGCACGACCTTTCCACCGCGGTAGTGGACGGGGATATCGGTCCACGGGACATTGTCGATGGTCACGGTAGCTCCCTTCCCACGGACCTGCTCCATAGTCCAGAAGTCGTAGAACACGTCGTCAGGCAGATAATACGTCACCGACGTCGCGTCGTTCTCAATCACGGGGCTCACGAGGATGGACTCGCCGAGGAACCACTGCTCCTGGTTATAGTAGACATTCTTGTCAGAGGGATACTGGTAGAACAGCGGGCTAACGCTCGGTGTCCCCTCCTTATGAGCGAGGAACAGAGCCGAGTAGATGTAGTCTAGCAGCTTGTATCAGGCATCCAGCGCCTTCTGCGCAGCGGATATGACAGTCGGCCACTTGTAGAACTCCTGCTGAGGCGCCGAGATGTCCGCGTGATTGCGCATAAAGGGCTGGAAAGCCGCCATCGTGGCCCAGCGGGCGCACATGTTCTCCTGCGCGTCGCTGTTGAAGCCGCACACGTCGGAGCCGACCATGGGGATGTTGTGGACGGTGGCGTACGCGAGCATCTGGGAGATGGAGAAGCGGTAGTCGTCCCAGCTGGAGAGTTAAGGGTTTTCTCTGAGGCGGCGGTGCATCCTAATTTCGCGAAGCTGGGATATCCAATGGGGTACTAGCGAACTTTAGTATGTCTCACCATAAAGGTCCGAGTTTCAGGCCTTACATTCTCGTAATTGAAAACAGTACCATAAAGCCAGCCAATCTCTCGCTGATAGTGTAATGTCAAGCTACATGAACGCCCCCCTCACCCCTACGATATCATGCAAGAAACCTGGTTCCAGCTGGCTCTTAACACCGCTAGGACGAGATACCGCCTTGATCTCCCCCCTCGTATCTTGAATCCGCTGTCGCTTGCTAAGCTCCAGGGCGGCCAGCTGGCGTCGGGGTGGCGAGAGGAACCACGGGCGCTCGAAATCAATTATCATTACCCCTCAAGTTTCTGGATTGACCAACATGTGATGCTCAGTATCTCGCTCTGCTCATCAAAGAAGCTAGTCCATTGCTAGAGGTGCTCTGGAACAAGCTAATGGTAGGCGCGGATGCTGCCAGTGGTGGTCCTAGATAGATCGATTTCGACCGTAAGGCGGGCGTCAACGAGATTGTGGTAGGCCTCAAGATACTCTAATGTTGTCGGTCGGGTCTTTTCCCTTTCCCAATCCAGTTCGGTCGCTGCTTAGTCCCTTTCGGTTTCTGCCCGATTGGCTCGCTCCTCTTCTCGTGCAGCTCTCTCCTCTGCCTCTCGTAGACGTTGAAGCAACTTTTCCGTGTCCGTCGGAGCACTTATGGTATCATCCGAGAGGGTAAAAATCGAATACTAGGTCGGCCCTAGAGAAGTAAAGTTAATTTAGTATTGATATAGGCTCTATATTAAGAGTGAAGGGGGTATAGATTACTTAATAGTGTTAGTAGTATCGTGTTGCCTGTATTAACACGTCATGACTTAGCTATAAGAGTTGTTCCTCTAGCGACTGTAGATTCATATAGGTAATATATGAATATATAGGGTCCTGATTTTATAGAGCCTGATAGTCTATTTAAAGAAGGGTGGAAGGTTGATAGTTAGTGCTTATAATCGGTTTCTTGTGATGTGACTAAGGGAATAATATAAATGAATAACACTAGGCATAAGGAATCCAGGAACTCTGCAGCGTGTATATTAGGCTTAGGCAGGTACCGCGGAAAACTTTAGACCTATAAGCGTGATCGGTCCGACTATTAATCCGGCTACCTCTAGCAGATTAATCACATCCGACCTATATATCTAGGTGATTAAAAAAATATGCTTTATGATTAGTTAGGTTAGATGCTCATTATGCTTATACTCTTTTAAAAATAATGCTTTGCTAGATGATACTTTAAGAGACTACGTTTTAGATAGATTAACCTAGCTAACCTAGACTAGTAATATTATTAACCTCTATATAAAGCGAGGAGAGTTAGTTTATAAAACTATAGATTATTTTAAGATTTACTAGTTCTAGGCGCCTCTTAGTAATCAGCTCCGAGAGGGATAGTATGTTCCTAGTAATATATAGCTAGTAGTATATTATCACCTCCTACGTTAAGATAAGGTATCTAATTAGTAATATAATATAATTAGGGATATATAAATATAAAGCTACCTTAATACTAGAATCTAGAAGCGCCTATATAAGTTTCTACCTGATGCTTATCCTTAATTAGTAACTAGAATATATTGAAATAGATCTTATAGGAGACTACTCCCTAGTGGGCTAGCTAATACTGAAGCTAATATTTAGTACTATTTATTACTAACTTATTTACTCTTAAATAAACTAACTAACCTTATAAATCCTATAGGAAATAAATAGTATTTAATTATTTACTTAGATTAGGCTAGCACTATTAAGCGGTTATTAGGTATATAATATTTTAGTATTACTATATTAGTAATATAATAAGGTAGATCTACTTTAGAATAAATTAAAGAATTTAAATATTAAAATGCTTTTAAATTATACTATAGCTAAAGCTAGAGTAGTATCTCTATAGAGCTAAACTAACTTATTATTATAATAGTATAAATTACTTATTCTTAATATAGTAAACTACCCTATAAGTATATTTATAGTAGTTTAGAAGACTTTAGCTAATACTAAGGCTATAGATAATCTTATATATATAAGTATAATCTTAGTTATAGTTAAGCTAAACTACATTAATAAGCGCCTTAATAGTAGTAGTGCCTATAATTAGAGATATATAGCCTTTTTACGCTAGGTATATCTAGATAAATAACATAAGATAGTAGTACTCTTTAATCTTATATAGAGTAGTATTTAATACCTTAGCTATATAAATAGCTTAATATTACCCTAGATAGGATATTAATTTTAGTTAGATAAGAGGATATAGTATAACTTACTAATAGTTTTTCCTAATAAGATCCTATTATTAATAAGAGTAAGCTATAGGATAGTATCACCTATTAAAGTAAGTCTCTTATTTCCTTATTATTTCTTATTATTTATTAAGGGCTTAGTATTAGCCCCTACTACTATAAGAGCTTCCTCTAGTAATTTAGGATTTTAAAACTTATGCTAAATAATTCACTCTATAACTTATTAGCCTTATATTGTGGCGGGGATAGAAGACACCTAGCTTAAGGAAGAAATTATAAATAAATCTTCTACTAATTTATTAGAGGACCTTATATTTTAAGAACTATATTAATATAGCTAGATGCTCTTAAGCAATTATACTATAATTCTCCTATACCTATCGATCAAGTATTCACTATAGATCACCCCTTATCTTTCAATAGGAGTTTTAATATAGCTATAGTGTTTACATGCTTATTAAAGCTAAGGCTAGATCAGTATCTCTAAGTTATATATTATAATATTAGATGTAAACGCTATTATATTACTTAGATAGTGGTTTTAATAGGCCTAACTTATAGGGAAAACTTAAACTTTAAATAAAGGCCTAATATAGTAACCTTAAATTAATTAAATTAGTAATATTTACTAGGCTTTTACTCTATAGCCCTATATTATCTAGGGAATAATAATATTATAATTTAAAAGAATTATATTCCCTTTCCTATTTAGTATATTATAAAAGCTATATAATATAATAGGTAATACTATTAAGACTAACATAATACCTTAGTAAAACCTTAATTATCTATATTCTATTTAAAGTTTATCTCCCGCTCTTCTATAAAGTTCTAGAGGTATAGGGTGCTAGGTAAAATAAAGGTTATTTATCACTATATTATTTATATTTAATCTAAACTAGTTAACTATTTATAGATAGTAATATTACCTTCCCTATATTTACTAGCTTATAGAATATTCTACTAACCTATTCTTCTAACTTTAGGTTAGCATTAATAATAATTATCAGGCTTTTATAATATATAATCTTATTATTTAGCTTACCTAGATATTATAGTAAGTTATAGCTAATTCTACGTTAGTATCACGCCCCTAAGAAAAACACTAATTTAGGACGCTTAGTTTAATTTAAAGTTAAATCTATTAGTTTATTATAGGTGGTGATAGATTAAAAGGCAGAATCACTATTAATAATTACTATAAGATCTAGTATTCTTAATAAACTATAATTAAGATAGTATTAGTATATACTTTTATAAATCTATAGTAATCCTTTATAAAACTTAATGCTTAGTAGTTAATTAGTATTAAACTTAATGCTAGAATATAGATTAATATATTATCTACTTAAAATTTATATTTTAATTCTAGATATATTTAATATATATATCTTCTATAAGCCTATAATAATATTATAAATAGTAATTATAGTATCGCTTTAGGTTTTACCTAATTCTTATTAGGTTATTATTAAATATAAGGACTCTAGCTAGTTATTAGGTAGACTATATAGTATATACTAGGGTATAATAGGTAAGTAGTGATCTTAAGAGTAGGTATAGAAGAGGTAAAACCTTTAGAGGTGGATTCTTAATAATAATAAATAAATCTATAAATCTATATTAATAGGCTAAATATATATAATATTAGATAATAATCTATAGTAGCTTACTAAGTATAAATTTACTTACCTCTATAGTAGATAAAGCTCTTCCTTAAGAAGACTAAAATTATTTACCTTTAAATAAGAATAAAGGAAGTATTTTATTAAGTTTCCCCTTAGCTACTAGCTTATCTATTAATTACTATAGTAGAGGTTTTATATAATATATACTTTTTATAATATACTATATACCTATATTTTAGTATAGTATATTTATTTAAAATAATCTCACACTAGCTAAGCTTTAGCTTTATAGTAAATATAGTATTATAGATATAATAAGTTTTATTAGATTATATAATTATTTATATAGTATATTATTAGTGTAACTCTTAAAGCTACTACTAATATTAGTGGGATAGCGCTTAGAATTAGTCCTAACTATAATAATAAGTAAGAATAATAAAGAGGGCTAAACCCCTTAGCTATATTATACTAATCGCTGTCTTACGCCTATTCCCGGCCGCGGAGTTATACTATAATAATATTTATTAATAAGGTTAAATAATATTAAGAGTATTACTAAGTATAATATAAATGAGAGTAATAAAATAATATCGCTAATAATATTTATTATATATTATACTCCTACTTTATCTCTTTAACTAATAATCCTTAGAATCTGGATTATGCTTTACCTTTTAATTCTATGCTTACTCCTAGCTCTTAGTTTATTATTTATACCTAAAACTTAGGTAAATAATATCTATTAGTTATAGGCGGTAAGTTATATTTATAGGAAAAGCTTTACTCTTAGGTAGGGTTTTAATAGTACTATAAGAGTATAAAGGATTAGTTTAGATTCTATTAATTTATAATAGGGCAATATCTTAGGCACTATAAGGAAAATTATATTATAAAAGCTCTTAAATATATAGAGATAGAGTATATTATAATCTTATATTAGCTAAAGAGAGGATATTACTTACTAGTCTTTTATAATAATATAAATAATATATAAGGATTATAAATAGTATTATAATAGTTAAAGTCTAATAAGGATAGGAACTTACTACTATTTAATAGTAGGCACTTCAGAATAATAGAATAACTAATAAGCCCTTTAAACTATTAATATAAAACCATTTATTAGTCTATTTATTATTAGAGTTCCTTATAGCCTGATTACTACTTGTCTTTAGCCTTATTAAGTAACTAACCTGAAGGCTTCCTTGAGATCGCCTTTATAGAAATTCATTGCTAAATTATTCATAGATTCCTGGCCAAGGAAGGTGCTCTTCTTCCTTCAATTTAATAATAAGATCGTCCTCCTCTTAGGTGAAGATATAACTAGCTGAGCTTCGCAGAGTTCGGCTTAAATTCTCTTCTATATGAGATTTGGATCTACTGCTGTTTTAGGAACCTAGTGAATGGTCACTACTATATAACTCCTAACTAAACTCTAGTTATAAGGTCACCTTACTATTTATAGTTAGGTGTTTAAGTGTGGCCCCTTATAGAGGCCACCTAAATATAAATATCCTCATACTAGTTAATTAAGATTACTATAGTATCTATATACTAGCCTATTAGGCCGGTTTTTTATCATAAAACCACGTGATTATATGTTAAGGGTACCACGTGCGGTAGCATGTGGTTCTTAATATTTCCCCTGAGCTAGGGGCAGACCTTCTTTTGGACCTCTTTGTGCTATATCTTATATCTAGAATACGCCTATTAGGAGTAATTTATCCTTCTTAACTCTAGATCCTTAGTTTTTACTAGTATTTCCTTACTCCCTGTACTAGTTAGGGCGCACTAGTTAGGATAGATTATTAGTTAAAAAAGGAGCGCCCTATTTATCTATTTATTTTATAAATAGTCCTAGCCGCATAACAGACTATAGTTATACAGCAACATAGAAAGTAAACCTAAGTCAGAAACATATAAAAGATCAGTTAGTGAAAGTGTTTCTTTGAAATTTAGATTAGATTAACGTTCTTTTAATAAATCACGTTTATCTGCTTGCTTCTTAAAGGGATTTAGGTAGGATTTTCTTCTCTTCTAGATGCTAAATAAATATTATTATTATTATTAGAAAAGAGTATGTAATAGGAAATTAAATATCACTTCTTTAATAAACTTACGTAGAAAGCCTTAACCTTAGGATATACTATAACCTTATTTAGATTAAAGTTTAAAACTTATAATCCCTTTATACTTATTATATATAGAGTGCGATGTAAGCTTAGCTAGTCTTAAATACATGGTTAAGATCTACCTTAATATAGTCTAGTGTTTAACCCTGTGCTTTATATATACTAAGCGCCTATATAAGGAGAAGAGGGACTTAAATACGTATTACCAGCTTCTTAATAACCTAGCTGTCTACCACCTATAGTTCGGGCACCTATCGCTTAATAGCCTATTCCATAGGCTCGTAAAGGTGAACCTAGGTGCTACTATCTCACATTGCAAAACGGACCACTGGGTAGAGGGGTAAGCGTTCGTCTATCATCTCATCGAACGCACATAGGTAAGCGTCTGGCCGATTAGCCGAGCGGGAGCTTACCATCTCCAAAGTCGAGTCAGCGACGTCATCGTCGATGACGTCCGGCACCTAGGCTAAGTGTGAGCCGCGGCTGAGATCTTCAATTGGCAGGCGACCTCACCAGCGGGTCGTCCGGTAGAGTGGCCATTTTGAAGTCGACGATGAAGGATTCAACAGTCAAGGCGCAAGATGGCTAGTGCCGCGGCGAAGCTTTCGCGATATGTACGCTATCTCGATGTTTCTCTGGAATGAAGAAAAGGCCGCTTTCTTTGTGCGGGGTAGATCCATGGACCTGTAAGGAACAACTCGTGGGGCACTTTTCGATTAATGAAAACCGAGGTTCGTTAAACTCCTTGTATCAATACCTATACTATAGGCCAAAAGCAATAAGAAGAAAAGTAAATAGTATTATTCCTTGATGGACATGGAGTCATTTATTGTCAAAGATATTTACCGACATGTCCAAAGGTATAGGGTAGTTAAGACTAACGCCACTCCCTGTGGCTCATGCATGTCGTACAAAGGCTGCTCATTCCTATGGTGGCTCATTTAATACTGACGTAATCTCGAATCGTGGCTCGGTGATGTGGTTACGCTGGCTTACAAGAGCAACTAATCGGCTAGTTCAAAGAGGCCATCAAATAAGTTGCCGAGACGATGCCGATGTCTATGTTCTTGTGCGCCGGAAATCTAAACATTATGAATATAACTCTGCTGTATATTCATTATTTCCGACCGCTATCGATGACCTAGTAAGTCACATGCTGGGAGGCCTTATCATCACTAACCACATAAAAGGGAGTTATATCCAGTCCCTATCAGCCAATCATTTCACAGATGTGGGGTATATGTCGGTTACTCCTCGAAGTCAGCGTCTCTTGGTCCAATCTCCGATATTTATCCGAGATATGGAGATACCCTTTTCTGATCAATTAATGGACACTCTGCCAACTTAATCATCCTCACCACAAAGCGACACTCCCATTGTACCCAATGTCTGATCCAGAGATTGTACGACTTCGACGTGAGAACGAAGAGCTCAGACGCGAGAAGGAGGCAGCGGAGGCGCGAGAGGAAAAAGAGCGGCGCGAGAAGGAGGCGGCGGAGGCGCGAGAAGACAAAGAGCGACGCGAGAAGGAGGAGCTCGCACGCGAAAACCAGCCGACTACACTGGTTGAATATCTACGGAACTGCCATACCTATATCTACCAGAACTTCAAGCTTGCCGACAAGTCCGTATCCTCAACGGGGTCAAGGGTTGATGGCAAGTTCTATCCTATGCCCCGACTGGCCGGGTAGTCCCCTTGCGGTCGAGGTCATCATGTGGGACCCCGGCGTTGCCTCGCCGGGATTACGGCCTCATCAGTACCCCGTTCCAACCCCTGACCCTCGACGGTCAAGTCACCGACTCATGAAAGACTCTAATACTACCTTGCCTCTTAATATACGCGGTAGCAGGCTCATGGGCGTGCCTCAAGTCAGGTGTGTCAGCGAGATATCCAGATCTGATGTCGAACGGAGTCACCAGGCTTTGCAACCGACAATCGACGACGTTCCAAGCAATGAACCTGTAGAAACTATCACTGTGCCTGAACCTCAGCATGTTCTCCGCGCTAGTCTCAATCACAGATAGGCGATTCTGTGAACTCGACTTCAAGCTGAGATCAACGAGAGTCTATTTGTAATCATTGTAGGATTGTCCAATCACCTCCATGGGATGTTCATCATTACGGGGCAGACAATTAATCAGCAACTCGTTATCTCCGTCACCCCCACGTAGTATAAGACGTCTTGAATATTGCCAAATCTTGATGCATTTGGTACTGAATGTAGGTACAAACTAGCTCAAATCAGACGAAGCCTCCTAAAATGAAGCAATGGGTGACACTGATGGATGGAATCGATGGATTCCACATACAAGAAGTTCCGGAGCCTGTCGACCTCAAAGAAGATGAGGTCCTTGTCAGGATCAATGCGGTAGCTGTCAACCACAGAGATGTCAAAAGTATGTTGGCAATTACACCTAGTCTTATAGATGATGCTAATGGCTCCCTCCTATAGTCATTAATGGTGATTTCAAAGGACGTTATGCGGCTCCCGCCAGCCCGATGGTGCCAACATCAGACGCCAGTGGCACAATCGTCAAAGTGGGCGGGCCGGTGTCAGCAACAAAATGGCAAGAAGGGGATCGCGTCCTCGGGCTTGTGCGCCCAACCCATTTGACGGGCCCCACGCGTTCCGAACATCATGCTCTGGGCCTCGGATTTCCTCAATCGGGAGTCCTAGTTGAGTACCGGGTATTTTCAGCCTCCGGTCTGGTACAGATACCGCATAAATTGAGCTTCGAAGAGGCAGCAACACTTCCCATTGCAGCTACTACTGCATGGATGGCATTGAATTGGAATCGGCCCATTGATAAACCTGTACGAGGGCCTCAGACTACTGTGTTGTTGCAAGGTACTGGGGGTGTGACTATCCACGCTTTGCAGCAAGCAACAGCGTTTGGATTGACTAGTAAGCCTTCACTGCAAGTAATGCTTTTTCTAGGGAGCTAATCTGTAAAATTATAGCTATTGTCACATCTTCATCGGATGAAAAGCTGCTAAAAGCGCAAGAACTTGGGGCAACGTACACAGTCAACTACAAGAAAATTCCGGACTGGGCGGATGAGGTACTAAAACTGACCCAAGGAAAAGGCGCCGACATTATCGTCGAAACTGGAGGACCTGAAACTATGCCGCAAAGCGTCCGAGCTGTAGCTGAAGGTGGGATCATCAGTGCTGTGGGCGTTCTGACAGGAATGACCGAGGACAAGCCGCAGCCGGCGGTAGGACTGAGCTTGATCAACCGGAACGCGGCACTGAAAGGGATCAACATCGGCCCCAGGGACCGTGTAGAAGAGATGATGAGGCTGTATGAACAAAAGGAGATACATCCCATTATCGATCGTGTTTTTGGGTTTGACGAGGCCAGGGACGCAATAACATACGTAAAAGAGGGATCTCATTTTGGCAAGGTGGTGATCAGAGTCAACGAGGATTAATAGCGACCCAGTCCACCTTAGTTTGGGTGTTGACCTTGTTAAATGTCTCTAGTCTATACTCTACATGTATGCATTTGCCTATTTCCTAGCCGGATCATATTGTCCCTCGACATGCTTTAAGGAGTTATCTGCTCAACGTTGGAAAGCTTCAAGCGTACGTCTGACATAACTAGTGTCTATATGTAAAGTGTTTGTATTTGTATAATATCACCTAAAGATTGCTTTGTGCAGGCAACCCGAATCCAACAAAAGTGATAGCCCAGCCAAGATACTTGATCCTGTTGATAAAGGTTACTAAATCTAAGGGGCAATATTATTCATAAAGCATTCCCATATGCATGAGGAGTTTTATAGTGGTTTCACACAATTGAACCCATCTTGTAAGCTGTGGTGGTCTTTTCAGTTAACACAGCTCAGCTCTCTCCGTCTGATTGGGCGCAGTGTCAGCGGGTGAGAGACGTCATGAGCAAGGCAGCAACCAATCTGGACACATGCATGAGTGAGGCGGGGCGCTTTCCCAAACAAATCAGAAGCGAACAAGGCAGATTCGGGGCGGTGCCAGCTCAGCCGCAGCCTCAGCTGTCATGCCGTCCATCTATTTTTTCCGTTACCCCTCTTCAATACGGCAGTGGTTAAGAAGACACACCAAGTCACCAACTGATTTCCCTGACAGCTTTCCTGCTCTGCGGGTTTCTTTGTGTACTAATAACTGGCACTCTGCTCGCCAGTTGCTCTTGGCTTTCTCCTCAAGCGCTGCATCTCCGCCACTCCGCGACTCCGCCAACTCCATGAGGATGTGGGGAGACTCTTGCTAGGTCGGTGGAGGTATATCCAGCTTATTCCGCTGGATATGTCATATCCCAACGGGCATGGCGGGTTTCCAGGCCCTCAACCTTCTGGATGAGGGTCTCCAAAAAGGCCTTGCCGAATCCAACCAAGGGAAGGGCGAGACCTTCTTTTCGGCTTGCAGCTTTTGCAATATGTGGTATGTCACACTTGTCTCCGATGGATAGCGAGAGAGACGTGGCTGCTAACATTTCTCTGTATCTCTCAGGGCATTACGACGTTTGCATGGAACTTCGTTATGTTCCTCGGATCGTTCACCTGCATGGGCTTTGGTCTCGGAATCGTGGGCATTATTGACGTCGTTCTCGCGTCATTGCTCACGGTTGGAGTGGCTAAAGTGTCTTCACACCTTCCAGAGAGCTCGTTTTCCTGCACTCTCGACGATAACGGCTCCAGCAACCCAGCCTACACTGGAGATTTCTGCCGCAGCATGTTCCAGGAAAAGGTTACTGTCACCATTGTCGTGTATGTATACTAGTAAAGTTTATTCATTAGTTATACTAGTATCTAATAACCTCCTTTAGATAATAAAGTAGCTATTTATTTATTTAGGGTTTAAAGTCTAATTTTAGATGAAATAGTAATATAATCTAAATTCTACGACTAAATCCTTGTTTAAGGGTAGCTAATAATAGTGTGAGGTAGAATAGTCTTTATCTATTGGCTCTTACTCCGAAATAGCCCATTAAAGGATAGGAGGGTTAATTTATATTTTAGCCACTAAATGTTCATCCTAAATAGGCTTTAGGGTATATACTAAACCTCTAGTTTATATATATATAGCGTGCTACTTCTTATTATCCAGGCCTCTAATAATAAATAATAAGATGGTTATATAATTAGTATAGTCTGATAATTTAAAAGAAGCTACTCAGCATTAACTTACGGCTCAAAAGACACTAAACTCAACCCTCTCTCTACCAATTGAATTATAAGTAATAATCGGCAAGAATCTTCATGGACCCCCTTTGGTAAACGTAGTGCGAACTAGCTTGTAAGTGGATAAGTCCACGAGGCTTTACGCATAGTATACCTTTATCTGGTCCTGTTTTCTTGATGATCAGGACTTTTTAAAGGCTAATACGGCTATATAGAACGAGGGTAATTTCTTTATTCTTAGCTATGGTCTTTGGTGTCTCTATGAGGAAGTATTTTAGCAATCTAAACCTATTTCTAAAGCAATACATCTTCTACTATCCTCATTTCCAAAGGACCAATCTCTTTCTAGTATATTAAATAAGAGCCTTGAATTTTCAGATTTATATATCTCCTTAGAATAAAAAAATATAGACTTTTATGATAGACTTATAGTTGATGATATTGGGAAATACTTGAAAAATGATAATGGAAGGCTATGGATATCTATTATATACTTTAAGGATAAGAGCTGGGATATAAAGGATGTAAATGTAAAGTTTGTCTATTACTACGAAGAGAAGGTATCTAGTTAATATAAATACTCCTTCGAGATAATAAATTTAAGATGATGGGCGCTATGGCGATTAAGCGATCGGAAGACAATATGCCTGGAGGAATGGGTTGAGAATGATGTGCAAAGGCCACGGAGACTATAGCATCTGGATATAAGATCAGGCGGCTATATAGTTGATGACGAGTCTTGGTGGAGAGACTTAATTGCGTCTACGAAGCTAAACGGTAGATGGCGGAGTGTGTTTAGCAGTAATCAAGGCTGGTGGGAGTTTATATGTAAGGGGCTTAAGTCGGACTAGTAGTGCTTCATATAAACTAAGAAAGACATAAATAAGCTGAGATATAAGAAATAACGCGATTTCTTAACTTTATATATAAGAGTAGATATTTATAGATGGCTTAGGAAGCATATACACACTTAATCTTCTTTTATGGTATTGAAGCGGGGAGAGAGGAAGCTGTACACACATATAACACCCACAACTACAATAACAAAGGCATGTGGCACACAGCGGTTATCGCGTTAGTTGACAGCTTCATCACCCGCATTGTGATTCATCGTACGAAGACCTTCCTCGTCTTAAGCGATTAAGTGGATTGAGAAGAGAGGGAGAAATAGTAAAATCTCAGCTTAGTCTACTACTATGTACGTGATTGTGTTAATAGGTTTAAATAGCAGTCTATAATAGTTATTAATAAATAAAGTAACTCTTACTTATAATTAAGAATGTATAAATCTATATAAAAACTCTATCTAGGTATTAACCTTGTGACGGTTGGATGACTTACACTGGACTGGGTCTAGGGTAGGTCAAGGATGTAACCAATCAGAGATGTTCTGAGTGGGCGATCAGGTTGTCTTGGTGCTGTGCGAGTCACTGCTGATGTGCGAGCACTGAGGAGCTAGTTTCAATGAAAGCGGTAGCGATGGTATTGATAACTGTCTAAAGTAATGTTTCTATCTAAGAAATGAATGTGTATATATACTAAGTTGATATGCTTGATATGAGACATATCAATGGTGAGCGGTAGGTGGCATGGTTGATATGTAGCATATCGACCATATCACGTTTCTGCACGTGACTAGGCATGATGACTAAGGAAACTGCTTGTGTGACGCAGGGGTAGGTTCGTAACAAACCTAAGCACTAAGTACTAGTACTAGCGAAATTTAGAACTTCCTATTAAAAATTTTTAATAATAAATTTATGCTCGCACTGCAACTATACTAGCCCCTTAAGCTAGTAGAACAGCTAGTGGAAATCACGAGATAGCGTCGTTTCATTCATAAAAGGTGCCCCTAATATACTCGCTATTATCGTACTATATTACCTAGTTTCCAGCAAATTAGAGCAAGTATTAATCCCATGATTTACTCGATCTATTTACTAAGATGCCTTTAAATCTGCCTTGCTAGCTTTAATCTCTACTTTAAAAAGATCCTCCTTCGCTCGTATAATTTCCTTCCCTATAATAATATAATTTACCTTTTCTTCCTTTCCTATACCTAATATCTAGCCTTTAAAAACACGCTTAAAAACACGCTTCTTGGCGAGCTTGGGGTTCTTCATGCAGACCCAGCGGCGCTAATGTAAATTGGCTTGATCTTTGGATTGACAGCGGCTGCAGTGAGATGCGCATGATTCGACCGAATCTGGCAGGAAAGGCCTCAAGGCAACAAAATTGCGGGCATATGAGACCATGGCCAGGATATGGACAATGGACCTACCCCTTTACACAGCCAGCGATGACGTGTTCCGACTTGGCCGGAACATCGTGTTAACAAAGCGTGGCATCCTTCGACAGGGAGCACGTCAGATGGGCCTGCCGAGGAGGCCACGAAATCAAAGACGAGGGGTTCCGCGGTACCCGACAACGTCAACTACCCGACTCCTCATTAAGAAGGCTAGAGTTTCTATCAGAGAACTTCTAGTACGAGCCAGATTACCGGATTAGGTAGCCCCTGAGTGTCTACTTTGCCCATGGTCGGTGGTCAACCTCATTTAGAAGTCGTTAGCTTTTGGATGTGGTACGGCTAGTGGTTTTACGAAAGAGGTAATTCCACAACAGGAAGAACCAAGGCCAGATGAGAACCCCCAGGTCTTGCCTATAGCTCCATTTCTATAAGAAGCAACTCTTCCCCAATAATTCCAATAGAAAGACACTTATGAGATCCTTAGATATCCTTCATTTGTGTATTTCTTATTATATCCATCTTCTGCTACAATAAGTTCCCTTAGCCATGGCTATCCAATTCCAGAGCTATAATCCTACTACGAGAAAGTTCAACTCAGGGCCCCAGTTCCAACCGACTAGCCGGAGCTACGGAAATCCGGACGAGAGAACAAGCACGGAGGCTGCTATGAATGAAAATCCCGATCGGGAGAACAGCCAAGGGCCAGCTGCACTCCCCGTGGCATTACCTCAATCCCAAGATCGACCAAGCTCTCCAAGGGTGGATTCTTCAATGGCCGCACCTGCTTCTCCAAATGATGTTGCTAGGCAGGATGGGGCAGTCCAAAACATTGTCCATCAACAGGTCATTCAGTCGGACAAGGCCCCGGGGCCCCTACGAGCAAGACAAGAAGACTTGCACGGTGCACCAAACCTCGCAAAAGATGCCGACCAAGCTACAAGCAGCACTCCACATCATGAGGCCCTGGATCCAGCGTTAAGGGGCGTGGATGCTGACCAACACAGCCCTGTACCGATGTCTCTCGCGAACGCTCAGTCCTGGGCCTCCGAGCGTCATACACTCCAAAGACGTCACTCGGTATTATCATCAAGCCAGTGTGAGGACAATAAGCACAGTAAGTAAAGCCCTCCACTAACAAGTTCGGCCTACTAACGCAATATAGTTACAAATACGACTGGCGAAGTCATGGCATCCCAAGATACTGATATCTGTGATGGTGTATTAGCTACAACAAAGACTACTCCGCCGGAACAAATCCAACCCGCCACCAAGGTCCCCGACGGTGAGATAGAATATGAGATCGATGGGGAGCGAGAACTAGAAGGAAAGGAATTCATTGATGGCGTCCTACATTATATGGTTCCCTGGAAATCAACCCTTGTTCCAGCTAGTGATATGCGGAATTGCAAAGAGCTGATTGACAGGTTTGAGGCCAAGTATGGGACTCAGATTGCTAAGTCAGTGAAAGGGGCCAGGGTTGCGAAGAAGGGTGCCAAGAGTGGGAAGTTAAGCACTCGCCGTCGAGGTCGGCCCCGCAAGCAAATAGTGCAAGAGTTAAGCCAGTACATGGGTTTCACACATTTGGTTTTCTTTGTTTCAATCGTGTTCAAAGGGTTAGCGGAAAAGGTGTCTGTTGTTTTCTCTAAAGAGTTATTAATATATAACTCTAGATATACTAGCCTCAATAGCCATGGCTTAAGGGGCTAGGCTATAGATAATAAAAAACGCTACTCTAAGTTAAGAGTACCTAACTCCCTATATAAGTTCCCTATATATACTATAGAAGTACTACTTATATAAATAGAGATTGCCCTATTTATAGCCTACCTTACTTTAGCTATCTTACTATACCTATCTACTATCTAGCTATATTTAGTAAACTTATCTCTCTTTACTTCTAGTAGAGAAATAGATAATATATAGAACTTATAAGGCCTAGTAGAGAGGCTTATTTAAATCTACCTTACCCCTTATATATAGATATCCTATAGTTTACTAGTATAGATAAAGAAAGGAGTATAGCTATAGAGTAAGTACTATTAAGGGATATATATTATAATAGGATAATAGATATAGTAGATTAGGATTAAAAAAATACCCTCTCCCCTTATTTAAGGGGAATAAGTTAGTAAAGTACTACCTATAATTATAGTATACCTTAGGGGAAGCCTTAATACTATACTATCTATCTACTAAGAAATAGTATAGAGGCTATAATCCTAAACCTACCTATAATTAACTAGCCTTTATTTTAGATATATAAGATAGGCTCCTTTAACTAGTTTATACTCTCTACTCTAGCCCCTAATTCTATATCCCTAGTTCCTAATATAGCTATTTATTAGCTAGTATATAATCTTATATTAGTAAGGGTAATTAATAAAGAGACTAAGGCGTTTAGAGCTATCTTTTCTATATATACTACCTTAAATATCTTAATAATTTAAACCCTTCCTTTCTCTATACTTCTTCTCTTCTATTATTTATCTATATTTCCTTTTATTATATAGTCTTAGTTAGCTATTAATATACTATTTCTATTCACTCTACTATATAACCTTCTTAACTAACTTAAAAGGAACTATAAGCTATTAAGTATTAAGAGGACCTAGGAAGTCTACGCTTAAACTATTATCTCCTAGTTTAATAAATATAATAAGGCTATTCTATAATAAGGCTTAGAAGCTATTACTTTTCTATTATATCTCTTTCTTAAATAGTAACTAGATTATATTTTTAGCCTACTAATAATATAACTTAAAAAGATAATAGAGTAAGTATAATACCTTAGGTTATCTTAAATAAGTGATCTATAGAGGTGGAAAGCTAATAATAGTCTAGACTTTATATCTTATATTAAGTATATAATAATTATAATAAACTATAAACTTAGGCTTAGTCTAAATATAACTCTAGATAAGATTAATAAGGTCCTTAATTAGATTACTACCTTATTACTATTCTTATTTATAGTTCTAAAAGAGAGGATTAAATAGAAATATAGCTAATTAATCTAAAGGGATAATTTGCTTTTAAGATTATTCTAGAGACTATATAGTTCTAAGGCTAAGTAGATAATTTATATATTATTAAAGAACTATAGTTTAGCTTAAGTCCTAGAAATACTAATAATAAGTGAATTTTATTTCCTCCTACTTAACCTCCTTTAGTTCTAAAGCTTAATTTATACTACTATTAACCTCTTAAGCGCCTTAATAATTAAGTATATACTTATTTAACTAATAATAGATACTTATAATAGACTTAGGGAGGCTACTTACTAGGAGCTTAAGCTATAAGTTAGGATAATAACTACCTAATTAATATATAATAAGGCTAGAAGTATTAGATATTACTACTAACTAGCTAGCACTAAATAAATAAGTATAAAGTATAAGTATAATAAAGAATATTATTAAATTTATATTATTTAGACTAAATCTAGAACCTATATAAAGATTTTCTTAAAGAGTAGAAGAGACTTAACTATTAACTATATAGGAATCTATTACTTACTATAGGATAGCCTTAGACTTAATATAATAGAATATAAGATTAAGAAGTAGTATATATTAGAGGGTGAGCTATTAGTATAGAATAATAATTATAGGAGAATTAAGCCTTTCTATAAAATTTATAAATATATAAAGTAATTAGGATAACTACTTAGTACTACTTAAGATTTACCTATTAACTTAAGTAAGTATCTTATAATTATATTTTATAATATTCTATTACTAGATAATATACTCTATATTAAAGATAGCTATAAGATATAGAGATAATTACTTTAATCTCTAGTTCACTATATTCTAGGCTATACTAATATTAGATCCTATAAGATAGTTAAATTCTTATTATTTACTACTACTAAATAGCTTAATAAAATATTTACTTAAGCTATTATATAATAGTAGGAAGGCCTTATATTAAAAGGTTATAATAACTTATACTTCTTATTTAATATAAGTAAATTATTTATTAAGCTAAAAAAGGATTATATTCTAGGCCTTAGAGATACTATTAACTTTATTATTATTAGGGGAAGCTATAATATAAATAATAAGTAGGAGCTTAGAATTAGGAAGCTATAGTGGATAGCATTCTATATTATATATATAGAAAATAAAAATGAGCTGGGATATTCTAATTCTAAGCCGAGGTTTCGCATTGTCGATGTGGTCAACAGGCACAGTATCTCGAAAGATGACATCGTATACCTCAATCGACATGGATATTTCGGACGAGCACCGTTCGTCACGTCTATGCCGGAGTTCGACATTGTATTTGAGCCCGGACGGAAGCTGCAGCCAGCCGAGCTATTCAAATATCCGTTTACGGTGGAAGTGGTCGGCGCTGGCTTCGACAAACCTGCGAATGCTGCGCATTTTACTCTGCGATTTCCACGAGTGCTTAAAGTTCATGAAGACCGCTCGTTCAAGGATGTCATTAGCTTTGCGGAGCTGCAGGAGATAGCCACGAAGTGCCAAGGAACACCTGATGATCTACGAAGAGAAGAGGAAAGTTGGCTTCGGAGATTGCGAACCGGCGGGCATCTGGGCGGAAGATCGAGGAAGTCTCGCAGCGGCAGTTTATCTTCACCCGCCAATGGTTACGTAAACAAGCAAGGCACGTCGGATCGGGATGAGGGAACAACTACTAGATCCCTGCATCAAGGTAATACTTCCTTCCGCTCGCTAAAGCGGAAGATTTCCCCAGAGGAGGTCTTGGCTGGCAGCTCAATTCTCAAGCGAGCAAAGCAAGATTGATGTCAGGGATGTAATAGAGAATTGCCTATAACAGGAATGAGATGACCCGTCGCAAGAAATATACACTTTACTTACGCCGCCTTAAAAACATATTAAGATGGTCTGTACTCTTCCTCATGAACTCGCGCTAGTTCAAATGCTGCGATCTTCCTCGGGTTCAACCCGTAGAGCTCTTGAAAACTCATGATCATGGGGTGCCACAAATCCGGATCAATACGGTTCTTGTGACCAGCCATTCTGATGTTTTCTTCCACGTGGGTCCGGAGGACCTTAACCTCCAAGGCAATGAAGCCCTTAGCGTCGATATCCTGGCACATTTCGTTACTCGATGAGTGGGGATAGGCAAAGACAGCATTCTGAGGAAAAGAGAGCTATGAGAACAGCGATAAATTTACACTGTTCGTTTGATGGAATGTTAGAATGAAAGGCCTTGAAAGATCTGATAGGGCGTATCGAAAACTAGGGTATTAGAGAGATAGGCATGCTGTTAGGGCAACTTATGTATTGCGGACGCGTTGCAATGTCTAAAAAGGAGGAGGATGTCCTCCGCTATATAACATAACAAGCAGGCAGCATCTGGGATTTTCAGTTTCCAAGTATCTGTCGGCGGTCGTGGCTTGGCACTAATTGTTGTGATGGAGGCGGACCCACCCCACCACCCGCTCACAACTTAGGGAGCTTCCCGTCCCATTCCAGGTGCAAAAGCTCACTCTCGCATCACTTCTCGGCCCCTCCTCTCAGCCGAGGCATTCGAGGCCTCATCTGGCAAGTATCAATTCGCATCATTAGCCTGTAACAATACCGCGAGGCTATTGCCACGCTGAAAAAAGTTGCTGTAGTTACTCGTCTAATCATACGGCAAAAATATATCTTAAAGCGGGCGGCAAGGAATTGTGGTCTTCAAATAGTACCAACTGAAGCTACATTCACTTAATTAACCAACCAAAAGCTGAACTTGTGCCGAGTTTGCCGCGCAGAACCGCATGGAGGTAAGAGACCACAGCCTGACGCCTCAGATTCCATCAATACACCACCATCTTGTGCAAACGCCTCCACATGCTCGAAGGCCAAAGCAGTTGGGCATTCCTCCTTCCACATGAGTCGTATCCGCTTATTTGCAACCATCTCAACAGAGAACCCAGTCCGAAGGCTCGATTCCCAGCTCGTTGTTCTCATTCGTGAACAGCTTCTCCCTCGAGGAAGTGTCAGCCTCATCAACACTGAAATCGTCAACGAACTGAAAGTTAGTGGAGGGGAAATCTTGGTCTTGGTCTTTTCCATCTTCCAAAGCCGCGCCAGCGAGCTTGTCCGCTGTGTTTCTGATGCCATTATCCCACCAAATCTTCCGTACGCGTATACCCAAAATGAAAGGCGTAGAGGCGTCAAACCCGACAGCAGCGGCATCCTCACTCGTATAACCTGCACTGGCACCCCCAGATGCCCCCCCTTGGGGATCTGTCATACCCAACTTGCCATTGACCTTCGTAGTTTTCGCATTAGCCTTGGCCAGTTTCGCCCCAAACGCAACCTTTAGTCCCGTCACCATATATACTAGCAGCTTCTTCGTTTTCGCCACAGTAACGAACTGAGATACTGTGGGTAGCGCTAAGCTCTTTTGCATATACTCATCGTTTGGGCTGAAGTATCGCGTTTGTAGGCAGTCGACCGTGAGCGCCTCGTCATCAGATCTTTTGCGCAGGAGGCTGAGATGGCCTCCGAGACCTTCGAAGCTGAAGATCTTAGCCCAGATGCTGGCTTCGATGGCTCGAAGCTCCTTCAGTGTGCCAATTCACGCTTTCACTCTACTCCTTCCGCTTTACCTATATTAGCAGATCTGAATAACCCGAATCGAAGATAACGAAGCCTCAGCTTTAGAACTTCATCCGAATACTCTAACCACTACTGACTCCTCTTATAATAATAAATAACCCTATACTTCCAGTATATACTATACTATAGAATAGTATTAGTACCTAGTAGTTCTCGCTATTCCCTATACTTAGGATATTCCCTGAGATTAGTATTCTAGCTAATATCGCTAGACTAATAACCCTATATATAGTCCTATAGCGATTTATATAATTTTCCGTGTAGTATAGCTATACTATATATATAGGGGTTAGGCTATACGCCGAGCTACTAAAGAACCTATAGAGTATAGCGAATATAATAGTTACTATAGCGCTAGAGCTAGTGTTAAGCTAGAGCCTAAAAATCAAAAATATATATATAGCTAAGTAGAGAATTATAATATTAAAATAGCTAAGCCTATTAGCTACTAGACTAGGGATACTATAGCTAAAGATTAAGGTAGCATTAAGTATAGTAAGAATATAAGGAGATATATTATTAAAGCTATAGGAGGAGGAGTATATTATAATATATATAGGTGGGATAAGAACTACCTAATTAAGGATGAAGATAGCGGATATAGTAAGTATAAAGTATATATCCTTAAAGCCGCCCTAATTAAGGATTAAAGGAGCTTATCTATTTCGCGGGAGATATATCTTTAGAAGTAGTAAGCTAATAAGGAAGTAGAAAACACTAAGTAGGGTAAAGTAGTAGATTAATTACGTAAAACTAAGTCTTAGTGTAAGCTAATTAAAGAGAATAGGGAAGGTGATGCTACTAAAGCTGCTAGCTATTATTATAAGGCTAGTTATAAGGCTGTAATTTAGCTAGAACTAATGCCCTAAGGTAGTAATATTAGAGGTCTATAAGATAGAGGAGGTAATACTACTAAAGATACTAAAAGTAAGGAGAAATTAGTAATAGGTTTTATAGAAACTTATATATATTAAAGAAATAATAAGGCTAAAGGCTCTAGTAGATAATAATAATCTTAAACTATAACTATTAAAGATAGGTTTAATCTATAACCTACTAAAGAAGTAGAGGAATATAAAGATACTAAATATCTAACTAACCTTACTTTCTAAGTAGCTTACTAATTAGTTTTTAGAGAGGTATACTTAGAAAATACCTATTAAGTTAAGTAGTCCTAAAGCTAGAAAGAGGGTAAGCTAAGTACTAAGGATAATACTATAGGCTTTTAGGCTACGCTTAGGATATACCTTAGCTATAGATATTAATATCTATAGTATATTAATTTCTTCTATTATTAAGGTATATATATAGTATTATAAGAGGGAAAAGCTTTATAGTTTAGAGCTTAGAGGCATTAAAGTATAGAACCTAGTGTTAGAAGGAAATAATTTAAAGAAATTAGGAATTATAGAAGTTTGTGATGAATTAACCTTAGTGATTAGGTAATATATTAAAGGAAGGGCGTAGAGATATCAGCTAAGGCAAGAAATATAATACGATTGGTCGTAAGTAATTAGTCTAGCACTAGATTTAAGTAATCGCTAGTTATATATTCGTTCCGCTTTAGGTTAATTATGCCCACAGCCCTCTTCCACTGAGTTATAAAAATAGCAGTGAAAAAAAAAATTGCGCAAATAGTCCGTCGGAGGATTCTTCTTGTTCCGTCCTTAGTCTCTATAACCCCAGACCTGGCACTGAGTTCTTATGTCAGTATGAAACGCACTTTCTTCGGGCGCTGGCCGTGGATGAGACCCTTAGCATGGTGTTACATAAGGCGACATGGTGCTAGTACAATGAGCAATTTATTTGACCAATCACATAGCCAATTTTCAACTTCTGGCAACGTGCAGGCCACCTCTGATTGGTCTCCTAGCTACAGTGTGATGACAAGCTTGATTATTAACATATGCTAAATTACAAACAAAAAAATATGCGCATCTCGAATATTGAGCGGTGAGCTTTGGCTGAAACAGTGGAAGCTTGACGAAGCCCACACATCTATCAAGTTCAAATGTAGTTTCGGAGTATACGGATGTCACAAGGTCTTGCATCAACATACAGAAACCAGGGACGATGGGCAGAGGCAGAGAAGCTAGAGGTGCAAGTGATGGAGATGAGCAAGACGAAACTAGTAGCTGATCATACTTTCTACGCTGAACAACATGGACAACCTAGCTTTCACTTGCAGAAAGATGGGTTGCCAACTTTGTCACAGTCGGATTCCTAGAGTCAGCCGAGTCGGCATTGCTACCTGGACCGTCAGTGCAGCAGATCGGATTCATATGGATGTCCATGATCCCCCCAGCTCAAGGCATTCGTACAACTGGGGTTCCACAATCTCTACGTGCTTCGCGACATACCATCCAATCCATATCTGGTATTGCCTTGCCCGAAAAGCTAAGGGCTACATACTGTTATGAATAGCATCACTCCGCGCCTTATTATATCCGATAGCTATCTTCGAGCTTTGTTTTTTGCTCGGCTATTTCTCTCTATCCAATTGTATGACCAGAGGCGCTTGATTGGTCCGAAGAGGTTGTGTGTACTGTTTGGCATTGAGGCTCTGCTGACCCATCCCCCATTAAGGCTAAGGCAGAGAGAAAGATTATTACGCCCTGTGCTGGCGCTAGCGTAGTTTTCGTCGAGAATTGGGCACAAGTTTGTTTCAGGGGCCGCGAGTGAAATGCAAGACAGGTTGTCTTGCCGGCCCACCCATCGAGGCCGAAGCAAAGAGCCTGCTAGCCAATGTCTCCTTTACGTCGAATATATTTTCCTTGTGTACCCGATCGAAGACCTAGCATAGCTGAAGGTTGACAAACTACGTATTTCGCCTCAACTCTTCTTGCCCACAAACACAATGAATAGTTACTACTACTTAGATGAATTCCTCTGCATTGTAAGATAGTACGATATGAGAACGCAGATTTATATACTAGCTGAAGAAAGAAATGGAAGCAATTTCGCAGAGTTGGTGCATTTAAAAAGACTGCTAGGAATTCCAAAGACCAAGTTTGCCACCAAGAAAGGTTGCGGTATTCAGGAAAAGTGCCCATGTAAAACAAATCTTTTCATCTTTCCAGGAAACACTTGAATAACAAGGTGATTAGGTTGCCAACAACATTTTGGAACAGAAAACAGTTATTAATGCCTAGGTTGCCAGCAACCATTGGCAAAATCTGCAAACAAATAGCAGCAAAGTGCTCCGGGGCAGCCAAATGCAACTCAGCCACACATTGCGGGACAAGCCACATCGCCGGACAAGCCACAGTTGTCCGATCCACGCGAACGAGATTCCCTACATCCGATATGAAATGATTCCATGCTCGCGGTGAGTTTGCTTCAAACGGTCGCCGCGGCCAAATCCGGTTTGTGATAAACCTCTGCAACCTCGTTGAGGATATCCACAAGGTTTGCCTAGCGAAATAGCGTGACCCGTTCAGTTTCCTCGCCTACATCCAAATTTTGGGCATGTCGCCTGGATACCGTCTGGGATATGTAAGCGCGTAACAGCTCCTCGGCAGCTTTCGAATCGAGATCCGCTCCATAGATTGTGCACGCGAGGGAAACGACGGAAAACACAGTGAGCACTGCCTCCCCACCATGACGGACACATCTGACGCGAAGCGAAGATTCAGAAGTGCCACGCCCCTTTTCCACCCTGGTAACCGTAATCGAGTCGGTAGTGAATGTGAAAAGAGCATATCTCTCCTTATCCGTTCCCCAGTCTTTCACCACGCGGTTAAGATCCTGTGCTAAGTCTGTTAGTCGCTCGTCATGACATGCTGCCTCTAGGCCACGGAACTCTTTTCTTTTTTTCGCGGTAGATGAGGAAGGCCACGATCCTTTGTTTGGATTGGTGGGTCTTTTCTTTGGTGGCTTGACACAGACCACCGCCTCAACTCGGTCAATGGAGGTCGCTACCTTAAGCTGCCTTCTAGCTTCATCCTCCCTCTCCACTGCCGCTGCCGCTGCCAGGTCTGCCTCTGCCTTTTCCGCTCGTGTCTCCGCTTGTTTTCTCGACGAAATCATAAATGTCTCGTTGCTTTCCAACCCCTTTGCACGGCCCTCCGCCAAGATTTTGGCTTGCACGGCTTGTTCAGCGCGCTTCTCTGCCTCCTTTCTGGCCTGCTCTGCATCCCCAGCCCGACGTTCTGCGACGTCTCTGGCGTTGACCGCCAAGTTCCTTTCTTTCTCGAGTTATTGCGCTCGATGATGCGCGGCGGCCTCGGACTGATTGATCATGGCAACCTTTTGCAGAGCCGCTTCCTTATCCTGAAGTGCCTTCTCGACTTTTTTACTGGCCCATGTTTCTGAAATAGCCGCAATTTGTTGCGTCTCTTCTACTAGAGAAATTGCTAATCTCCTTCCATCCTCGAGCTCTCTGTTTTTTTCTTTGAGCTTGCTGTTTTCTTCTGCGGCTGATTGCAACGCCGTACAATTTTGCTGGATTTGTTCATCCTTTTCCAAGATTGCGAATTCCAACCTCTCATACCTTTCTTTGATTTCTTCTAGACGCTGAAGCGCTTCCGCGTTTTCTAACTCCAAATTCTGGAGCCGCTCTTCCATCATCATCATTGTCTCTTGACTCGCACGCTCGATGTCCCGTTTCGTTGTCATAAGAAGCTGATTGACGGCCGCTGTCAGTTCTTGCGCGCAACTGTTCACTTTGGAAACGACCTCCAAGTGACTTGGCATGCCTTGGTATCGGCTTGACTGATGGTGTACATCAGTACTCAGCGTGCTGGGTGTGCTGGTCCTCGGACCCTCCATTATAATGCGTATACAATGTCGAGCCCGTACAAGCAAACACAGCGTATAGGTCAATAGTGAGGAAAGGAACAAAATAGTCGTACAGATCGCCCAGTTCAGACAGTGAAGAATAGTGCTGGCGTCGGGGTAATCTCCCGCAAGCCGAGTAGAGAGGATGGTGACGGGAGAGTATGAAGGATAAAGAATAGTAAATCATTACGCTAGATGAGGGCGAGGGTCGAATCTCTTTTTGCATAAATGAAGGAAAGTGAACTAGGGTGAAGGAGTTGTACGTGGAGTTGCCGGGTCTTGCGCTGGCACAAGTAGCAAATCGGACAAATGTGAGAACAGTGACAAGCCAAGAGCATTACTAAACCATATATATATATACATATCAGGGTTCACATTTTTTCCATACTATCTGCCTTCACCATGGTCCCGTCCTGCAGAAGTATAGGTCGAACACACTCCTCCACCATAAACACGCGTGTGATGTGTCCCGTTGCCGTCTAGAACGCTACCAACACCCAGACTGTCGGCTTCAGCCTCCTGTAATTCTTCTTTCCCAGGCTTCTGACCTATTACTCTTACCCTGTTTCTAGTTAGTACAAGTTGTCCCTAGGGGCTGGGCAGACCTACACTTCGATATAGGGCCACACGTCAGGGTCTTCCAGCTCCCTCTGCATTTTTTCTGATTGTCTGTTAATTTCTTCTTCCGCCCAACCCAACTTTGAAAGTCTGAACTCGTTGACACCTTGCAACTTCTTTATTGTTGCATTCAAGACGTCTTGGCCAATCCCCTTCTTAGAAGTCGTTGACGGTCCTAGGTTCGCATAACGCCTAATCTGGGATACACTCACAAGGCCGGCTTGTTCCATGTACTGTCGACAAATTTTCGGATCCGTAATGCCAAATGGGCGGCCCATGGTTTTTCCAAATTCACGGGTTGAAGCCATTCATCGTTCTCGCTGGTTTTTTTAGGGAGAGTGGTATCGCAGAACTCCACATAGCCTCCTTCTCGCAGAGATCCAAATACCTGCCGAAAAAGAGCTGGCCAATCTTCAATACATCCAGCAAGCCCTCGGATGTGTACCAAATCAAATTCCTCAGGCCGAAATGTCCAGGGATGATTAGCGTCGTCGATGTAAGTCGTGCATCGACGTGGTACCATATGGGGCTGCATTGGATTTATATCCATCATCACCACCTCGGTGCTTGGGTATTTTTCCAACAAATTCCTTGATAAAGTTAATCCCAGTCGATGCATGCTTAAGAATTTGCGACTGAACTCACAACGCCCATTCGCCAGAGCCAGACCCAATATCCAACACCTTATGAGGCTCTTCGATAGGCGCTCGGAAGAGCTCTCCCCTTCGAGCTGACAAAATATCGCATGTCTACTTCAGTTAGCACCTGAAAACCATCGAAGCTCAAGTAGCACTCACTCAGCCTTGATCTCTTTCCGTATTTGCGGAGCGCCGAGCTCGAATGGGTCAATGTGTCCCAGTGAGGTTGATGAGGAGTTACCTCTTTCCGTCAGGACCAGTGTTGTTGAGCTGTATCCGAAATCGTGAGAGGTGTGTCTACCCACCAGGACTGATGGGGCCGGGTTTCTCATGTAGTCGCGAGGAGATACGGGCGTTAAGCGTCGAGGCTCTTCACTTGGATGTCGGCGCCGCCAGCACTTCCATAAGCATTTCTCGGCAAGCAATAACCCACAGAAGCTGCATTGGGTGCTGTAGAATGCAAGATGAAATGTTGAGAGGGGATACTTCAAGGCGAAGCCAAGTACCACGGCTGGCACCACGAATGCAGTCCAACTGATCACAGTCAAAGTATAGATGCGACGTTCAATGGGAAAACGAGTTGCGGAATCAATCTGTAGAGTCGCATAAGTCGCTAGAACACCATAGGCAAAGTACGCTGGCAAAGGAATAGCCCATATGCACAGCAATGGTCGCGCTTCATAGTTTGTGAGCCACAGCACTGAGGTGATAATGGCCACAAGGAGGACTATGCCTTGCAAGACTGCGCTTGTGTAGTAGATGATCTCTCCGGTCTCTCCACGCCATCTCGTACTAGGCTGAAGTAAAACGTTTCCCCCTCTCGTCCATAACTGCCTGGCGGGAAAGAGAACCGTTGTATTCTGCGAGTATTAAGTCTTCATTCTCTCAGCTTTTCTCTGAAACTTACCAAAAGGAATATGCAAGAGGTTTCTTTGATTACCTTGCAATAGAGAAGGCACTGATAGGCAAGGGGTTGATTACTGTTCTTGAGAATTCCAACACCAATAAGCAATGCAATTTCGGAAGCAGTACAAATCACCCAAAATGCGAAGGAGTATCTGTACGTGCTGAGAAAAGCCCGGAGGGTAGCGTAGGTGTGGTTCCCAACGAGAGACTGCTTTCGGTCCCTCCAAGTTGGGTACCCAATCTCAACAAAGTAAGCAAATTGAGAAAGAAGTACAATAATGGAAGTGATGGCTACTACTGTAACCTCAGCGTCAGTAATTAGTTGCATATTAGGCTCGCGGGAAGGCAACCGTAAGACAAGATGACCTGTACCACTCAGAAGTGCACTTTGCTGCAGGACACCAGGATATATGTATCTCATGCTTCTTGAAAAAGTAACGTGACTGGGCCACCAACGAACCATTTTCCTCCCTTAGTTTTCATGGAAAATAGCATGGGTCATGCGCATCAATGATGAATACGGAAATGATCGATACATCGAACGATATGCAACCGCTCGGACTCTCAGGTCCGTGGCGAGGAGGACATGCATGGCACCTTCTGGAGAAGACCCGCTTTTTCAGTCCATCTTTCAAAGATGGACTGAAAAAGCGGGTCTTCTCCCTCAAGCTGCAATGTTTCTGACCCCCGTATTGTCTCTTTAATTTATCCAACCGTCACATATTAGCGGTAACAACCAGCTTTTTATATATATGTAAAAAGTTCAAATAGTTGATTTTTATGCTTGATGCCAACGTAAGAGGCAAGGAAAGAAAGTAATCTATGAGATTAATCACTAATGTCCCTAGTTGTAAAGTACATGCACCAGCTTGAGTTAGCTATATAGAGCTTCTTATTTGAGATGCTAGATGATATATTAATGGCTCCACATTGAATAGGTCTCGGAATACTAATTGCTATTTGTAAGTTAGTAGAAAATCACGCTTTGCTTTTCTAAGGTTGTGCAGAGCGCTCCTCGGTGCTCGCATATTAGCAGTAACTCGCACAGCACCAAAACAACCTGATCGTCCCACTCAGAACAACTCTGATTGGTTCAACCCCAACCTACCCTAGACCTCCGTCCAGTGTAAGTCGCCCAACCGTCACATATATTTTATTATTGTATTTTTCTTTATTGAGTGCCGGTGGGATTTTCTAACTAATAACACCACAACCAAAGACCTTGTAGGTCCGCGATCGTGATGTCGGCGTCGGTCAAAGAGGATGAATTACAACTAAGCCGTGTAGTTAAGATGAACAACTATAATTAATTAATATATATTTAGTGTTTAGTTAGGGACTCCCGCATTTAATTAATTAAATAAGACTATCTAGGTCATTATATAAGCTAAACTAGCTGTATAAATAATAAGATAAAGATCGCGATTTTAAAAATAAAGAATAATTTAAGAGTAAAGACGTTCTTCATTTTGGAAGAAGCAGCCTGCTGCTGCTTAAGTAGTAAGAGCAAACCATTCTAACTAACTAAGGAGATTACGTACGCTCTCATTAGTCATTAGCTTTAGTTTCCTTCTTTATAAGGCAGATGGCCTAGCCCAACCCGTTTGAATGGAATAATTCTTGCCTTTTACTTATTTTTTATTCTTGAAATCGCGATCTTTGACTTGTCATTCTACGGCTAGTACGGCTTGTACAAAGACTAGGATGGTCTTATTTAATTAATTAATTACAGGAGTCCCCAACTAAACACTAAATATATATTAATTAATTATAGTTGTTAGTCTTAACTACACGGCTTAATTGTAATTCATCCTCTTTGACCGACGCTGATATCACGATCGCGGACCTATAAGGTCTTTGGTTGTGGTGTTGTTGGTTGGAAAATCCCACCGGCACTCATTAGTTAGAATTATAACAGAAGGCTAGAACCTAAGAGAAGGGAAAGAAAATTCATATGGTAGATTATTTCATTAGTGAAGATTATAGCCTCTTGTACCTTTACCTGACCAGCCCTAACTACTGAAGTGTTACGAACAAAGGCCTCCTGTTGGGCCGCAGGAAGTCACGTGTCGGAGGGGAACTCCGATAAGATAAGACTGATCCGTCACTCGGGATGAGTGACGGGCAAGTGACAAACAAGTGACAACCCAAGTATATAGATTCATTTCATTTCGCTTCTACACACACTCTCTTAGACAGTTATCAATACAATCACTACCGCCTTCATTGAAACTAGCTCCTCAGTGCTCGCACATCAGCAGTGACTCGCACAGCACCAAGACAACCTGATCGCCCACTCAGAACATCTCTGATTGGTTACATCCTTGACCTACCCTAGACCTAGTCCAGTGTAAGTCATCCAACCGTCACATGAAGTGACTATGCGGGCGGCACTGCTTAATGGCCCTAGCCCTCCATTAAATCGAATCCAAATAAGGTATAAAGCCGATTAACTTATGCCTCGAAGGGGAGGCATAATCCCGCAAAATCAAACTAATAGCCATCATGCATGCTATGTTGTAATGCCCGACGTACCATTCTACTAAGGGGAGCCCTCGGATAAATATAAGTGTAGAGGAACGCTAAAAAAAAGAGAGGGGGGGGGGGAAATCGAGCTGGGGACTGTGGTTGAAGCGGCTAACGACAGTATCTGGCGAGATAGAGAGGGAAGGGTTGAGTAGAATATGGCAGAGGAGCAGCTGCTAAGGGGGAGGGAGGGATTACTCATTAAATCCGATCCCAGGGCACGACCTGCAGCTAGTCTCTCCTACACATGACCAGTTTCAGCAAGCCGAGCTAATGGTCCCTCTCCCATACCTACGCCCCCTTAGCGGCCGTCGTCTGGCAAGAGCCAATGGCTGAAGAGGCATAGTTCTTAATAATTCAGATAATATACAGCTTTTCTTTAGTTCTGCAGCAGCTACTTCAAGCTTAGCTAGGCCAAGCAGCAGGTCACTTCTCGAATTACATACAGGGTTGACCGAAAGGAGTGTCCGCTTTTTTATTCAAAAACACATTAAAAGAATGGCTGTTTTTGGGCGAGGTGTGGCTGATCATAGTGCGGGGGAAAATATTACACAGTAATGGTAAAGTCACTCTTTCGCTATGGCCCACTATGACTCATAGGCCTTTCTTTGTTACTTGTGCCACCAACCGGCTGTTAATGACGTTGCACGCCTGAGGTTAGATTTTTCCATCCCGCTAGCAATGGGGCCCGCGATTGCACGGAGGCCCATAGCATCGGAGCAAGTCATAGATGTACCTCATATCCCTGTAGAATCACAAATATTAGTTTTCCGCAAACCACCTTGATCTATGTATGTATATAGTTTAACAAACGACTTTACCTGTAATCTTGTACCTTCTTATTCATGGACCCATAATACTAAAAATAGGTATATATAGCCTATATCCCGCTCTCATGCGATTAATTTTAAAAAACATTTTGGATAGCCTAAGAACGAGGTTAATAATGAATAACCCGCTGAACATCAACCCTGAACCAGCTCATGAAGTATCTCGGCTGCCCCTTTTATATGCTGTAAAAAACGGCGACTATAATGACGTTTGTGATCTACTAAATGATAATTATAAGGAGCTCAATGAGTTGTCATTTTCTGACCGGTGATTCTAGGGTGGGATTTTACTCCACCTCCGAGGAAATGTTCTTGGTTGGACGCGTGCTAGCTCCAAGTACAAGTTTCTTCACTTCATTGTAGGGCGACATGACCTACCTTTCTACTACCCCGAGTCGTCCGAGTTGCAGCTGTCCTTTTTCAACTGTTTCTTGAAGGATAACGATGCGGACGGTTGGAAGTCCGGGAATCAACCTCGGGTTCGTCTGACCCTGCGCAAGGGAGAGGCTGGGGTGGATGATCCGGAGAGAGAGCGAGAATTTCCCAAGAGAGATGAGGCAGACTGGCCGTTGCCCAGGACAGAATACACAAAGTTTTACCTAACTCCAGAAAACACGCTAAGCAAGACTCCATCTTCATCCACGAAGACAGTCGAATACGATGCGCTCAAAGGGTATGCCGATCGATCTCCCTCTCTAGTGTTCAATAAAAACCATCGTACTAACACTTGGCTCCCCCAGGGCTCCCATTCAGTTTTATTACAAGTCCTCGTCCTCGCTTGAAATAACCGGCCACATTGTCGCCCACTTGACTGTGTCCTCATTTCGCGAATCTCCCGCCGCGTCTCCCCCATTAGAGATCGATCTCTTTGTCACCCTTCGCAAGATCAACGCCAAGGGAGAGGAGGTCTTCTACACCGGTACAATGGGTGATCCTGTGCCTGTCGTAAAAGGATGGCAGCGAGTCTCACTCCGGAAGGTAGATGTCAATAACATTCTTCACAAAGACTACCTCCCTCACCGCAATTACTATTCGACCGAGGTACAGCCTGTGGAGGAGGGCCAGAAGTACGAGGTGGATGTTGAAATCTGGCCAACTAATGTGGTCCTGGAGCCAAAAGAGAGCCTAGTGCTAGAAGTTGCTGGCCACGACACTCAGGGTGTTGGCAAATTCTCTCACGAGCATCCTGATGACCGTAACCCGAAAGTATTGGACGGAGTAAACATCATAACTGTTGGCGGAGAGGCAAGCTGGCTGACTCTTCCTATTATTCATTCTAGCCACTAGATAGTCCGATAGATGCCTAAAATGAATCTGATGGTTCAATAGAATTCACTAGGGTTTATAGATCTTATATAGTCCAGAAACGAATACCTTCCTTCCCAGCTATTTGCTCTACTCTTTATAGAAGCCCCAAGAGATAGCTTTTATATTAAATTGATGAGCCGGTGTCCTGACGGCAAGTGAGTTGTCCGTACGAAGGTTCATAGAATTTTCCTGCCGTATAACTACATCTTGGGCGGACTAGGAAAGGCTATATTTTTTAAGCTTTCATAAATTCATTGTATTGAGCTGTCGGGTCCTGGCAGCTTCATTGTTATTAACCTCTATTCTCTTGCTCTTCCGTATAGAAGCCCTATGTATTATCGGTGGTTATTTAATGTAATTTAAATAATACAAAGTTACGCACTTTTATTAAGAATGAATAGTTCTAGTAGTCTAGTTCAGGAGTCAAAGTTATCCCAGGAGCTTAAATAGAAGGTTCACGACCTAACCTTAACCTAGATCATTTACTTACTATCAAATCTCAGCGCCGTGACCCTCTTGACGTAAATTGAACTCCATTGATAACAGTGAATGCCTACTCAAGAGCCCTGATGCCCGAGGTTTGCTTGAATACTACCCAAGAGACTCCAACCACTCACAACCCCACAACCTCAGTCATCAAACAAACATCTCGTCTTTCTTAAATGCTCCGATTCAAAGAAATCTCTTGGCACCATATCGTTGATGAATAAGAGAGGCCTTTGTCCGAATCCACGGCCCAAATATAATGAGAATCACAGAAAGTGCGGCAATCAATGCCCACTGGATAATAGCCATCTGCAAGAACAGTTTCTCGACGCCGACTCTCGTCAACCAGTCCGAGGCAGTCTCTACCAGACCAAAAGAGATCAAATGCGTCACAGCGTTCATCAAAGCTACAACTTCCGATGAATCGTACGGGTAACTGTCTATGGCGTAAGACAATACCGAGGTAGGTATAAGCATAAGGCCGGCGGCCTCCATGGCGTACCCAACTGCTGGTCCTACATAGGAGCCTTTGGGGTAAGTATATCCGAACAGTAGAAGGCCTGGTGAACAAATCACCAAGGGGACTATCAAGGTATAGAGGCGATACTCGGGCATATGCTTGCCTTTTCTTCGACCAAAAAAAGAAGAAAGGGCGTCCGTTAGGGGACCTGCAATAGGAAGTGCAAGGAAAACCCCTATAAGGCTCGTGCACGCCCAATTCCCAAGTTGAGCTGGGCCCCAGAGGAAAGGTGGTGGAGCGAATAGCTGGTTGCAGATAACCGAGATAGTAGCGACCCTAAGAGATATCAGCAGGGTTTGAGGGCGGCTTTGAAATAGTGAGCCCTACCATGCCAGTGCGATCCCCCACATGCCAGCAGAGAGTAGAACGATAGGATCGAAGGCATACTCTATCTGCAATAAGAATGAAAGGAACCATTGTCTCGCCCCTCCTCCACGTACGTGTGGGTGTCTTTTGTAGAACGAATTCTGACGCCAAGTCTTGATTGGACTCTGGCTGGGGCCCAGACGGCCAGCCTGGTCAAAAATGTCCGCGTCAAAATCTGCGCTCGTGGCACCTAATTCGACCTTGACGTTGAAGGCTGTTTCGGGGCAAAGAAAGAGAAGGGTAAGAAAGTTTACACCGCTGAGGATGGCCACAAGAATAAAGAACCACTGCCAACCTTTGGCAGCGATGAGATGGCCAGCAATAAGGGGACTGCCCTGAGCTCCAAGGCAGAGGCTTATTGAATATGCGGCCATAGCTTTCGAGTAATTCTTCTCAAGGAATATCTCTAGAGAAGAAAGAACATTTAGTTAGAGCGAAGCTGGTACGCGGTAAGTCATGGGTCTCACCTCCAATTACCGCGGGACCGACAGCCTGGACTGCGCCAGCTCCGAGCGCGCCAATAATCCGGGATCCAAAAAGGCTATTCATGGTCGAGGCTTGTGTAGCCCAGATACAGCCAGCCATGAACATACACTGCGAGGCTAATAAAACCGGACGTTTTCCAAAGACAACAGCAGTGGGAATCCAAAGAAAAGCACCCAGTCCAATACAAAGGACACTGTATGCGACAATCTTGCTTGCTTCTTTGTAGTTACTATTGAAGTCATGTACCAGGGGAGTCAGTCCCGCAGAGATACCAGCCTATTCCAGCATAGGGATTAGCTTTAGCTCAAGTGCATCTATAAACACAGGAAGTTATACCGAGTAAAAGTTGCCGCAAAAAACCATGAAACAAATATTAGTGAGGACCAGTGCCTTGAGAATCCAGTTCCATGTCTGTATATGTGTTAGTGGTGGCCTGTGTCCAGGAGTAGTGACGAGTTACCTTGGGGTGATCACGTAGCTCCTGAGTGGTGGAATCAGAGCCAACATGTTCGACCCGGGAGACCTCTGCCTTTTCCGCGTTTGAAATCTCCATTGCAGGTGTTTTGGAAGCCAAATAATTTAATGTTATCAATATGTCAAAGCTAGAGAGAAGAGAACTTCGGTATTTAAGCAATACATGCATATCTTCTTGTAGCGCTAGCCTTATGTCTAGCTTCATTATACCAAACTATTGAACTTGGTTCCCATCCAAGCCCCTCCGCATACTTTCCCTTACCGGTGGGGAAGTAATCTTTTCCTCGCCCTGGCTAGGAGTGGAAAGCCCAGCTACATCAAGTTTCACATGGAGGATTGTGCGGGTAAGCTTGTGTTTCTCTATGTTGGTAATCAACCCCGCACTTTTCGGCTCCACGCCAACCGATTTTGCGGGGGTGGAGAAACGATTTCCGTTTCGGTTCCGGAAACATGACCCAGATTTCCGAGCATATATTCCGAGCATGTCTTCCGAGGCTTCCTATACAATACCAGACTTATTACTTTGTTATATGTACAAGTGACCAAAGCAGACCGGACACGCCGTCTACCATTCTCAATCCACCAAAGCGTCATTTGATCCCCGTTGATAACGCACTCCCATTCAACACGAAGCCTCCTCATTTGTAGCACATCAATATCACGTGGATATTAGCAATGGGTATCAACCGTATTGTCCAGTTTCAATTCAAGTCGGACATCGGCAACAGTGCTGTCGACGAGGCTAGTCTTAAAATCCGCCAACTCTCCAGAACAGTCATTTACTGACTCTTTGGATATTTAGATTTCTGCCAAGATCCAAGCTCTTAAAGATCAGTGCGTACATCCTGAATCGAAGAAGCCATACATTCGCAGTATCGAAGGTGGCGCCGATAGTGCGCCGGAAGGTCTTCAGGTAAGCTTTCTTAACATCCATATTCGACTATATATACCACTCCATTCCATGCTTATTATTGACTAATAAACTATAACAGCAAGGTATTACTCATGCCTTCGTGATACAATTTGAGAATACAGAGGACCGCGATTATTATGCCCTTAAAGACCCCGCCCACCTTGCCGTCGTGGCAGAGCTGGGCCCCTTCTTAGAGAAGGTGCAAATCATTGATCTACCGAGGCATGACTGAATACATTATATATTTCTTGAGATCTCATTAGATTCCGCTCTCTAGTTGAATTCCTTGGAGAGTTAAACTAGATAAAACATATAACTACTAATGCCATTTGGCATTGTTCATTTCAAACACTCCACCCTGTACTCTACTAAATGGTGAAATAAAGTAGTTTTTTTTTAGTTTTTTTAATACCGTAGTATTTAACGCATACCATAATATAATTTGCCAGGAGGCAAAGGCAATTTCATTCGTTAATACTATACTTGGAAAGAACAACTTTAATATTCTATCTATCTTCTAGTTTCTAAGACGTGACTAATGGCGAGCTACCTTTGCAGCAACCACCTTTGACGCCTCACGCTGGCTGATACGCTCCGCCCATGCTGCCACATTCTTTCTCGAGTCAATAAGCTCACCGAGCAGTAAGCGGTCTCTGAGGAACCCAATCCAAGGAACGTGGAACAGGTCGACTAAAGTGTAGGTCTACGCGGCATTGGGTCAGCACAAGGGGTAATGCTATACAGATGTTAAGGTACGAACATTTCCAGCAAGATAGTGTTGTCTGTCCAAAATACGGTTGTAGTAGTCAAGAGTTGTCTTTAGGAGAGCCAATTGTTGGTCAACAATTGCTTGATTGGTCTCTCCAAGCTTGAAGAGTCTAGTTCCACCCCGAGTCAGTTCACATATCGAATTTCTACTTGACGCTGATAATTTAACCCACTTCTTGAAAATAAGCTCAAAACCGAGAGCTGAGACAGCAGGTTCGAAATAAGCATACTCGACACTGGCAGCCTGCTCAAAAGTCGCCAAAGCCTTGATGTCATCAAACGCAGGGACAAGTGGGGAATTGTTTCTTGCAACTAGGTATCGAGAAATTGCCCTAGATTCAAATATTTCTACTTCGCCGTCCTGATAAACAGGTACTTTGGCGAATGGATGGTGCTGCTTCACATATTCGGAACTCTGTGTGTTTTTCGTAAGTTGATGGTTTCAACTGTATGAAATGACTTTGCTCATTGGCTTACCTGATGCTGTCCCTTGCCGAGATCAATCAGCTCCAGGTCGTATTTGATCGCAAGCTCTTCAAGCGTCAACAAGACTTTTGAGGTGACTGTTCCGAGCACCGTAGGCGACATGTTGGTTAGATAAGGCAAGACAAGACAAATGCAGTAAGGAGGTATAATCTCATAATCTATTCAGAAATGTTCCAGTAACTCCGGATAATTAAGTATTAGTTCTGAATGTGGAATGTACCAAGCGCTGATGCGTCCGCATGCCTCTTGGAATTCTTTCAATCTTAAGCGTGGAGCCGATGGAGCCGAGCGCTACCCGAAGGTGCTCTGGACCACCATCGCTTATACAGGTTGATGAAAAGAGAAATTGAAGTTGCTCAACGAGCAAAGTTCTATTAATAATATATGTTTATAGGACTTGGGCTTCTACAATGGGCATCTCGCTTGAACCACAGCTGCAAGCGCAAGCATGAGTGAAACGGTTGAAGCTGTAAGAGACTGATTATATTATCTTGGTTGGAACTAGCTCCAGGCAATGTTCACACACTCACTATCTTTGGTCACTGATTCCTCCAAATCCCACTCACTGCATGTACCGTGTCGCGAACAATAAACCAGGTTTGCACACGCATCTGGCAGCGACATGCGGCATACTTATGCTAGCTTATCGCCTTCTGTTTTAGATGTTGCCTCCTTAGCTCGGAGACGTAGAAGGATCTGTGCATATATAGTGCTGATGCCCCAGCCCTTCAATGATTTCATCAGCACCACCGCATCATCCAGCAACTTGGTCCGGCCCTCTGCACACAACAAGTTGCCGATGCCCGGTAGCTTGACTCGGCTCCACCCACTGTCGATCCAGACAGTATTCCCCATGGTATCGAGCGATTTCGGTCCCAGTACCACAGCAGGGCCCGTGTGGGGATACAGAAACCCATCCGGAAAACGCTCTACGATGGTCGAGTAAAGCCATAGAACTAGCACAGCGCGCAACAACCAGACAGGTGCCCCGAAGTGTGAGCAGCGACTGGACCGCACAACATGAAGGATTCGTGCCGCATGGAAGCATCCCAGCCTTCCCTGGCGCGGTGCGCTCTTCCACCGGTCTCTGATTTGCGCCCGATCCGAGTCGTCAAGCTTTCCATAAATGTCTCTGACGACAATGGGTAGAAGATTTTGGATGGGGGTGTTATGGGTCATCAAAGCAGTCAGGGCCATCAACTGGTGTGCTGTGGTTGCCTTGGCCTCGTCGACGGATTGTTCTCCCTGGTCGTTCTCAACAAGCGCTAGAAGGTCGGTTACTATGTTTGAGGCCATTGGACCATTATGGCGAGAGAAACTCAGAGTGCCGGGCTGGTTTGCGATTTGATCCTTGATGACATTGGAAAGATATTGCAACATCACCTGCTTGCCCAGGGTGTTAGTTCTTGACCAAGTAGACCGCCAACTATCATCGGCAATCACGCGCTCCATGGTCGGAAGTCCTTTAGCACCGGAGTTGCCTTGATTTGTTAGCACATGGTCCTCTTGAAACCAGAGATTTTCTGGATCGTACACGAACCGACATTGGAGAAGCTCGCCCAGCACTGGGCTGTCGATGCATTCCAGCAGTCGTCCGGCTGAGGTAGCGAGATCTGTAGCTCGGAGAGATTCATTAGACCCGGGAGGTCAAAATGCGCATCAAACGCTGAATCCAAGAGCTATGACGACGTTCAGCACAAATCAATGCATGACTATTGAGCGGGCCGCAACTTGGCTGGACTCACCCAGATTGCAAATCCAGCCCTCCGCCGTTCTTCATCAAGCAGCCAGATCTGCCACTTTTGCGTGCGTGGCAACTGGAGCTGGCCGAACTTGTTCAATGGAAACATATCGGTAAAGAGGCGCTTTCTCCGTCCAAGAGTCACCGGTAAGGCTTGCAGGACCTCTGCAATTTCCAAGGACCTGCGCTCACCGCCATATCGAAGGCCGATGTGATTGAGAAGGATGGTCTGGGACATCCATAGCTCTCGGCTATGAGAATTTTGGTTTTCACACTATACCCGTCAGCAACAACCATTTATTGGCATATTGGGGTGATTCTACTTGCCATGGTTGAACTTTGTCGACGAATGATCTCGTGCATTGCTCTTGAGCAAGTCAGGCTTTCTGTTATACTAGAGAATTGCGCACCAATCGCAGCCACCGTGAAAACAAGCAGCCAGTGTTGCTTGTGTGAAGAAAAGGTCGACTTGTGCAAAATAGGCAAGATTGGGTGAAAGTACTCAAAGTACAGCTGCACCCAAGCATTCAAGGCATGCGTTGGGGGGATCGACACATGCCTGAAGCGCGGATAGTTGCTGCTATTCTGCATGTCCATGACCGCCTGAGCTGCTCTCTGGCTGACATGTTCGGAAATCTCATCCACGTGAGCCAAGTTTTCCTGATCAACGTCTTCCGCGGTAAGATAAGAAAGATCAGGGAGAGTCAGCTGCGCGTCGACCTCGATGGCGACTGGCAAATACTCCCTAGGTTCAACAGCATCCTTGTCGATGGATGGTGAGTGACTACGGCTATACAGCTCTGCGACTGCTGACTGATCCATCATCGAAGAGGCCGGTGTGGGCAGCGATATCATAGGATGCTGCTGTTGCTGTTCATGCTGAGGCAAATGATGAAAAGTTTGGTCAAACCAAGTGTCATTTATAGCACGTAAAGAGAGGTCATTTTGGAGAAAGAGAGGCGAGAAGGACTGGTCGATATCACAGTTGAGCCAGTCAGTGGTTTCGAACGGAATGCCAAATAATGAGGACGGTGCGGATACGATTTTTCCAGCATCGAAATCAATGGGCATGTCATCGTTGTCGAAAGTAAGATTTGCTGTGGCTTTGTTAGTACAGTGCCAGTGCATTATCCAGTATATGCGTGAAGGCGCAGACCTAGAAGCGGATCAATAGGCGGGACATTGACGGCGACGCCTTCAGTTTGGGGCGGCTCAGTGAAGTGATCTTGTCCAGAAGCAATGCACGCGTCATCCTCATCACCGAGCTCACGAGAGCGGGTATCGTGGACAGAAGCTGTGGGTGACATGAGCGACTTGTTGTTCGCGAGGCCGGCATCGACGTTGATTGTTTCATCAACATTGACGTTCGAAATACCGTCAGCTCTGTCCCGCTTAGTGTTGGACCTGTCGGAACCGGCCTCAGACTCGGACATTTTCCGCTTCGCATGCGGCTCATAGTAGCACTGAATATCCAGTCGTCGACACCGCTGGCATGGCCGCTCACCGTCGCATCTCACCTTGGAGACACCACAGGGTTTGCAAGCTTGGGATACGCGACGGCGCTCGTTCTGGCGGTCACGAGTGTCTCTACCATCAGTGCCTAAGTGAAGGGCTGTGTGGTGACGAGCGAGAGAGTCACTGCAGGATCGACAAATGTTAGCACGTCTCGCTAGTTGAAGAAAAGCAGCCGGCCATTCCGGCTGCTTACTTACACCCTGCTGAAGCTCTGCCCACACTCTGAGCATGAAAAAGGCTTCTCTTTTGTGTGGGTGCGCAGATGCCGCTGATAATGCTCCTTCCGTTGAAAGGGGATGTTGCATGTCTCACAGGACAAGGCTGGCTGCGGAGTCATAGTTCAGACAAGTCGACGACGAGAACCATTGATTGAGAGCGAGCAGGTTGAGTGTATGCCTTGATGCAAATCATGCCAGGCTAAGGAGTCTAACTGTGGGAAATTGTGATGAAATTGTGATGTTATGCTGTCCAACTTGGTGTGAGAACAGGCTAGAAAGAGTTGAGCCTAACGCGTGACCCTTGTTCAACCCCGCATTCGGGGGGCAACGTGAATCCGGGGGCATCAATTAGGTCACCGCGACTGCTCCAGGCAATAGAGCAGTGTGGAAGCACAACCCTAGTCCATATAGCCAATGTGAAAGCCTATCAAAGGGGGTTATAGAGGGGTACACGGTCTCATATGTCTCTAACCGGACCTGCTGAAGACGTCTGATGCGGAGATGAAGATGTCCGTTGCAGCGAGAACAAATGATTTGTAAGCGGGATACTCATTTCTTTAGCTTGTCATCGCGCGAGGAAACTCGGAATATGGAACACTTCCGAGCGCACTAGTAGGATGAGTTTAGTCTGAGGAGGGTCTACGCATCTGCTGTCATGTCTACCCCACATCGGCTCCTCGGGCAAATGCAGCGATGGTTGTGAAAGAGGAAAACTAAATACTGATATTTAAAATGCTCTGCCAGATAATCACTTGCGCAAGCAAGCATTCTGTGGCAGCCTTGTAGTCTTTTTTTCAGCATTCGAAATGATCATCGACTAAGTGAATCAATATTGCATGGCATATCTCGTCCTTGTTGTTATAGGCTTACTTGTTATAAAGCTTCTCGCGAACAAATATACCAATGGTTTAAATCAAGCGCCTGGGCCAGTTTGGCATCTTTTATCAAATTCTGGCGCTTTTTCGACGTGTAGAGAAGACGATTAGAGTTGACACATATTGCTGTCCATGGAAAGCATGGCAGCGTGTGAGACTGGGTCCCAAGGCAGTCTCAAAATCGGATCCAGGTGTAACACAGACAATCTATGGACCCAGCTCCAGCTACACAAAGTCCGATTGCTAGTACGTCACTCACCTAAATGGAATTATTTGGGGCGGCTCAAAGCTTCCGTTTCATATCACCGTTCAGCAGACCATCAACAAGAGCAGAGTTCCCATCTTGAACCTTTTTACTTCTCAAGATGATACGTTTCACTCCAAAATCTTCGGAGCTGCGCGCAATGCCCATGCCATGAGTACTTTGGTCCTGTTGAGCCCTTTGTTAACCTGACAACCACCGAATTTTTCTAGCAACTCGACCAGCGGTACACCAATGACGATACTGTGTTAGACTTGAGCACTTAGCTACAGTTCTGTGACTTTGATGTGATTGGCAAACTCACCTACTCCAGAAGACCAAGATTTATAGATCAAGGTAAAGATATAGACAATATCATTAATAATCTCAAATAGCTATGACATTATACTACACCCGTACACCTTTCAGCTCTTATCATCTGGCATTTGACTAATATGCTTCTCTTCCAGATCGGACAAATACCATTTTTTAACAAACCAATCCTTAAAAAATCCAGTAAGATTGCGTTTAGCAAAATAGGGGCTCTCTAGCTCTACATCGCCTGTTGCCGTCTTTACTCGGAATCGCATGCTTGGCCGAGCTGATCCAGAGAATCTCGGAGACAAGGAATTTGGTGAGGTCAAAGCTTGGCGCGACTTCCTTTCGAGATTTCCCGAAGCCCACCAGAAATATTCCGAGTTTATCAGCAACGATCGCGTTCTCGCTTTGACGGTCGCCAACATGCTTGCCGGATCAGACACCATAGCCATTACTCTACGAGCAAATTTCGATTATCTTATGAAGAATCCAGCGGATATGAGCGCTCTACTCAATAATCTTTCCCAAGAAGAAGACGCGGGGAACTTTACTCGTGAGGACGGCCTGTTGGGCTGGAACCAAGTTCGAAGTCTTCCCTGTCTTAACGCTGTAATTAAGGAAGCTCTGCGATGTACTCTACTAAAGACAAGAATCAAGATTTTAAAGGGTAGGGGTAGATTGGATTTCCACGCCAAAGGTTCTTTTATTTATTGGCTAAGCCATCTCAGCCACAAGTATCCACGGGGAAAGAGGTTGAAAGGCTTCGTCTTACAATCAGGTACTGTTCAACGGTATCATCAGCAACAATTCAATCCCGGATTTTCCGCGACTGGCTAATATTGGTTCAAGTGTAGAGCTAGTTAACTAGAATTAACTTGTTTGGGGTTTCCATAAAGATTTACTTCGTTGATTATTGCGGTTATCGCAACTTAGTTGCATCCAACTTCATGGACCTCGGGTAGGATAACGCGTTTCAAGTAGGATCCATCTCATTTCCCACATGACTCGTATGAATTGTTACCAAGCTGCCGCGAGGGATGACGGTTTGGCCAGGCCCAATCTTCGTCTTGTTATTTCGCTCGTCCAGGCTGCCCCTTTCTCCATAACCCGCCCTCATGTTCGTGATACCCTCAAACTCGCATTTCTACTTTCGAATATAATTCCCCCCCGGCCCCCTAGACATATCACTCAACTAGAAGTTAGAAGCCTTTGGTCCAAATTTTATGCATTGTTGATTTGATACTGTTTTGGGCGATTGGATTGATTGACTGGAAGGCCTTGCCGCTCACTATCCTGGGCCACTCGATTATGTACCACATGGTTGCGATAAAGTTAATGCGTTGTAAAGGTATAGGTAGGCAGGTTTAGACTTGTTCGGCAGATATCGTCGCTTGCTCCCTTTCTGCAGAGGCCCATTCGGGAGCCAGGCGTTAGCCACCCGATGAGAGAATACCATCTACCAGGTAGCCATGGTCGACATAGTACATTAGACCACTCCAATACTGCATTAGGGTACACTGGAAACCCGACTGAGTGAGGTGTCGGTCTTTCCGACCTGAACCAGTTCGTAGTAAACAAAGGGTTTACCATCGGAGTGGAGCGTAAATCCGTCGCCTCAGCCGCCGACCGATATCTTCCTCTCCGCTCGATCTTGTCGGAGGCTCTGACACTGGATCTGCGCCATGGTCTGGTGCTTGTCGCGGCTCCATATGAGCGGATAGTGACAGTGCGATGGTAGTTTTAGACTGTCTCGTAGCTAGCTTTCGAGCGGTTTTGATTAAGACTAGAATCTGGTCGGCGATAAAGGCGATTTCGCTATGATGATTAAGCACCTATATATTGTACTATCTGTATTTCTATTGATAAAGCTGTGATTGCCAAGCTTGAGGTGTAATCATATGCCGGAGTTATTTAACCCTACTACGATAAGATATACCTCTAAGGATAAATTAATATAGAGGATCAAAAGGTCTATTCAGAGGCTTAGGCTATTATCTAGAAGATAATAATTAAGGATAAGGCTGTATTTCTTATAGGCTATCGGATATAGAGGACGTATAGCCTTAATTATCTTAGGGTGCGTGCCCTTATTATAACTAATAGAACTTATAGTGTATACTACTCTATCCCCTAGATTAATAAGGACTAGCTAGCTAAGTAGGACTTTAAAGCCTTTCTTTTAATAGTAAATTATAAGGCAAATAAGGTTAAGGTCGCCTAGGGTATAATAAAGCTAATAACTTACTTCCCTAATAGCTTAAGTATTATATATTCCTAGGATATAGACCTCGCCTTCTAGATAGATACTACCCTTAGGCTATAATATTAGGCTTTTAGTATTAACCTTCTCCTTAGACTAGGCGTTAATATTTAATAGATACCACTAGGCGGCTAGGTATATAAATACTTATCTAAGGATCCTATCCTAATTAGTAATCTAGTAGTAAGCTTAATTAAGGGTATATAAAGTTATAGTGTTAGTATATTAATTAAGTATTTTACCTATAATAATAATAAAGTTAAGTGTACTACTATAAATAATATTATTAACTCTTAGGTATTATAGGAGATCTACCTCCTTAGCTACTAATAAGCTATTAAGAAGAGTAATCCCTAAACTATAATAAGCTCCTATAATAGGCTTAATAGAGTTTAGGTTACTAAGAATCTATAGCTACTTAATACTATACTTTATAATAAATAGGGCTATAAAGGCCTAATTATATTAGACTAGTATAGTATTAAGGATCACCTAGTATTAATTACTACTAGTAATAACCTTAATATACCTAAAAGTAAAAGTTAGTATAAGGATCTCCTAAACACTATAAGATCTAGTAATCTCTCTATAGAGGTAGTTAATCTATCTTACTAATAGCTTATTAAGTTAGTTTATAGGTATAAATAAGGTTCTAAGATTACTATACTAGTGCTTAATATAGATACCTACTATTAGCTTACTTAGAATATTATTAGTAGTTTTAATATTCTACTAAAGAATTATAGAGGAATTCTCCCCTTATACCCTAAATATATAAAGTCTATTACTATAATTAATAAAGGTATAATTAAAGCTATTATCTAGGGTTCTAGGTGTATAATAATAGTACTAATATAAGTAGATATACCTCTAGATAAGATCTATACTCTTACTAGCTAGGTGTAGATTAGTTACTATTAGGGAACTAGTTCTTAGGATACTTTTAGTAAGGCTATTATAGGAGTATATATAGCTAAAGTAGCTATAGTCTTTATTAATACTAAGGTTAACTAAGATAGTAAAGGGTTAGACTGCTAAACGCTAGCGCTAAGTATTAGTTAGGATAAGTTAGTTAAAGCTATTACTACTATTAATAGAAATATAATTATAGTAGTATCTAGCTTAGATATAGTAGTGATACTATAGATTAATAATATTATAGTAGTATTAGCAACCTTCTTCTCTAGATAAGTGATAGGTAGTATAGTAGCTAATATCTTATTTAATATAGTTAATCCCTTAGGTAAGCTTACTACTAGCTTCCCTTATGCTCTTAAAGATATCCTAGGGTACCTAAACTATCCTAGGGAGAATAGTAAGTATATATATTCTAAAGGTCTCTTTATTAATTATTATTCCTATAATACTTATAATATAGACCTCCTTTTCCCCTTTAGCTATAGATTAAGCTTTTTAACCTTTAAGTATAGTGATATAGCTATAAGCTAATCTATAATTCTTAATAGTGATATACTTAAGGTTAGCTTTAATATTATTAATATAACTAGTATTATAGGAAGTAAAGTAGCCTAAGTTTATACCTACTATAGTAAGCTATATATCTATTATCTATATTATAAGTTAAAGGGCTTTATAAAGATAGTAGTTCTAGTGGGTGAAATAGTAAAGGTAGAGATATTAATTAATATAGAGGACCTACGCTACTATAACACACTTTAAAAGATATAGATTTTAGATAATAATAATATTATTATTAAGGTTAGCGTATTATTATATAATATTAAATTATATTCTTAAGTATTTACCTATTTACTAATCGCTTACTACTATAAGATCCTTTAGGATATATAGCTATAGATTATTCTTAAAATACTAGTTACTTAGGGGAAATTCTATACCTACCTCTTAGGTCGTCTTTCTATTACTAATAATAAGGCTAAGAAGATATTAATTTACTATAGCTCTTTATTTTTCAGGCTAGTGATAATGCTTAATCATCGTTTACACTAATAGTTCCCTGTAATAGAGATTTAAGCACTACTAGATAATATTAACTCAGAGATTAAAGCTAATAAATCAGCCGGTATTATAGATATACTATAGCCTAAAGGTACATATAGGTGATGCAGCGTGTCTAATATTCATTATCAAGAACCAAATTCAATAAGTACCTCAAAACATCCAGACATAGGTATTCAATAGTCTATATTGCCGATGGACTCTATATGACAGTTACATCGGATATTTCCATTGGTTCTTAGTAGGCACAATGCTCCAAGTTTGAGATTCATATAAGTAGTCAACAATCTTGATAGAGCGAAATGTGTAGTAAAGGGTAAACTGGGAGACATAAAAAAGATTTTCAAACCATCCCACCTAAAGATTATTTAGTTAGAGAAGTTGATAAATGGTTAAGAAGTATCTAAAGAAGCTATTAATAATTTATTGATTTTAGTATAGAATAAACTTGTATCAGACATTGATTATAGAAAGGCTGGAGTTATTGATTTAGTATTTCTAAAGCGTATTATTTAGTAATAAGCCCTGCCTAATGATTATACTTTTAAAACCTCTATCTAGGCTCTTATTATTTATAATCCTCCTTCTTATAAGTTTTAAGCTTAGTAATAGGCTTACCTCTATTATAAGCCTTAATAATATTAAGAACCTTACTATATAGGACGCCTTTAAAATACTAAGTAATTTACTCTAAAGTAAGACCCTTTATTTTAATATATATAAAGGCTATAATAATAGTGATAAAAATATTCTAATAAACGCTAATAATATAAAATCTATTTAATAATTAGAATAATCTACTTTTAATAAACTTACTAAAGTTTATTAAGGGGATATACTACTCTTACCTCTAACTAATACTAGTAAGACTAATAGGAATAATATACTAATTAAAAAATCCTATAAAAGATATAATAATACTATAAAATCTATAATAAAGTAAGTTAATAAGTACCTCTTTAACTTTCTATATAAGAATATTATATACCTTATACCTCTTATATAGATAGTAAAGTTAAGCACCTTAGGGTAATAAGAGAAAGATAAGGGGGTCTAGGTCTAGGAATATTTAATCTAAAATAGGAAGACTATTACTATTATTCTATTTTATCCTATTTTATTTCCTATTTAAGTAGTTATAAGCCCTACTATATAGGTGAGAATTAATATATAAAAAGAAGTACCCTTAATAAGTATAGGAATATAGCTAAGCCTATTAATAATATAGGTGCTAATAATAGTAGTAGCTAGAGCTATATAATTTTAGCTAATATTAATAGCGAATTACTATAATTTAGAGGTAATACTAGCTAGTATAAGTATATTACTAAGATAGTATATAATAATACTTAAGCTAATAGTTTACTTAAAGACTCTAAGGGATAGTAAGATATATACCTAAAGAAGGTTAAACTTTTTAGAGGTAAACTTCTTTTATTATACTCTAAATAATTATATATACTTTACCTTCTCTATTATAATTATCTCTTTAATCTCTCTAAACTCTATAACTATTAAGGGGTTATTAATATTATTATTCCTATAAAACTTTACTAGTATTATTAGCCCCTCTTACTTATAATTATATAAAATAAGCTATTAGGGAGACTTTAGAATAAGAACTAGAGATATAATATAGGACGTAGCTAGTCTTATTATATAGATATAGATTATTTACTAGCTTTAGTCTCCCCTAATACTCCTAGCTCTATACCCTATACTAGTAGATAATATAGTATTAATAAGCTAGTAAGTCTAGTAGAGATTAGTAATAAAACTATAGCGACTAAGGGGTGCTATTTTAATAAGATATATAGGCACTATAGTAATATTAACTACTTTAGTAATACCTATAAGGACTTAGCCTATAAAGAATTAGGCCCTAGTAGTAGAAGTAGTATGGATTATATATAAGATTAGAATAAGGATAGATACTATTAGAATGCCGCCTTTATAACCCTATCTATTAATGATAAGACTAGAAAAGAGACTAGCGATAATAGTACTAAGGTTTTATACAGTAGTTAAGAGACCCTTAAGCTAGGCATTAAGCTAGAACTTCTACTAGAATAAGAGCTAAAAACGTTTTTTAAGTTAGTAAGGAAGTAAAACCTCTATAGTAAAGGGGTTTAGGGTATACTAGAATATTTAGGGAGCTTATTATATTAGAATTATATCCTACACTAGTATATTTAAGCGCGGCTACTATATATATAATAAGCATGACCCGTTTATGCCCCATGATTACGAAAAAAAAGGCTGGCAAATTCAGATTTCGATTATCCTTGTTAGAGAAGTGTAGGCGATGGAGGATGTCGCTGGTGAAATATGAGATGGTTATTTAACATGTTCTTCTTAAGCATATCAGGAACAAGGTTATCTTGGGGACCCGGATCTGGAGAAGTTCAAAAAACATCGTGCAGATACTACGGAGGGTCTACAGGCCTCGCTTGAGTCATGTTTAGTCTAGTTCGTGATATTGGACTGATTAGGATGATAGACCTAACGCTCAACGTTGGTCCCTACCAATCTGAGTAGCATCGGAGCCTCCGCCCTGATAAGATTGGCATAGTGCAACACTGGATCTTACTACATAGCTCTTAGGTACTAAATGCGACGGCTGAATTAGCCGGGAACAGAGACAAGAGTAATTGTTTACCATTTTACTCGTATACTAATAATTTGTCTGTTCCCCATACATAATTCTGAAGAGCTGGCGGAGACATACTACTCTTCAAACATCTCTGACAGGGTCAGCTTCCTTTGTCGGAAGCCCGCCAACGCGCTCTCAAACTGACTATCGGACTAGGACGCCGGGGTTTGGCTTCTTCTGTCGGACAGCCCGCTCAGGCGTCCTCAAGCAAACAGTCATCAGACTAGCTTGACTAGCCAGCCCAGGATATGACTCTACAGAGCTACAGAACAAAGAGATTCTCCGGTTTTGTCTGGAGCCACGATTTGCCCTATCCCTCCCGATTCCAATGATAGTGTTACAGTTCAAGCAGCATCCCCTTTCACCCTCCTATAATAAGCAACCTCCAATAGATAGCCTACGAGCAACGGTCCAACAATCTATATATGCAATATCCGCAAGACTCTTTCTATTGAGTTTAACCAGGCAAGCCCAAGAAAACCTTTTTTGAGATAATAAGTAAGACGGTCTATCGGACAGTGCGATGAGGCCGTATTGTAAATTAAATTCCCAACGTTAGAACGACATTTGAAAAGATAACACTATTGCGTTGCGGCCTCTTCAAGGAAGTGGGGCTAGACTACCTGGGATTTTGGATCAAATCACTTGATATGACATTCTCCTATCTGCGGGCGCGGTTGATAATACTCACTACAGCCTAAACAAGGATTACTCTCTCTACTAATCCCATTAATTGAGCTAATTTGCTAAACTGTTACAACCCATTGAACACAAACGCTGTATATGCTGAAAAAGCTCTCCAAGGCTTATCTCTCGGCCAGGTCTAGCTGAGCTGAATGAAAAGGCACTAGAAGATTCGAGCCTGTTTGGTTCTTTGATAGCCAGCCCTGGCAATTCTGTAACAGTATTATGGGTTGACTTTGAATCCAGCTGTATTATTATTAAAATAATTAAATAAAGTACAGTAATTATATTATATATAAGGAAAAAGCTATCTATTATATAGTAAGTAAGAGAGGTATATAGCTGCTAAAAAAAAAATTTAAAAAAAAAAAAAAAAAGAGAGAGAGAGAAAATTTCTAAATACTAAGAATTTAATAGCTTAATATTATATCGAGTATTATAATATATTAAACTTTAGTCTTTTTATCTAGTTATATATTAGGTTTAATACTAATAATAACTATATCTAGCTATATATAAGGTTTAAATTTAAAAACTATATCTAGTAATAACTCTTTTATTAGTATAATTTCTTTTATAAACCTTAAAATATTACTTTTTATCTATTTAAAAATTATTATCTCTAGCCTGAATAAACTATATAGTTTAAGTCTATATTAATAATCTGCTTATAAATTACTATTTTTATTAAGATAAGCTAAGTATTATATATTACTACTTAGTTAAATTAGTTAACTCCTTACTAGAACTACTTATTACTATCTTTACTATTAGTTAGATTAATTAACTTCTTATTAGAACTTTATATATTATAATATATACTTAAGTCCTTACTAAAACTTTAAATATCCTACTAAGTCTATTTTTACCTAATCTATTTAAAATAGAAGAGAAGAAATAGAAGCTAGTAGCTATAATATCTATAATAAAAAGTACTTAGCTATAAGATTTTAAAATTAAAAGCCTTTCTAAGATTAGTATAAGTAATTATAAACTTATAGATACTATAAAAATAGTTAGATCTCTTAAGATTATAAAAATAAAATAGATAGTTAGCCTATTTAACTTAGGAAGTTGTATTTTTAATTAAACTAAATACTTTTAAAAAGAAGTAGTTTAATAAGAGTATTATTACTAATAAAAAGTATAGCTATTAGCTAGCTTTTCTTAAGATAACGTATACTTTATTATAAAGTAGTAATAATAACTACTATTATCTCTAGCCTGCTTTATATA